>CATIWC010001945.1:0-150907 GCA_948472305.1 Vicia faba
CCAGTCAGAGAAGTTTATTGAAGATCCTTCCAAGTGAAATGCTGGAAGTTGTGGAAGATATGATTTCTAAGTGAAATACTAGAAATCATTGAAATTTGTTACCCATTCCAAGTGAAATGTTGGAAGTTGTGGGAGTCTCGTTTTCCAAGTGAAATGCTGGAAGCTTTGAAAGTTTTTTTACCCATTCCAAGTGAAATGCTGGAAGTTGTGGAAGATATGTTTTCTAAGTGAAATGCTAGAAATCATTGAAATTCATTATCCATTCCAAGTGAAATGCTGGAAGTTATGAGAGTCTCATTTTCCAAGTGAAATGCTGGAATCTTTGAAAGTTTTCTTACCCATTCCAAGTGAAATCTAGAAGTTGTGGAAGATATGTTTTCTAAGTGAAATGATAGAAATCATTGAAACTCGTTACCCATTTCAAGTGAAATGTTGGAAGTTATGGGAGTCTTTTTTTCCAAGTGAAATGCTGGAAACATTGAATTTTTTTACCCATTCCAAGTGAAATGCTGGAAGTTGTGAAAGATATGTTTTCTAAGTGAAATGCTAGAAATCATTGAAAGTCGTTACCCATTCCAAGTGAAATGCTGGAAGTTATAAGAGTTTTATATTCCAAGTGAAATGCTGGAAGATTTGAAATTTTTTGCTCATTCTAGGTGAAATGCTAGAAATCATCAAAAATATTACTCATTCCAAGTGAAATACTAGAAACCTTGAAAGTTTTTACCCGTTCCAAGTGAAATGCTGGAAATATACGATTGTTACCCTTTTCAAGGGGAAGTTATGATAAACAATAAACTGAGACCGATTCGTGGCTTGTGATCAGGATCGTGGGGAGGTTTACGACCCTTTTTCGAGTGATATCTCAAATTAAAAAAAAGATGAGGCCCATTCTAGGTGGCATACCAGAAGTTTTGAAAAAACTATTTTTATCAAACTACTTTGCTACATTTGTTTGTGAGTTGGTAGTTTACCATTATCTATGAGTCAGTAACCATCTTCCTTTTCACTACTATACATGGTACTTTCACTAATAGATTTAGTAATTTATTTTTCTCAAAGTCATTTCCCAGTATGAGTCTCCCATTTAAAGTCTTTTGTTCTTTTCCCCAGTGGAGTTGGATTCTTTTTCCTAGTGGATTAGGATATTCTTTTGTTGAAATCTCTTCCCCAATTTGGTCACTTTGCTGTGATTCCCCTGGAGTTCCTTTACCCTTTAATTGGTCTCTCAAGCAGTAGTTTTCTCCTGTGGTATCATTCCCCATAGGATTCAGATTCTTGCATTCATATCATACCATAAACATTGTTGCGGTATCTTAGGGTCAAAAATTGTGTATTCCATATTTAAGTCTCTTCAATTTCATTGAGACAGAAATTTCAATCTTCATATCTCCGGATAAAAGAAACTTAAATAGGGGCATTGTCATACCTTAATTTTTGTCCTAAGATCCCACATCCATTTTTGCATCTACACACAACATCAAGATCACAAGCTGTGTTCGGTACCTAACCCTTTCACCTTTAGGATTCTCTTTATAAAAGTCATTAAGCATCTTCTGTATGGATTTTACCTTTGTGTTTATTTTTGATCACTGACTCCTAATCAAATACAAAGATATATGTTTTGTTTCTTTGGTTTCCTATACAAAAACAGGTTTGAATCAATAGTGTCAAGTGTTATGCCTCAACTAGGGTTTTGGGTCCCTCGAGTGTTCAGTATGATAAATCACTAATTCTCAAAAGGATACTTCATCAAATATTAGTCTCTAATCTCAAATAATAGTCAAGATTTCATCATCACTGGTCCACATGTGCATCAATATGTCTTGGAACACAAGGAAAGATCAAGTTTGAAAATTGATTCAAAGCACATTGACCAAAAAGATGACATTTTCAAGATCAAGGTCATAAGATGATAACTTATTTGATATTAAACAGTTTTGAGTGATTCTTTTAGAAATTGGTCCCTTTTGACATCTTCTCCAATTCATCTTCACAAGTCAAGGGCCAATTATGTGTGTAAGATCATCAAACGTTTTAATACTTTAGGGGTTACGTTGAAGACTTTGACCTAATCTCAAGTAACTGTCGCCCAACTTTCAAAGATCATAACTTCCTCAATTTTCAACATCCTTAGACGATTATTTTTGAACATTGTTATAAGGAATGTCATCTACAAGTTTTCTTTAGGAATCAAAGTCAAATTGTGTTTAGGAGGCCATGGAATTTGTTGAAAGCATTATGGGTCATTTTGTGACTAGAATAATTTTAACCTCTAATTTCAATCCATGTTATGATGGTTTACTCAAGACATTGATTCTTATGCTTGAATTTAATTTTTCAAGAATTAAAATAAAATACGCTTGAATTTTTTGAGATTTAAGTAACAAGATGTTCAAATTTCAATTCAAGCTCATTCAATGGTCAAATTCGCTCAAATCCATTCACGTGAATTGCCTTGAATTCAAATACCAAAAGTTAAATGTGCATCTTGATCTCAAAAGAATAATTTAAGTATGTAAAACTTAAAAATTCATGCCACTTGAAGTTCAAGGCATTCATCATGATTCTAAATGGCACACATCATTGTGTTCATCACAAGATTAGTTTTTGTCAAATTATTTTCAAATTTTACAAGATTAATTCCTTACAAAAGTGCATGTATTAACAAAGGTGATCTAAGAGTTTGATTCATAATGTCGAGTATGCAAATTACAAAAGATGATAACTTTACAATCTTGATGATTTACAAAAAATTATACAAAGCCTAATCCTAAATGCCTTGAACTTCATGCTAGTTTCCATGCTTCAAGTGTTTTTTCAATATCCAAAAACTTTTTCTTCATACTAAGATGGGAAGCCATGTCATTTCCATTTATGCCAAATCAGTCCAAGACTTTGATCACTTTGCTGTCCAAAAACATACCGAAAATATGTCCATAATAGCTCCAAAACTAGTTGTCCATCCCTGCATCCATCCAAAAACCTGCACCATTATCAATCCAAATCTGTACCATAACAGTCCAATACATGCACAAAAATGGACATACAACAACCTGCATCAAGAAAGCAAGAAAAAGTGAACCAAAATAGTTCAAACCTATCCAATTTCCCTCCTAAACTTTAGATTGTTTTCAACTATAAAAGTAGTTCCAAGACAGAGAAAAAGGGGAAAGAAAATATACTAAGAAATCACTCTCAAAATCTCTTTTCAAAACTCACTCTGAAAAACCCTAGCTACAAAATTCCATTCTTAACCTTCACACCTTCTTTTTCAATAACCCTGCTTAAGATTCTTCAACTTCAGAGGAATCACCACGTTCAAACTCTTCTCCACATCTCCTTACAACTTTAAAACTTACCAAAAGCTTCACCAAAATCTGCATAAGTCACTCCTAACAAACCTGCATAATTTCAAAATCATTTTCAAACCACAACAATCTTAAACCTCTGCTCATTGACTTCAAGAAAACCATACAAAAAAAACCTCAACGCATAGTTACAAATTGCAACATCAGAAGAAACCTTCAACTTGCAACAAACATCAACAGACACCGACACCAACACATAGTTTACAATAACAATTCACGTATCTCAGAAGAAGAGTAAAAGGAAGAGAAAGTCAGAGTAGAGAGAAATCATACCTGAAGAGCTTCACCAGAGAAACCATCACCTCAGGCTAAGGTAACGTACTCAGACAGAGGAAACAAGAGTGGAAACTCTACTGCAAGATTTGAAAGGCATCATCACTATCCACGAAAGTTATTGAGAAACAAAACAATGATCATATCTTCTAAGTCCTTAAAGTTTATGCACATACCTAAAAACAAATTGTTTTGTGATTATTAAATAGATCAAACCACCATATGTTAGATCATAATTAACCCCCCTCTAATATTAAGTAACCCATTAAGGCTAAGAAATCCTGAAAAAGCAACATAAAGTCATTAGAAAGAATAAAGGATAATCCTAGACACCTAAGGATCATATACTATAAAGCCAAAACAATTTCACGAGTAACAAACAAATGGAAATCCAACTCTAAGGAACCATCACATAAACGACATGACATCCCAACCGGGTCCAAAACAATACCACACTTATACATGTTCTCTCTATTAGGAAACTTATCAAGGAGAAGTGGACAAACTAAAATCTTGACAAAGCTCAAGTAACCCATAGGCAAGACACGACTCAATCCACTATATTCATAGGAATACTAGAACCGAGGTTAGTATGAATGAGAGAAATATAAGACAAAGGAACTAAGTACTCACCATATTTCCCAACTTCCCACCTCCAACAATCACTCTTATGCAAGAGGATAATCAATTAGACTACTTAAATATATTCACAACTAACTTACTCTCTCGAACAAAGAAAGACCTCCTCCACCTAATATTCCACCTCACCCAACCCCTCTAAAAACCAACCTCTCGCACGGTCCTAACTCGATAACTATTGATAAAGTAATATTACGAAACATCTCTTTAAGAGGGAAAAATTCCAACAATGAGTTATCCCAAAAGGAATTAATATATCTAGAGTCCCACTTTCTTCTGAAGAACCTTTAAAAACTAGTTAGAGGAATCCCCCGCTTTAGAGGTAAGAATGTATTTTTTTAATGGTATATAAAATCAAGCATCATGTGAATTGTGGATTCAAAGATACTACAAGTTAAAAATGGATTCAAATATTATGACAAACATAGCAAAAAAAAAATACAAGGACAACTCATTTAAATTTTTTTTAGGGGTCTCTTAGTTATGTGGTGTATCTTAATTTTTATAAAAATTGGAGCTTGCAGTTTGTTGTACCCCAAAATTTTCTCTCTCATTTATCAAGATTTTTCACACAAGACTTCTTGGACTCAAGACAAGATTAGGGTTTGGTCAGCTCAAGACATCTCATCTTGCACTGATAACCCAAAATTAGGGTTTGAGTTTGCACAAGGATTTTTTGGATCACCGATACTTCATGTGACTTTCATACATCATCTTGGACCCCTAAGATTGTTCATGTTAAGTTTCAAGCCTTGAACCACATTTTTGATCAGTCAATTGGATAGTTGACCTAAAAATCAGCTGTATTGGGGAAAAAGTCAACTATGGCCAATTTACAGTAAAACTTCATAATTTTTTATCCACATCAACATTTTAGACTCATATGTACCATTTGATCAAGTTTGGATCACAACTCCTCAAGAAATTTGATCAAATCATCAAAAGGGCAAAATGGTCAAAATTAGGGTTTTAACTGAGAAAGGGCAATTTCTGATTTTTAACCTAGTCAATGACCAATTGAGTTCAAACATGATTTCAATAGTTCGATGGCATCATCTTGACCTAATTACATGGTTCAAAAGATCTCAAGTTCATTGGATTGACAGATGAATTTTGCAGTCAACTGATCAAAAGTCAATTGTGCACTGAAAAGTCAAACTTTGACTTTTTGGTCAAAATCAAGTGCCAAGGGTCATAATTCATCAAGATATGTCAAAATGTGAAACTTGTTCACCAAGAAACTCAAAATTGAAAATTAGGGTTTTAATTTGAAAATTTTCATAACTTAGAATTTTTCTAAGTATAAAAATTTTCTTATTTTTTCCCAACTTTTCATCACTTTTTCACCATGATGCATTTTGATTCAAAGAAAACTTCCAACATGAAAGTTGTAGTCCTCCATGAAATATAAAACTTTTCTTCACAAACTTTTCCCAAAAGATGCTTGGATCTCAAGTTATGAATTTGTGAATATAGGTCCATGAACTTCTTAACTTAGTGAAATTTTGCCCTAATTTAGGCAGGTTTTGGACCCAACTTCATGGAAATTTTTCACCTAGTTACAAGAGGTATATCAAATTGCATTTCAAATATGGATTATAGAACACATTGCAAGCTTTCCAAAATGTCCAAGAACTCTCCAATATCGTTTTTGAGTAGGGAGAATCGAAGGAGGGAAGTTGGCATTTTCTCACTTTTGTCCAAGCCATTTTCACATAGCATCAAGTTGCAAATCACATCTATACTGGTTGTATCTTGCTTTACAGGTCCTAAGCTTGCTATACACTACATAATTAAATTCAAACTCAGAGGCTAAAGGCATTATCTTTGCTTTTGAAGCTTTACACAAGATGCATTTCCATTTTTGGCCAAAAGGTTACAATGCCATTTTCATAAAGGGCAACTTTTACAACTTTGTCAATCTTGAGCATTGAACCTGTCCCTTTGATACAGGCAATCTACACTACTCTCAAGCAATGTGTACCAACTCTTATCAGCTCTCAAACCAGCTAGTACACGCATGTGGGATTGGTCACTTCACTTTACTTAAAATGCAAGAAAAGTTGCAAAAAGGTCAAAAGCTTGCACAACTAGTAAGGGGTGACTTTGTATCCTTTCTATACAAATATACAAACTTGTTACAAGGCTTAGCACGATTTGTTTAGACTTGAAACTCTCCAAAACTCAAACACCAAAATTCTGCCAAAACACACAATTTCTACAAAACCATAGCCAACTCTCATTTGGCTCGTGCGTTTTGTGTTGAAACACTTCAAGCATCTCATAAACATCATACCAAAGCAATCCAAGCCATCACCCTGGTTCTGTAACCCCTGTTTCAGCATCCACCATTTTCACTTTGGAAGCTTGCAACTTGACTTGTCTAGATAGTTTCAGCCATCCTCAGAGCAAGCTAAGCATTGGAATAGGTTCAGGGAAGTTCAAGGAAGCTTAAACAATCACCAGGCCTCCATTAAAGTCCCTACATTGTCCTACACAAATCCAGCTGAAGGAGGTAATTTCTTAAACTCTATCTCTCTGAATAGGCAACTTCAAGCCACGATTTGTGAAGAAAAAATGTAGCTCTTATCATGACAAAGCTGTACATATCATTACTTTTCATTTATATTACTTGTGCTAAGAGAATTTAAAGATTGAAAATGCTGAAAAAGTTAGGTCACGAATTAGGGATTCAAAAATTCTCTCTGATCTTTAAGAGTTAGGTTATATAATTTATATTGTTGGAATCGTGAGCTCAAATGCCACATGTTTCATGTTATGAGTTTTTGTTTTTGTGCAAGCATAAGAGAGTTACAGATTTGAACTGAAGCGCGCGCAGGGAAGAGGACGAAGGACAAGGATGAAGTGTTCTGGGCTTTTTGGCGCCTTGGGCTTTTTGTTTTTGATATTTGCACCCCCTGACTTGTTATTTGTACCCCATGGCTGAACTTTTTATATATTTTATATTTTCTTCATATTTTTATATTTAATACTTCCATTTATTTTTCTTAATGATAAAAAATACCAAAAAATAATTTCTTTATTTTTGCAATTTTATTTTATTTATAATTTTTTTTACATAAAAATAATTTATTTTCATAAATAGAGTTTATTTTCTTAAATAACTTGTAAATATATTTAAAAATACTTAATATTTTTATTATACATTTTACACTCATAAATACTTATTTTCTACATACATTTAATTTTTAATATTTAGATATAATATTATTTATTATTTTCTTATTCAAAAAATGTACAAAATAATAATTTGAAACATTTATTTTCTTTTAATTAAAAATTAGGGTTTCACCCCTTTTAAAAAGAATTAATTTATTTTTCCTTATAATTTTTAGGTTTAAATAAAATATCTTTTATACAAAAACAAGACATAAAAAATCTTTTCTTTTACATACATGTGCATTGCATTTTAAATATTTGTCTTTAGTTATTTAAATTCGCGCATATTCGATTTGGTTGTAATAATATATTTAGGTTTATATTTGTGCAAAATCCCCATTCAAAACTTGTATCCCCCCTCCCATAATAATTGTTGTAATAGCTTAGTTTATTTTATGCAATTTATCGCTTTATATACTATGCTTAGTAATTAGGGTTTGCATGACAAGAACAAAAAAAAAACAAAAAAACAAATAGAAAACCCTAAATACAAGACAAATCAAAAGCATGAAAAATGACACACTTTGCACACAAGCACCCTTAGGGTTTCTCCCACTTGTTTTCCTAAAATAAAATGGCCATGTTACGCACGCGAAGTATCTTGGCAAAACAAACAAACATAAGATCATAGTCCCTCGATGATGCTATTCAAAGGTTGCCTAAAACAAAGATGATCTTGGTCCCTCAAACATGCTAAGATACTTGGCAACATTGCTATCATGGTCATACGATGACCCACGCCCGTCCCGTTTACATCCAAAGATAGGGTTACTTACCAAATTAATGGTAAGTCAACAATGTCAAGGGAATAAAAATGCACAAGAAAGACATTTGAGTAGGTAGATGATAGCTTCTAAGTTACTTGCTCCATTTCAAAACAATCCTTGCTATTTTCAAAAACAAACACACACACACATTTCAAAACATCTTACAAAAACATTGAAAACATTTTCAAAAGATAAACATCTTTGTAAACATTCTTACAAACGAGAATCATTACAAAGATTGCCTAAACGAATGGCCTCTTTTACAAAATACTTTCAAAATCACACCAAACACCATTTCAAACAAAACAAAGCAAGTGATATAAACAAGTAACTAAGGGCCCATGGAAAACCATGAATGAAAAGGGTGCTAGCACCTTCCCTTTTCATAATCTACCCCCCGAACTCAAGAAAACATCTCAAAGGTCTTTCCTGTGCTTTTTTACCTTTCCTTTTGGATAAAAGAAAAGTCGGTGGCGACTCTTGCTAACCGCAACATTTGCAAACACAAACGCAAAACCTCAAGTCAGTTCTCCCACCGCATCACAGAACTGGCGACTCTGCTGGGGACAAATTTAAAAGTGGGGTTACCTTAGGGTTTAAATCACATTTATTTACTTATCTTGTTTGACTTGTTTGCTTTACAATTATGGTTCTTTGTTTGGGTTTAAATCCTCCACCCGGATTTGGGAAACATTATAGGTAAATAGCAATACATTATGGAAACTGTGCGGGGTATACTGACATGGTCTAAGCAATAGCTATATTAGTGTGACATATTTATGGGTACCGGTAGCCTTTGAGTCAATCAAAGAGAATACGGGGCCGCTGAGTGATGTCATGAAGCACTAATGAACTTCTAGAACCTTTACTTGACCAACTTGGCCTTTTAGGATGTAGTGAGATGACCGGCTTTGGTGCAGTCTGAAGTTGGTAGATACTTGATACTACACTCGTTGAGGGTTGGTTTCTTGGAATATTTTGGTCGTCAGTAAAGAGGATTGAACTGAAACAATGAACAAGGAAATAATCCAGTGATATTGAGCTCCTTAGAACCCGGTTACTATTACTAGGACAGGTTGAGCCAACTAAACTTCAAGAGGGTACTTACCTATGAAACTCCATGCAAGCCTAAACTAAGAACTTCCTTGATTTTCTTGTACATATATACTTGTGCATAACATCATGGACATCATGAGCATCATATGTATTCACTAACCATTTCAAGGATTTTGGAGATTCATCTTTGTTCTTGTTTTGTAGGTTATGGATTCACTTCGCAGGAAAACTATCTAAATTAACCTTGTAAGAATTCCTCCACAGCTCAAGGAGCTAGCTTCAAGGATCCATGAGAATTATCCATTCACCGAGAGACATGGTCGTCTACTTAACTTGGTCACTTCCAACATAGAGGATGATATGATGAAGGTTCTCTTCCAGTTCTTTGACCCTTTGCATCATTGCTTCACATTTCCTGACTATCAACTTGTGCCCACTTTGGAAGGATTCTCTCAACTTCTGAGGATTCCTATTCTCAATCAACTACCCTTCAACGGTACGGAAAGAGATCCAAAGCCAGAAGAGATTGCTTAAGCCCTGCACTTGCACTCATCTGATGTCACAACTCATTGGGAAACTAGAAGTGGTGTCAAAGGCTTCTTGGAAAAGTTTCTGTTTGAGAAGGCCCAAAGATGTTGGAATTCCCTAGACTTGCAAGCTTTTGAGGAGGTTGTAGCTCTTCTCATCTATGGGATGGTCTTGTTCCCTAATCCTGACCAACTCATAGATGTAAGCGCTGTCAAAATCTTCATGTCACGCAACCCGGTGCCTACATTGCTTAGGGATATCCTACACTCTTTTCACACTCGTACAATGCGGAAAAGAGGTGTTCTCATGTGTTGCACTCCTCTCCTGGCAAGATGGTTTATTTCTCACCTTCCCCAATCAGTCTTGAAAAATGAGCAAGGTTTGAGGTGGTCACAAAGGTTGATGACACTTAAACATTCAGATATTCATTGGTGTTCTCGATCCAAAGAGAATGTTATCATTGTTGACTGTTGTGGGGAATTCCCTAATGTCCCTCTACTTGGAATTAGGGGAGGCATCACCTACAACCCGTGCTTAGCTCTAAGACAGTTTGGTTATGCCCGAAGGGATGGCCCACATGATATGCTGATTCAAGGATTGGTTTTCGACTACGACAACGACGGTCAAGGACTTCGTCATAGATTCATCCGAGCTTAGAGGATGCCAAACAAGGTGGATAGCAAGACTTTGGGACACAAGAATTCCATCCCTCTTGAGCCTTACCTCAAGTGGGTACGAACCCGCACCCAAAATCTTATGATGCCTTATCCCTCCATTCTCCCAGTGATTATTGAGCCTTTTAAGGAAGGAGAAGTTCCATACACTATCCTACATCCTGACATGCCGACATCACTCGAAGACCTACAAAGGGATTGGATACAGCTCAAAGAAGAGCGCGATACTTTCGAAGCCCAATTCTATGCAAGCGAGAAGAAGGTTTTGGAACTCACTCGAATACTTCATGAAGAGTAGACTCTCAATACCTACATTGCACCAAAGAGGATGCACAATGTCTTTTTACCTTAGAATTTTGTATTATTTTGCCCAAGGGGCATTGATGTACTCAAATTCTATTTTATTAATATGAAATGCGTTTCTTTTTTTGTTTAAAACAAATTTGAATTTCTAAATCCTTGAAAGCATTGCATGAATACATATCATTCATCATAAGCATAAACAGGTCTTTGCAACAAGTTTCCTCATCTCTCTACTGTTTATTTCAGAATGATGGATCTCGAACAAACGGTCAAAGATCTGCAAGCTCATAACTCACAATTTCAACAGTTACTCATGACCTTAGCCAAGGGGCAAGAGGAGCTGAAGACTCTGCTAGAAAAAGAAAAAGAGAAAAAGAAGAAGAAGTCAGCTGGTGTGGTAATCATAGGCAGAAGATTTCAAGGACAAGCCAGAAGGACCTTAGAATTTCCAACAACATCTGAAGAAGGCGAAGAAAAGGAAAAAAACGGCAGTACCATCAGATTCTGAAGAAGAAGAGGAAGAGGAGGATTACTCTGAAAAACAATACCCTCCGGATGATGACAAGTACAAACACCTTGAAGAGCGACTAAGCGCTATGGAAATCCAGAGAGTACCGGGGCTAGATTTTGAGGAATTGGGGCTGGTGTCAGGGATTGTGATCCCACCAAAGTTTAAAGTGCCACTATTTGCCAAGTATAATGGGGTGTCTTGCCCTAAAATGCACCTCAGATCATATGTCAGGAAGATTCAACCATATTCTGCCGACAAAGACTTGTGGGTCCACTTTTTCCAAGACAGTTTATCAGGAACGCAACTTGATTGGTTCTACCAGTTAGAAAGGGATGACGTCCACAATTGGGAAGACCTGGCAGCAGCTTTCTATAAACAATATCAGTACAACGCCGACTTGGCGCCTACCCGTACTCAACTTCAGAGTATGGAAATGGTTTCCAATGAGGGCTTTAAAGATTACGCCCAAAAGTGGATGGATCTAGCCGGAAGGGTGAAACCCCCTCTATCTGAGAGGGAGTTGGTGGACATGTTCTTGGGAACTCTATCAGGTCCTTTCTTCAATCATCCGATTGGGAGTTATTCTGTAGGGTTTACTGAATTGATTTTAACCGGAGAAAGGGTGGAGGCTGGTATAAGAAGTGGGAAAATTCAGAAGGACGCGTCTGCCTCTACAACTGTGAAAAAGCCCTTCACTGGAAGAAAGGAAGTATCTGCTGTTTATTCACAGAGGAATCAGGGAATAACTGAGCGTCGACCGACGGTGGGGGCCATTATGATTCCAAAGCCTGCATCAGACCAACCAAGGACTAACCAGCAAAGGGTGGAAAGGCCAGTTTGGCAATTCACCAAGATTAACATGAATCCAGCCCAAGTTCTACCACATCTTCTAAAGTTGAATCTGGCCACCCTAAAAGAGGCCCCAAAGAATCCCAATACTGCGTCTCCACACTACCATCCGAATGCCAGGTGCGCATACCATTCTGAAAGTCCAGGGCACGACACCAACAACTGTTGGGCCCTGAAGAACAAAATTCAAGACCTGATAGATGCGAAGGAAGTTGAGTTTGAAGCGCCTGAGAAACCAAATGTTATTTCCGCTCCAATGCCTAGGCATGGTCATAATACCAACACTATTGAAGAAGACTTGTTTGTTGCTACCGTGGATGAATTGTTGACTCCGCTCCCGACTGTTAAGTTGAATTTGTTAAAAGCTGGTATATTCCCAGGTTGTGACAAAGACTGCCATGTTTTCCTGTCCTCATCATTTGACTGCCCTCTGTTGAAGAAAGGAATCCAATGACTGATGGATAACCAAGAAATTCTGTTTGAGAATGCTCCTGTTTCTCCCGTTCCAGTTAAAGAAGTTTCAATTATAACCATCTACGCCAATCCTTCCAGGGCCCCTAAAAGACCCGTTAGGATTACACCTGCTCCAAAGACTACTCCGCTTAAGATTACAATGCCCGGGCCTACCCCTTACAAGTAAGATAAAACAGTACCATGGAATTACGGTGGAGAAATCTACTACCATGGTATTAAACAGGATGAACTGACTGCCGAAGAAGAAAGCTCCGAAGAGGACAATTCCGACATTAGCAATATTGCCGGAACAAGCAAGATTACCTGCAGTGGTAGAATCTTCTCTCCAGAGATTGCTCCTCCAAGGGCAGTCTTTGGACCCGTGGCCGTTCCGAAGATTACCTCTGCACCAGTAATTATACCTACAAGTGTACCTACTGGAGAAGACAATACAATTCCTATCCCTACAAATGCTTCCACTGCTGAGAATAAAGGAAAGAATATTCAAGAAGAGCCTGTCCGGACGAAGGCTCAATCACTAGCTATTCCTGAAACATCCAAGAAGGAGATGGAAGAAATCCTGAGGATAATAAAGAAAAGTGATTATGATGTGGTTGAACAGTTGGGGAAGACCCCTTCCAAGATCTCTATGCTAGCCCTGCTGCTGTGCTCTGAAGCATATGCCAAAGCTCTGGTAAAATTTCTGAAGACAGCTCATATGCCACAAGAGACGTCTGCTGACTAATTCCAGGACTGTGTGGCCAGTTTGACAACTGATAATGGCCTGGGTTTCTCTGATGCTGACTTGACACCCAGAGGGAGAAAACACAATGAGGCATTACATGTCTCAGTGGAGTGTAGAGGAACAACCCTAGCCTATGTCTTGGTAGACACAAGATCATCTTTGAACGTCTTACCGAAGAAAGCCCTTGATAGATTGGATTGCGAGGGACTCACTTTAAAACCCAGTAACATAATGGTGAGAGCTTTTGATGGTTCGAAGAAGATGGTCCACGAGGAGGTGGACATCCCAATAAAGTTGGGAACTCAGGTTTTCAACTCAACCTTCTATGTGATGGACATCCGTCCTTCTTATTCCTGTCTGTTGGGACGCCCCTGGATCCACAATGCCGGTGCTGTTACCTCCACCTTGCATTAGATGCTAAAATACCCGGTCCAAGGAAAGATCATAACTTTCCACGGGGAGGAGGAGTATATGATTAGTCATCTGAATTCCTTTCGTTATGTGGAGTTAGATGGCGAGTTCATTGAAACCCCTTTCCAACATTTTGAAGAAGTCTCTCCAGAAGTAGCAGCGACCAAGGCGGTATCCTCGATTCCTAAGATCACAAGACCTCCACCTCGGATGTCATCTCTAAAGGATGCAAAGGCAGTAGTGGAAGAAGGGGGATGCACCATCTGGGGGCAGCTTCCAGACATTCCATACAAATCAGACAAGTTCGGCTTGGGGTTCACTTCGACTGCTCAGAAGCCTGTGCGCCGTGCCCGTGCTGGGGGGCCACCTGTGAAGATTAGCAACCAAGGGGTCAATGCAGTAGAAGACAATGAAGAGGATGGCAGCTTGGAAGATTGGATATTTCCTACTGTCAGCGGAGGACTTCGCAACTGGGAAGCCAGAGACTTCATCCCAATAACTTTCATCTCTCAGTAATTTATCTTTTACATTTCTGTCGGACCTGTAATATTCACGAACAATTCGCACTTTAAAAACCTTGTGTCTTACCCGAGGCACAATGGTGCATTTGTAAGGGTTTTTATTTCATCTACATATGACATTCAATGAATCATGGACGCTTTTTCACATATAAACTTTTTACGCTCATTGTCTTTCTTTTACATTTTATTGTTTTAAGATGGCTATACCCTTACGCACACCCACACTCACAAATTCAGGTACCCTTCTGTTGTACCCCAAAATTTTCCCTCCCATATTCTTCAAGATTTGGCAAGATCAAGCTTCAAAATCCCTCAAGGATTGCACAACCCAATTGCCTCCTAACACAGTCAAAATTAGGGTTTTGGTTCTTGCAAAGAAATTGAGATTTTCAAGGGTCCAATCAAGTCCCATATGCCCATATACATTGTCAAGCATCCATATGTCAATGTTCAAGACTCACAGCATCAAGTTGCACAGTCAAAAACCCTAATTGCTCCACAGTCAACTGCAGGGGTAAAATGGTCATTTGACAGTCAAAAGTCAAAATTTTTGGTCAACATCTTATTTTGAAGCCACAATCATCATTTGATCAATTCTTGATCATGATTCCACAAGCATGGCTCAAAAAGTCTCAAGATGCAAAAGTTTCTATTTTTGGACAGTTGAAAAGTCAACTGCAAATTGACCAAGGAATAACTTCTTCATGGTTCATCAGAAAAATCCCATCCAATGCTCATTTTTAAGGGGATGACATTTCCTACAACTCATCTTCACACTCCAAGTCCAAGAAATGCTCTCATAAAAAGTTATCAATTTCAACATTATAGGTCATTTTCAAAAGTCAACAAAAAGGCACTTTAAGTCAAAGACCATAACTTGAGATTGGTAAATCAAAATGACATGGGACCAAAGGCATTGGTTAGAGGACTTCAATACCTTTCCAAAATGTCCAAGAACATGTTCATAGCTTCAAAATTGAGCAAGATATGCATTGGATAATTTGGGAAATTTTTGGAAACTTTCAAAAGTCAACTTTGCCTAAAACACTTCAATTTTGCTAATGGGCCTCAAATTCCTTCTTGAAACTTTACCCAAAGCCTATGCACGACCCATTGAACTTAAAATGATTTATTTTCTTATTTTTAATTAATTAATTGAATTTTTATTATTATTAATTCATTTAATTGGTTTTAATTGTAGGAAAATATCAAAGCATGGTTGTCAAATCTTTTTATGAAGCAAATACACTCAACACATGCTAAAGATTTCATGCATCACTCAAGGGGACAAGATCTTCCATAATTGGCAAGGTTTTCATGGAAAAAGATTGAAAATTATATGATGGAAAATCAAGGATTGAAAACATTATTGCAATGGATTCATGGGCCTTATTCTAACCTAATTTGCATCACATACATATGCTGAGTGAAACCCTACTCAAGGACATGAAAAAGCTGCCATAGAATTCCATAGCTAAGTTGCAAAATTTCAAGAAATTTTTGAAAATTGATTTCCTATTTGCAGCATAATTCAAAGCTTCTATTTGATTAAAACGCATTGCCTGAGTCTCCAGGAAGCATTTGGCATCAAGAACCAGTCCAAACACGCAAAGAATCAAAAGCAACAAGCCATACGGTTTGCCTTATTTTTCAAACCTGCATATCATGTTTCATGGGCGTTTAATCTATTTTCTTGTTTGATTCATGCTAATAGGTACCTTCTGAAGCGATTGGTATAAGCTAATTGAACTAACGCTGCCTGAATCAAAATCCACCATGAATGACATCTAGGGTTTCTGAAGCTTGTAATTAGGGCTTTAGGCATCAGGAAAAATTGGACCATGTCATGACCATGGTTGAATTCGTCAAGGCCAGACGAATTCAACCAAACCCTCGCGCTCAATTTCTGTGATCCACAGGGCTATTCGCTATTTTTGAGACTTTTGCTTTGTGGGGGTTTAAAACCCCCGTTATCTTGTTTATATTTGTAGGAAAAAGATGAAGAAGACAATAGCTGTCCAAGCGCTACTGGAGCATTCAAACCTTAGCGCGCTTTTTTAATGTTTCAGCATAATGGACACTTTTCATATATTATATTTCTTTATTATTATGTATACAAACGCGCTTGGTAGCTCAGATGGTGGAGGACGTGTCTTGCAAGCATAGGGACCTGGGTTCGATTCCCAGGTCCCCCCATATAATTGATGATTTTTGTTTTAACATGTTCTAGTGCAGCATTCGTTCAATATCCCACCATGCATCCTCACGCCTAAGCTTGCCAAGCGCTCATGATGATCAATCCAGTGGTTACAGAATGAAATCCATGGTGCACTCCAGTCAACCATCACGTACACAATCAGGAAAGTCAACGTGACTTTGTCTAATGGGCCTGAATTCCACATAAACCTCCACTTTGGGCCTGACACCCCCCTTGGTTTGCATATTTATTTTCTTTTCTTTTCTTTTAATTTTTTTCAATTGTTTTTTTAATTATTATTAATACACCATAAAATAGTTTTTTTTTTCCTAATAAAAATCAGAAACTCAAAAATGTTTTTATCTTTAATTATTTATTAAATTTACCATTAACCTATTTTTTGTAAATAAATAACTAACAATTAATTTAGTTTAATTTAGGTTTTAACTTTAACCCTTTTTTTAATAAATAAAAACTACATAGAATTAGGTTTTGACATTTTTTTATCTTTTTCTTCTTAATTAATTATTATTATCATTATTTATTATCATTATTAATTACTATTATTTTTGTACATAAATATGTAAATTAATTAATTAGTAAATTAAGTCAACTTTGATATTTTCTTAATAATTAACATAAACTTAGAATTAGGGTTTTCTCTTGATTTTATTTTCTTTATTTTCATTAAATACAAAAAAACATAAAAAACACTTTCTTTTCTTTAATTAAATAATTAATTAGGCTTTAATTTAATTTAATTTCTCAAAAGGGCTCAAAACCCTCGGACGTCCAGTTTAATTTCTATTTTGCGCATTATTTTCTTATTGATTATTATGTAACTGCTTTCTGGATGTAATAGTAATTAGGTTTATTGCCTTTATTTACTTCCCGCACTTTTATCAAAAAACGGGTCTTTGTATTTTGGCGATGTATAGACCCGCGCCTTGTAATAGCGTAGCTTTTATCTTTCCGTATTTAGTTTTCCGCACTCTTAACTGCTAAACTCGCATGAAAGAATGTATGATAACTAAAAATAACTCGTAGCTCACAATGCCCTGATCAAAGATAAATATTAACATGAAAACAACACACAATACACACACCACTCCTAGGGTACGCCTCACTCGTTGCCTTCGAAACGTGGTCGTCAAGTATAGGACGTTTTAGCAGTCGCTCTTATGTCCAAGATCCAGTTGCCTCGAAACAGTTGCCTCGAAACGGTTGCCTCGGATTAAAAAGGATCTAGGACATTAGGGTTACTTCTAAGGTGTCCTAACTGTTGCTTCGGTGACCACACTGTCCCTACAATCGAATTGACCCGAACACCTCCAACGGTGGTGCTACCTACCTCTCAATGGTGGGATGGCACTACCTTAAGGACTTTTACACAGCCTAATTCCTTAGGGTAGGTAGATGACTCATGGGTACTTGCTCTCTAAAAAACAAAACAAAAACCTTTTCACACTGACACTTTCAAAAGCTTTCAAAACAAATTTTTCAAACACTCTTGAGGATAGATACAAGAGTCATTCAGAAATCTTTCAATGAAACTTTTTCAAACCCACTCACATTTGAAAAGCAAATATCATTTTGAAAACATAAGAGCAAGTACCTAAGAGCCCGTGGATAACCACGGATAGAAAGGGTGCTAACACCTTCCCTTTCTATAAATCTACCTCCCGAACCGAGAAACGTTCTCATAAGGAATTTTGATGTGCTTTTGTCCTGTCCATATTGGAGAAAATAAAAGACGGTGGCGACTCTTGCTTACCGCGACATACGCGAACCAGCTTTAAATAGTCAGTTCTATTTCCACCGATCACAGAACTGGCGACTCTGCTGGGGATACTTAAAGTGAGGTGTACCTTAGGATAGCTCATACTTGTGTTTTCAATTGCTTTGTTTTGTTTGCTTTATTATTATGGGCATTATCTTGGAGTTTCATAGATCCTAACCCGGATCTGGGGATACCCTGTTAGGTAGCATAAGCTGTGAGGGACCTGTCCGGCGTAGACCGACACGGGTGAAGCAGTGGCTACGTTGGTGTGGCACCTTGGTCTGTACCGATATCCCTTGTGTCGTAACGAGGAGAATATGGGTCTTCTGAGGAGTCATTAAGCACCAACCGACCTTAGAACCCTAATTTGACCCAACTTGGCCATAGAACAGTAGCAGTATGCTACACCCATTGAGGCTAAACTCTCGCGATGGTTCTGGCCGCAAGAAAAGATTGCGACGCTGGAGTTATGACCGATTGAGGGTAGTCAGTGATATTGGGATCCTCTAGAACCCGGTTACTCTTGATAGGACAGGTCTTAACCAACAAACTGAAAGAGGGTAGTACCTGAACTTCATGCTGGCCTAAACTTTAAGGGCTATCTTGTGTGACTTGCGTGCCTTATCATGTTTGCCTTTGTGAATACTTGTGGTGTGCTTTATCATAACATCATGCCATCATAACATTGCATTCATCCTACATAAGGAATGACCTATTTCAAAGACAAGAGGGTTTCACCTTTGCTCTGTTTTGTAGGACATCATGATGCCTATGCGAAGGAACACTATCCGGTTCAACTTTGTTCACCCACCTGAGTTGCTTGAGGAGTTGGTTAGCAGAATTCCCAACACTACCTCCTTCATCCAGAGGCATGGTTCTCTTCTCGGGTTAGTCACTGCAAAGTGGGACCAACAACTGATGAGCGTCCTGACCCAGTTTTATGATCCATTGTATAATTGCTTCACCTTTCAAGACTTCCAGATGGTCCCTACCCTGGAAGAATTCTCTGATTTGCTTGGTATCCCTATCTTGGATCAGACTCCCTTCACTGGTTGGGAAAAGACTCTTAGGCTTGAGGAGATTGCTGCAGCCCTTCCCTTGACCCACAAGGAGGTAATGGACAACTGGGTGACTAGAAGCAGAGTTAAGGGTTTCTTGGCCAAGTTTCTGATTGGTAAAGCTAACAGTTTCTGGAATGACTTAGACTTCAGGGCGTATGAAGACATTTTGGCTCTCTTAATCTATGGTCTAGTCTTGTTTCCTAATCCTGATAACTTCATTAACATCACTGCCATAAGGATCTTCATGTCTCGGAACCCTGTGCCCACTCTCTTGGGTGATATCCTGCAACAACTCTATGCTCGTACTGCCCGAAGATGAGGAACTCTTTGGTGTTGTATTCCTTTTCTAGTGAGGTGGTTTATTTCGAACCTCCCTAAGTTCGTGTTGAAGAACAAAGAAGGAAGAGGCTGGGCTCATAGGTTAATGTCTCTCACTGATAATGACATCATTTGGACTTTCAGGGGTTTGGATGAGGTAGCTGTTATTGATCGTTGTGGAGAATACCCTAATGTTACTTTGATTGGTACCCAAGGAGGAATCTCTTATAATCCATGTCTAGCTCTCCGTCAATTTGGAAGAGCCAGAAGAGCATGGCCTCACGAGATGTTGGTGCCTCACATCAGTTTTGAGTTTCAGGTAGATAGTGACGAGCTGTGTCGTAGATTCATCAAGGCTTGGGACAGAATTCACAAAGTTGACCCACATGAGTTGGGACCGAAGACTTCTCTACCAATGGAATCCTACTACAGATGGGTCCGCATCCGTGCTCAGAATTTAGGTATGCCATATGAAGCTGTCAGACCCATCATTCTTGAATATCCTGATAGAGATGGGGCTCCTCCAACTGTTCTCCCTCCTCAGATACCTACTGATGTTGATACACTAAAGAGGTCTTGGGCACAACTACAAGAAGAACGAGATTCTTATCGGAAAAAGTTCAACGAGCAGGAATTGAAGATCCAGAAGCTGACAAAGCAGTTGGAGAACGAGCGGGCCTTGAATGACTACATCCGTACTGAGAAGAGGAGACCCTGGGATCACTAATGAGCTTTGGATATTCTTTTACAGTTTTTTATTTCCCTTTTCAGTAGTTCCATTTTATGTAACGCCTAAGGGCAACCTGTTGAACCATCTAAATTCCAAAGTTGAATCTAATAAAGTGCGTTGCCTTTTTGTTTACAAAGTTGAATCCCGATTGTCTTTGAAAACATAAATCATACGCATTCCATTCATCATGTGCATAGCAGGTACTCTTTTTTACAGGTGGTTTAATGTTCTTCGCTGTTTATTTCAGCAGCCATCATGAATCCTGAATCATCTACTGAGCAATCCATCAAGGCCCTCCAGGCTCAGAACGCCCAGTTCCAAGAGTTGATCATGAGTTTAGCCCAAGGTCAAGAGGAATTGAAGGCTCTGCTGGTCAAGAAGAAGAAGAAGAGAACTGTACTATTCAACATTGGCCGGAGGTTTGGTAACACACTGCAAAATGAGGTTGATCAAGCTGGTTCTTCTGTAGGGAAAGGCAGTCCCCAAGGGGGAAGGGTTCCTAGTCCTGTGGTCTCTGACAACGAGACCGTTTTCAATGAAGAGCAGTACCCTCCTGCTGAAGACAAGTACAAGCAGTTAGAGGATCGCCTGAATGCCATGGAAATTCAACAAGTGCCTGGGTTGGATTTCGGAGACCTGGGTCTATCTTCTGGTGTGGTGATCCCACACAAGTTCAAAGCACCATCTTTCGCAAAGTATGACGGGGCGTCCTGCCCTAAGCTACATCTCAGATCTTATGTGCGGAAGATCCAACCATACATTGTGGACAAGAACTTATGGATCCATTTCTTCCAGGAGAGTCTTTCAGGGACTCATCTCGAATGGTTCTATCAGCTGGATGAAACCAAGGTTCGTAACTGGGAGGACTTGGCTACTGCTTTTTATAAGCAGTATCAGTACAATGCCGACCTCGCTCCTACACGTACCCAACTCCAGGGTATGTCGCTAGGATCGGGAGAAGGTTTCAAAGAGTACGCGCAGAAATGGAGGGACTTGGCTGGCAGGGTGCAGCCGCCGTTAACCGACCGTGAACTCGTGGACATGTTCTTGGGGACCCTATCTGGGCCATTCTTCAATCATCTCATTGGTAATTCTTCTGCAGGGTTTATAGACCTCATTCTGACTGGGGAAAGGATAGAAGCTGGTATGAAATCGGGGAAGATACAGAAAGGTGCGTCCTCAAGTTCTGAAAAGAAGCCTTTTAAAAAGGAAGCCAGTGCTGTGTATGGGCCCAGAAGGCAAAATAAACCGGAACGCCGCCAAGCTGTCAACGCAGTGGTAATTGCAAAGCCTGCTGCCGCTCCTCGGCAACCTAACCAACCAAGGGGTGAGAGACCCAGAAGAGAATATACTCGGCTTAGTATGACCTTGTCGCAGATCTTGCCGCAACTGTTATCGACTAACCTGGTAACTGTCAGAGAAGCTCTGAAGGTGGTAAACACAACCTCTCCAAAGTACAATCCCAACGCCCGCTGTGCTTATCACTCTGATAGCCCGGGGCATTCTACTGATGATTGCTGGGCCCTAAGAAATAAGGTCCAGGACCTTATCGATGCCAAGGAAATACAGTTTGAGGCGCCCGAAAGGCCCAACGTTGTGACTGCTCCTATGCCCCAGCATGGAGTAAATGCTATGGAGGAAGACCTGTATGCAGTTTCTGTGGATGATGTTGCTACCCCTTTATTGACCGTAAAAAAGAACCTGTTGCTGGCCGGTTTATTTCCGGGTTGTAGCAAGGGCTGCCTTCTGTGTGCCGTTTCCCCTGCTGGTTGTCCGTTGCTGAAGTCAGGCGTCCAAAACCTGATGAATAGCAAAGAGATCTTGTTCAAGAAGACCGCTGTTCCTATTGTTCCTACTGAAGAAGTATCTGTTGTCACCATCTTCAATAATCCTACCAAGGCTCCCCCGAGGAAGCCAGTCAAAATCACGTCTATTGCACCTATCGTTATTACTGTTCCGGGGCCCCTCCCCTATAAATCTGACAAGGCTATCCCATGGCACTATGAGACAGATGTGTATGTGCTTGGAGTGAAGCAGGAGTTCAACACTAGTACCGGCATCAGTAACATCACCGGTCCCGCTAAAGTTACTCACAGTGGCAGGCTCTTCTCGCCTTACATTGCGCCACCAGTCATCCGAAGACCTCTTATCATCACACCTACAAGTGCGCCTGTTTCCCCTCTTGATCAAGTTCCTACCCCTGCTCCCGAGTCATCTGACACTCGGGGCAAGGGGATTGTTACTAATGTGCCTGCCCAGACGGAGGCACCAAAGACTGTTAATGTTGAAGCCTTCCAGCAAGAGATGGAGGAAATTCTCAAGATCATCAAGAAGAGTGATTTCAACATCGTTGAACAGCTGGGGCATACCCCCTCTAAGATCTCTATGCTATCATTGTTGTTGTGCTCAGAGGCCCATGCCAAGGCCCTGATTTCATTTCTGAAGACGGCTCATGTGCCACAAGAGACGTCTGCTGACCAATTTACTGATTATGTGGCCAACTTGACCGCTGACAATGGGTTGGGTTTTTCTGATGCTGATCTGACCGCTAAGGGGAAGAACCATAATGATTCCCTGCATGTCTCCATTGAATGCAGGGGCACTACTCTTGCACACGTGTTGGTAGACACCGGTTCTTCACTGAACGTATTGCCCAAGAAGGCCTTAGACAGGTTGGACTGTGAGGGTTTGGAGTTGAAGCCTAGTAACATCGTTGTCCGAGCCTTTGACGGGTCGAAGAGGATGGTACATGGTGAAGTGGACATTCCAATTCGGGTTGGTTCTCAAGTCTTTGACTCAATGTTCTATGTGATGGACATTCGTCCATCTTATTCCTGTTTGCTGGGTCGACCTTGGATTCACAAGGCTGGGGCTGTGACCTCCACTCTACACCAAAAGCTCAAATACCCTGTCAGAGGGAAGATTGTTACAGTGCAGGGGGAGGAAGAATACATGGTTAGTCATCTGAACTCGTTCCGGTATATAGAGATGGACGGGGAGTTCATTGAAACCCCCTTTCAACATTTTGAAGAGGTGCCTCCAACATTGGCGTCAGCTGAGACGGTGATTGAAGAAGACTTTCCTTTGAAGATGGCTTCCTTGAAGGACGCCCGGGCTGTGATTGAAAAAGGTGAATGTGCAAACTGGGGCAGGCTCCCTGATTTTACTCCTAAGACTGACAAGTTTGGGCTGGGTTTCACTGCAGAGGCTCAGAGGGCTGTACGCAAAGAAAGGATCGGAAGACCTCCCGTGTTCATCACCAACCCGGGAGTGAATGCTATTGAAAGCGATGCGGAGGAATCAGAGTTTGATAGCTGGATCTACCCGACGACCGACGGTGGACTGAGCAATTGGACTGCAAAAGACTACATACCTGTTACTTTGGTTACTCAGTAATGAATTCCTTTGTTTTTTAATTTGTAATGAACAATAAATTGAAACTTTATGGCCCGGTGTCTTACCCGGGGCACCGTGGCTTCATTTGTGAGGGCTTATTACTTGTCATTTTCATATATCATGAATAAAAACATTGGACGTTTTTCGCATTTCAAATCTTATGCTCCTTTTCTTTCTTTATATATCGCAAAACAGCTATATTTACACACACTCACCTATACAGGTTTCAATCCACTCTGGATCTCACTGGTAACGACTCTGCTACTGCCAGTTATGACTTCGAAAATCCGATCAACTTAGCCGAAGACGAAGGTGAAGATGATTGTGAAGTGCCTGGCAAGCTTGCAAGACTGTTACTCCAGGAAGAGAGGGCCATTCAGCCACATGAAGAGCCAGTGGAAACGGTAAATCTGGGTACTGAGACAGATAGAAAGGAAGTCAAGATTGGTGCCAATCTGGAGCTCAGCGTGAAACAACGGTTGATTCAGATGTTGCATGATTATGTGGAAATCTTTGCCTGGTCCTACGAAGACATGCCTGGGTTAGATACCGACATTGTGGTCCATCACTTGCCTACCAAGGAAGACTGCCCTCCGGTTAAACAGAAGGTCCGCCGTATGCGTCCAGAGATGTCCGAGAAGATCAAAGCTGAGGTTATGAAGCAATTTGATGCCGGGTTTCTAGCAGTGACTTCTTACCCTCAGTGGGTTTCCAATGAGGTTCCGGTACCGAAAAAAGATGGTAAGGTCCGAATGTGTGTTGATTACAGGGATTTGAACAAGGCGAGCCCCAAGGATGACTTCCCTCTACCTCACATCGACGTTCTGGTTGACAATACTGCTCAACACAAGGTGTTCTCCTTCATGGACGGCTTTTCAGGTTATAATCAGATCAAGATGGCTCCTGAAGATATGGAAAAAACTACCTTTGTTACTCAGTGGGGCACCTTCTGTTACAAGGTCATGCCTTTTGGGTTGAAAAATGCTGGGGCAACCTACCAACGTGCCATGGTTGCTTTATTTCACGACATGATCCATCATGAGATTGAAGTGTACGTCGATGATATGATTGCAAGGTCCCAAACTGAGGAGGAACACCTTGACCATCTACAGAAGCTGTTTGACCGTCTGAAGCTGTACAAGCTGAGGTTGAACCCGAACAAGTGCACCTTCGGAGTAAGATCTGGAAAACTGCTAGGCTTCGTCGTGAGTGACAAAGGTATTCAAGTGGACCCTGCCAAGGTTAAAGCCATACAAGAGATGCCATTTCCCAAGATAGAGAAAGAAGTCAGAGGTTTTCTAGGACGTCTGAATTACATTGCCCGATTCATCTCGCACCTAACTGCTACCTGTGAACCAATCTTCAAGCTGCTGAAGAAAGATCAAGTAGTACGTTGGAATGATGAATGTCAGGCCGCTTTAGACAGAATCAAAGAGTATCTCCAAGAACCACCCATTCTTATGCCACCGGTTGAAGGGAGACCTCTAATATTATACATGACAGTACTTGACAGCTCAATGGGGTGTGTGCTGGGGCAGCATGACGAGTCTGGCCGAAAAGAGCACGCCATTTATTACCTTAGCAAAAAGTTTACCGACTGTGAGACCCGATACTCACTGCTTGAGAAAACTTGCTGCGCTTTGGTATGGGCTGCTCGCCAGCTGAGACAGTATATGCTGACTCACACTACTTTGTTGATTTCAAAAATGGATCCGATCAAGTACATATTCGAAAAGCCTGCTCTGTCTGGAAGAATAGCAAGATGTAAAATGATCTTGACAGAATACGACATCTAGTACACGACTCAGAAAGCAATCAAAGGAAGTGTATTGGCAGACCACTTGGCACACTAGGCAGTAGACGACTACCAGTCAATGAACTTTGAATTTCCCGACGAGAACATCATGGTAGTGACTGATTGTGAAGTACCTGGACCGGATGAAGGACCTGAGGAAGGATCCCGATGGTCTATGCACTTTGACGGAGCCTCCAACGCTTTGGGTAACGGTATCGGCGCTGTGATCATATCCACAAAAGGCACTCATACTCCACTTACTTCCCGGCTATGTTTTAACTGCACCAACAACATGGCGGAGTATGAGGCATGCATCATGGGTGTTCAAGCTGCAATTGACTTAAGGATCAAGTTTTTGAGTGTCTTCGGAGATTCCGCTCTCGTGATCAATCAGATCAAAGGCGAGTGGGATACGAAACATCCGAATCTTATTCCTTACAAAGAACGTGTGTTGACGTTGATACCCCATTTCACAGAGATAACTTTTGAACACTTCCCAAGAGAGGAGAATCAGTTGGCGGACGCGCTGGCTACGATGTCTTCTATGTTCAAAGTCAAATGGGACAATGAGGCTCCCCGGATCATTATCTGGAAATTGGACGAACCTGCATATTATTGTGATCTCGAGGCTGAGATAGTAACTGAAAAACCCTGGTATCATGAGGTGAAGAGGTATCTGGAAGCTCAAGAATATCCCGAGGGTGCATCTGTCAACGACAAGAAGTTCCTGAGAAGATTCGCTGCAAAGTTCTTCCTCAGCAACAACATTCTCTACAAGCGAAACCATGATTCAACCTTACTGCGTTGTGTGGATAAGACTGAAGCAGAAAAGATCATGGCAGAGCTGCATGAAGGTACCTTCGGAACGCATTCCAGTGGACACACTATGGCAAAGAAAATCCTTCGGGCAGGATATTTCTGGTCCACAATAGAAGCCGACTGTTACCAACATTCTCGGACATGTCATAAGTGCCAGATCTATGCTGATAAGGTGCACGTTCCTCCAGTCCCTCTGAATGTCTTGACTGCACCTTGGCCTTTTGCAATGTGGGGCATTGATATGATCGGCGAGATTAAACCTACAGCATCCAACGGGCATCGCTTCATCCTAGTAGCGATTGATTACTTTACAAAGTGGGTTGAAGCAGCTTCCTACGTTATGGTAACCAAGAACGTCGTGGCACGGTTCATTCGGCATAACCTGATCTGTCGATACGGCGTCCCGGAGAGGATCATTACGGACAACGGTACCAATCTCAACAATAAGATGATCACTGAGCTCTGCGAGCAATTCAAGATACAGCACCACAACTCTTCTCCTTACCGGCCGAAGATGAATGGGGCTGTAGAAGCAGCTAATAAGAATATCAAAAAGATTGTGCAGAAGATGACAGTGACCTATAAAGATTGGCACGAGATGTTACCGTTTGCTCTTCATGGGTACCGTACCTCAGCAAGGACGTCAACCGGGGCAACTCCCTTTTCCTTGGTCTATGGCATGGAGGCAGTCTTGCCGATTGAAGTCCAGATACCCTCTCTCCGGATAATGAAGGATGCAGACTTGAGCGAAGATGACTGGATCCAGACTCGACTTGATCAGTTAAACCTAATTGACAAAAAGAGACTCACTGCTATTTGTCATGGTCAAACGTACCAAAAACGGATGATCAGGGCATTTAACAAGAAAGTCATACCACAAGAGTATCAAGTCGGAGACCTGGTAATCAAGCGCATCATTCTTCCTCAAAGTGATCCCAGGGGAAAATGGACCCCTACATACGAAGGGCCATTTGTGGTTAAACATGTCTTCTTAGGAGGAGCCATGATTCTAACCAATATGGATGGTGACGACCTTCCTCACTCTGCCAATGCAGACATAGTAAAAAGATACTAAGCATGACAAAAGACCCGCTAGGTTGACACACCTAGGCAAAAATAAGGGCTTCCCGGCGAACCAAAAGGGTTCAGGAAAAAATAAGGGATGAAAAATGAAAAAAAAAAATCTGTACACCCGGCAAGTCGAAAACCTGAAAAGGCAGCTTGGGCAAAAATGGGTATCCCGGTGGACTGAAAACCCGAAAGGGCGGTCCAGGCAAAAGTTAGGGATTAAAAGCGTAATACTATGTCTCATTGGATCACCTCGCATCCAGAATCCGGTATCAACTATCAGGTTCAGACGGCATCAACCAGTCAGCTTCATCTTTAACTAAGCAGCCAAGTGATGAGACGCTCGAAGATATAAGGCGATAGCAGAGTTGGAACCCAGTGGGATTATCTTTTCACATAGCTGTTTTGTTTTCTGTTTTCACAAAATTGTATAAACTCTGTTGTTCGGCGGCGTTCTCTTACTAGGACGTCAACCCCTTGTACATAAACGCCTATTTACAGGCAAATTCAAAGATCAATACAAATTCACTTTTCAGCTAAATGGCCAATTGTTTTTTCCTTTTTCTGTTTTGTTTTGTAAAAAACGTCCAATGTTCAATTGTGATATATGCATTTGACACTAATTGCTAACTCATAAATATTTGCATGCGAAACAAAGGATTAATTACAGGTAACATCAGAAACAGGGGCAATAATGAGTTGTCTAAGCGATCTAATTACTCTGTTCACCAAGGTACTAAGGTAAGTTCGGCCGAAGAATGTAACCCAGATACTTTCACTCCCCCCAGAGTAAGACCAATCAACAATACTCTCCCAAGCAGTTGGTCTCCAATCAGCCCTAAAAGGCACAGTATCTCCTAGCAAGTCAGTGACACTCTCCCAAAGCAGAGTTAGCCTACAGTCAGCCTCAAGGAAGATGGGTATCCCCAGAAGATCTCAACATTCCCCAGCGGTATACAAATATTCTTCTACAAGCATCCCCGACAGTCTTGATCTAAGATTGTTCCCCGGCGGAACCCAGACATCCAGTGGAGCCACTTCCCCAATGCAATCTCAAAAGTCTCCCCAGAAAAGTTGAATCAATCTCCCCAGTAGGAAGCTTATCCCCAGTAGATTCTGGAAGTTTATCACCTGCAGAGTACGAACGCGCCTCCCCGGTTTTATTCAAAGGTTATTTCCCCACCAGGATATAACTGGGTTATCCTCAGCCAATTGCCACGGAAAGATCGTCCCCGACAAAATTCTTTCTATCCCCCAGCAAAGTTCATCAAATCTTCCAACAGAGCTCAACAATGGTATCCCCAGCGGAGTTATCATCAATATCTCAGCAAAGTACCTCTTCTCCCACAGAGTATCTCCCCGCAGAATAATCTCTCCAACAAAGTTTATTCCTCAACGGAGTCATCTTCTCCTACAGGTTTTTTCTCGCAACCATCACCCCCAGCGGAAACGAAGAACTCTCCTCCTCAAACATCAACCCAGGATTTGACATCCCGACATTCGTCAAGGATTTACTTTCCTAGACAAAAATACATTCATAAACATCACATATTCATACATTATAGCATGCACGTCCGCATCATGAACATACAATCTCATTTATTTTGAGAACGTCATGCATTTCATACTTCATGACATTGCATACAACTGATGTTTTGTCTTTTCAGGACAAAAGTCAATACAAAGATAATTACTATCAACTGTCGCAATTCCAGATTCGATTCCTGTATCCTGCTAGGGTGTATCTGTTGACGACTATTTTCCGGACTCGATTCCTGTATCCTGCCAGGGCACGTCTGAAGAGTTTGAAGATCCGATTCCTGTATCCTGCCAGGGTGTATCTGTTGACGACTATGTTCCGGACTCGATTCCTGTATCCTGCCAGGGCACGTCTGAAGAGTTTGAAGATCCGATTCCTGTATCCTGCCAGGGTGTATCTGTTGACGACTATTTTCCAGACTCGATTCCTGTATCTTGCCAGGGCATGTCTGAAGAGTTGGAAGATTCGATTCCTGTATCAGGCCAGGGTGTATCTGTTGACGACTATTTTCTAGACTCGATTCCTGTATCTTGCCAGGGCATGTCTGAAGAGTTTGAAGATCCGATTCCTGTATCCTGCCAGGGTGCATCTGTTGACGACTAATTCTGGACTCGATTCCTGTATCCTGCCAAGGCACGTCTGAAGAGTTTGAAGATCCGATTCCTGTATCCTGCCAGGGTGTATCTGTTGACGACTAATTCCGGACTCGATTCCTATATCTTGCCAGGGCACGTTTGAAGAGTTTGAAGATTCGATTCCTGTATCCGGCCAGGGCATATCTGTTGACGACTAATTCCAGACCCGATTCCTGTATCCTGCCAGGGCACGTCTGAAGAGTTTGAAGATCCGATTCCTGTATCCTGCCAGGGTGTATCTGTTGACGACTATTTTCCGGACTCGATTCCTCTATCCTGCCAGGGCACGTCTGAAGAGTTTGAAGATCCGATTCCTGTATCCTGCCAGGGTGTATCTGTTGACGACTATTTTCTGGACTCGATTCCTGTATCCTGCCAGGGCACGTCTGAAGAGTTTGAAGATCCGATTCCTGTATCCAGCCAGGGCGTATCTGTTGACGACTATTTCCGGACTCGATTCCTGTATCCTGCCAGGGCACGTCTGAAGAGTTTGAAGATCCGATTCCTGTATCCAGCCAGGGCGTATCTGTTGACGACTATTTCCAGACTCGATTCCTGTATCCTGCCAGGGCACGTCTGAAGAGTTTGAAGATCCGATTCCTGTATCCTGCCACGGCATATCTGTTGACGACTAATTCCGGACTCGATTCCTGTATCCCGCCAGGGTACGTCTGAAGAGTTTGAAGATTCGATTCCTGTATCCGGCCAGGGCATATCTGTTGACGACTAATTCCGGACTCGATTCCTGTATCTTGCCAGGGCATGTCTGAAGAGTTTGAAGATTCGATTCCTGTATCAGGCCAGGGTGTATCTGTTGACGACTATTTTCCAGACTCGATTCCTGTATCTTGCCAGGGCATGTCTGAAGAGTTTGAAGATTCGATTCCTGTATTAGGCCAAGGTGTATCTGTTGACGACTATTTTCCAGACTCGATTCCTGTATCCTGCTAGGGAACGTCTGAAGAGTCTGAAGACTCGATTCCTGTATCCTTCTAGGGCACGTCTGAAGAGTTTGAAGATCCGATTCCTGTATCCAGCCATGGCGTATCTGTTGACGACTATTTCCGGACTCGATTCCTGTATCCTGCCAGGGCACGTCTGAAGAGTTTGAAGATTCGATTCCTGTATCCAGCCAGGGCATATCTGTTGACGACTAATTCCAGATTCGATTCCTGTATCTAGCCAGGGCACATCTGTGAGCGATTGATTGTAGATTCGATACCTGTATCTAGCCAGGGCATATCTACATAAAGAGTTTGAAGATCAACCCCTGTAACAGGCCAGGTAATTATCTTTCTTTCTCAGGTACGCAAGTTCTCGCTAAGGAATCTCTTACGCGATCGACACCTAGATGGCATCTATAAGCCCATCCACATACCAACAATCTCCAGATGGCATCTATAAGCCCATCCTCCTATCCATCATCTCTCCAAATGGCATCTATAAGCCCATTCCCTACATCACACTGCTAACATTCTACTATGTGAGTGCAAATTTCTGGGCACTTTAGTGTTCAATCATCTTCCACCTTCGGATTACGAAAGGCACGCCAGCCAATCTACATCCTCAGGTCTAAGAAGATTGAACAGGGGCAACTGTTGTACCCCAAAATTTGCCCTCCCATATTCTTCAAGATTTGGCAAGATCAAGCTTCAAAATCCCTCAAGGATTGCACAACCCAATTGCCTCCTAACGTAGTCAAAATTAGGGTTTTGGTTCTTGCAAAGAAATTGAGATTTTCAAGGGTCCAATCAAGTCCCATATGCCCATATACATTGTCAAGCATCCATATGTCAAGGTTCAAGACTCACAGCATCAAGTTGCACAGTCAAAAACCCTAATTGCTCCACAGTCAACTGCAGGGGTAAAATGGTCATTTGACAGTCAAAAGTAAAAATTTTTGGTCAACATCTTATTTTGAAGCCACAATCATCATTTGATCAATTCTTGATCATGATTCCACAAGCATGGCTCAAAAAGTCTCAAGATGCAAAAGTTTCTATTTTTGGACAGCTGAAAAGTCAACTGCAAATTGACCAAGGCATAACTTCTTCATGGTTCATAAGAAAAATCCCATCAAATGCTCATTTTGAAGGGGATGACATTTCCTACAACTCATCTTCACACTCCAAGTCCAAGAAATGCTCTCACAAAAAGTTATCAATTTCAACATTATAGGTCATTTTCAAAAGTCAACAAAAAGGCACTTTAAGTCAAAGACCATAACTTGATATTGGTAAATCAAAATGACATGGGACCAAAGGAATTGGTTAGAGGACTTCAAGACCTTTCCAAAATTTCCAAGAACATGTTCATAGCTTCAAAATTGAGCAAGATATGCATTGGAGAAGTTGGGAAATTTTTGGGAACTTTCAAAAGTCAACTTTGCCTAAAACACTTCAATTTTGCTAATGGGCCTCAAATTCCTTCTTGAAACTTTACCCAAAGCCTATGCACGACCCATTGAACTTAAAATGATTTATTTTCTTATTTTTAATTAATTAATTGAATTTTTATTATTATTAATTCACTTAATTGGTTTTAATTGTAGGAAAATATCAAAGCATGGTTGTCAAATCTTTTTATGAAGCAAATACACTCCACACATGCTAAAGATTTCGTGCATCACTCAAGGGGACAAGATCTTCCATAATTGGCAAGGTTTTCATGGAAAAAGATTGAAAATTATATGATGGAAAATCAAGGATTGAAAACATTATTGCAATGGATTCATGGGCCTTATTCTAACCTAATTTGCATCACATACATATGCTGAGTGAAACCCTACTCAAGGACACGAAAAAGCTGCCATAGAATTCCATAGCTAAGTTGCAAAATTTCAAGAAATTTTTGAAATTTGATTTCCTATTTGCAGCATAATTCAAAGCTTCTATTTGATTAAAACGCATTGCCTGAGTCTCCAGGAAGCATTTGGCATCAAGAACCAGTCCAAACACGCAAAGAATCAAAAGCAACAGGCCATACGGTTTGCCTTATTTTTCAAACCTGCATATCATGTTTCATGGGCGTTTAATCTATTTTCTTGTTTGATTCATGCTAATAGGTACCTTCTGAAGCGATTGGTATAAGCTAATTGAACTAACGCTACCTGAATCAAAATCCACCATGAATGACATCTAGGGTTTCTGAAGCTTGTAATTAGGGCTTTAGGCATCAGGAAAAATTGGACCATGTCATGACCATGGTTGAATTCGTCAAGGCCAGACGAATTCAACCAAACCCTCGCGCTCAATTTATGTGATCCACAGGGCTATTCGCTATTTTTGAGACTTTTGCTTTGTGGGGGTTTAAAACCCCCGCTATCTTATTTATATTTGAAGGAAAAAGATGAAGAAGACAATAGTTGTCCAAGCGCTACTGGAGCATTCAAACCTTAGCGCGCTTTTTTAATGTTTCAGCATAATGGACACTTTTCATATATTATATTTCTTTATTATTATGTATACAAACGCGCTTGGTAGCTCAGATGGTGGAGGACTTGTCTTGAAAGCATAGGGACCTGGGTTCGATTCCCAGGTCCCCCTATATAATTGATGATTTTTGTTTTAACATGTTCTAGTGCAGCATTCGTTCAATATCCCACCATGCATCCTCACGCCTAAGCTTGCCAAGCGCTCATGATGATCAATCCAGTGGTTACAGAATGAAATCCATGGTGCACTCCAGTCAACCATCACGTGCACAATCAGGAAAGTCAACGTGACTTTGTCTAATGGGCCTGAATTCCACATAAACCTCCACTTTGGGCCTGACACCCCCCTTGGTTTGCATATTTATTTTCTTTTCTTTTCTTTTAATTTTTTTCAATTGTTTTTTTAATTATTATTAATACACCATAAAATAGTTTTTTTTCCTAATAAAAATCAGAAACTCAAAAATGTTTTTATCTTTAATTATTTATTAAATTTACCATTAACCTATTTTTTGTAAATAAATAACTAACAATTAATTTAGTTTAATTTAGGTTTTAACTTTAACCCTTTTTTTAATAAATAAAAAATACATAGAATTAGTGTTGTACCCCAAAATTTGCCCTCCCATATTCTTCAAGGTTTGCTAAAGATCATGCTTCAAAATCTCCCAAGGGTTGCACAGTCCAATTGCCTCCTAACAGTCAAAAATTAGGGTTTTGGTGCTGGCAAAGAAATTGAAGCTTTCAAGGGTCCAAACAAGTCCCACATGCCTACATACATTGTCAAGCATCCATATGCCAAGTTTCAAGACTCACAGCATCAAATTGCACAGTCAAAAACCCTAATTGCTTCACAGTCAACTGCAGGGGCAAAATGGTCATTTGACAGTCAAAAGTAAAAAATTTTGGTCAACATCTTATTTTGAAGCCACAAACATAATTTGATCAATTCTTGATCATGATTCTCAAAGCATGGCTCAAAAAGTCTCAAGATGCAAAAGTTTCTATTTTTGGACAGTTGAAAAAGTCAACTGCAAATTGACCAGGGCATAACTTCCACATGGTTTATCATAAAAATTCCATCCAAAGCTCATTTTGAAGAGAATGACATTTCCTACAACTCATCTTCACACTTCAAGTCCAAGAAATGCTGTCACAAAAAGTAATCAATCTCAACATTATAGGTCATTTTCAAAAGTCAACAAAAAGGCACTTTAAGTCAAAGACCATAACTTGAGATTGGTAAATCAAAATGACATGGGACCAAAGGAATTGGTTAGAGGACTTCAAGAAATTTCCAAAATGTCCAAGAACATGATCAAAGCTTAAAAATTGAGCAAGATATGCCTTGTGGAAGTTGGGAAATTTTTGGGAATTTTGAAAAAGTCAACTTTGCTTCAAATGCCTCAAAATTGCTAATGGGCCTCAATTTCTTCCATGAATCATTACACAAAAGCTATGCACGACCCATTAAGCTAAAAGGGAGTTATTTTCTTATTTTTAATTAATTAATTGAATTTTTAATCCTATTAATTCATTTAATTAAAATTAAATGTGAGAAAAATACTAAATCATGTGTTTCAAATCTTTTTGTGCAGCCAATTCACTCTTTATGGATCAAATATTTCGTGCATCACTCAAAAGGAAAGATTCTATGCAATTGGCAATGGTTTTATGGCAAAAAGATTGGATTTGATATCATTGAAAACCAAATATCCAAATCATCAATGCAGGGATTATGGGCTTGTTTTTCTTAACCTAATCATGCTCAGATGCATATAGAACATAAACCTAATGCATTAGACACAAAAAAGCTGCGCTCAGAACACAAGAACAACTTTGCAACTTTTGACAAAAAATCTCAAAACTGAAAACCTAGCTAGAGCTCGTTTCAAAGCAAAAAAACCATTCCAATACACTCCTGACACATCCAGGAAACTATTCCAATCAAAGCCAACCTTCCATACTCAAGGAATCGGTATAACAAAGTCTTACTTTTCTTGAAAATTTTCATAATCGTATTCCATTTTCCATGCATTATTTGTGACTTTTAACCATTGATTTATACTAACATGAGTGTTCTGAAGCTAATGGCATGCTTTGAGTGAACTAATAAGGCCTGTATAAGAATCCACCATGAACATATTTTAGGGTTTCAGGAGCTTTGAAATAGGGATTCCTTCATCTGGCAAAATTGGCCATTCAAACCAGTACCATTGAAATCAGAGCATCCAGACGAAACTAATCCACTATTCGCGCCCTTTTTATGTTTGCATATGCCCTATTCGCTATTATTTGCAGGTGCCATTTAGTGGGGGTTTAAAACCCTCGCTATCTATTTGTTATTTTCAGGCAAAACGAAGAAACAAGGAAGAGGACGCTGAGTTGTTGGAGTGTGGTTGGTCAGTTTGAAAAACTGGCGCGTTTTTGATTTGTTCAGCATAATATTGCTTTTTTCTATTATATTATTCATGTTCCACTAAACTAACAAAGAAACGCACTAGCTCCATTGGTTGATGCGCTGGCTTGCAGGTATTGGGACCTGGGTTCGATTCCCAGGTCCCCCATAATCTCAATGATTTTTGTCAAAACATGTTCCAGCGTTGCACTCATCCAATGGTTCATCATGCACCCTCGCTTGCTTGCTTGCCACGCGCCCAGGGGATCTCATCCAAAGGCCATCATGTGAATTCCACCATGGACCTCAGTCAACCATTCCACATGCACGCGCCAGAAAGTCCAAAAGGCCTGAATCAATGGGCCAAATTGCTCACAATACACCTCTCAATTGGGTCAGACACCCCATGGTTTGCATTATATTTCTTAATTTCTTTTTCTTTTCTTCTTTTTATTTTAATTGCTTTTTTTTGTTTAATTCACAAATTTAATTTTCATAATAAAATAAAAACCAGAAAAATTCAAAAACTAAAAAAAAATATGTTTATTTAATATTTAAGTCATTAATATTTTTGTAAATAAATTTTTAATAATCAATTTAGCTTAATTTAGGGTTTTAATTTTAATGTTTTTTTTCTTAAATAATTAAAATAGGTAGAAATTAGGTTTAGCATTTCTTTTCTTAATTTCTTCTCATTATTATTATTAATTATTAATTATTTTGTAAATACTCATGTAATTAAATAATTAGTATAAATTAGGTTAAAACTTTAATCTTTTTCTTTAATAATTAAAAAATATTTAGAATTAGGGTTTATTTTAATTAATTCTCTTTATGTCCATTAAATACAAAAACCATAAAAAATAATAACTTCTTTTTCTTATTAAATAATTAATTAACTTTCAATTTCAATTTAATTTCTTTAAAGGGTCCAACGCCCTCAAACATTCGATTATAATTTCTTTTCGCGCGTTTATTCTTTTCCTTTTAAATTTATGTAATTGCCTAAAGCCTTATAATAGTAATTAGGGAATTTATTTACTTTCCGCATTTTATTTCAAAACGGGTCTTTGTTAATTTGGCGATGTATAGACCCGCGCCTTGTAATAGCGTAGGACTTTATTTTCCGCACTTTAATTTCCACACCTTTAAAACTGCTAAATTTTGCATGAAAGAATGAATGGCCCAAATAAAATCAAAGTGTAGATCACCAAATGCATGACAAGATAAAACATAACTGAAAACAATACACGAATTCACACACCACTCTTAGGGTACGCCTCACTGTTGCCTTGCCCCTCGAAACGTGGTCGTCGAGTATAGGACGTCTTAGTGAGTCCTTATGTCCGTTGATCTAGTTGCCTCGAATGGTTGCCTCGGAATAGTTGCCTCGGAATAAAAAGATCAATGGCATAAGGGTAGCTTCTAAGGTGTCTTACTGTTGCTCGGTGACCACACTGTCCCTACAAACGAATTGACCCGAACACCTCCAACGGTGGTGCTACCTATCTCTCAATGGTGGGATGGCACTACCTTAAGGACATTTACACAGCCTAATTCCTTTGGTTAGGTGGATGACTCATAAATACTTGCTCTAATTCAAAAACAAATCAAAAGCTCTTTTCACACCGACACTTTTCAAAAAGCTTTCAAAACAATTTTTCAAACACTCTTGAGGACTGATACAAGAGTCGATCTGAAACTTTAAACGAAACTTTTTCAAACTCACTCACGATTGAAAAGAAAACAAACACTTTGAAAACACAAATGAGCAAGTATCTAAGAGCCCATGGATAACCATGGATAGAAAGGGTGCTAACACCTTCCCTTTCTATAAATCTACCTCCCGAACCGAGAAACTATCTCATAAGGAATTTTGCTGTGCTTTTGTCCTGTCCATGTTGGAGAAAATAAAAGACGGTGGCGACTCTTGCTTCCGCGACATTTCGTGAACCAACGTTAAACAGTCAGTTCCAGATCCACCGATCACAGAACTGGCGACTCTGCTGGGGACTAACTTATAAAGTGAGGTGTACCTTAGGACTAAGATCACTTGTGTTTTCAATTGCTTTGACTTGTTTGCTTTATTATTGTGGGCTGTCTCGGGAGTTCTATAGATCCTAACCCGGATCTGGGGGGTACCTTCTTAGAAAGTAGCAACAAGGCTGTGAGGGAACTGTGCGGGGTATACCGACATGGTTGAAGCAGTCTGCTACGTTGATGTGGCACTTTGGTGTGTACCGGTAACCCTTGAGTTCAGTCAAGGAGAGTACGGGGCCTCCACGTGGTGTCGTGAAGCATCAACTGACCTTAGGAACCTTAATTGAACCATCTTGGCCTCTTTAGGGTAGTGAGATAACTGACTTTGGCGCAGTCCGAGGTTGGTTGATACTCGATACTACACTCAATTGAGGGTTGTTTTCCTGGAATATTTCGGTCGCCAGTTCAGTGGCTAAATCGAAACGATGAACAATGAAAACAATCCAATGATATTGGGACCCTTAGAACCCGGTTACTTCTGATAGGACAAGTTGAGCCCACCAACTTCAAGAGGGTAATACCCAGACCCCATGCAGGCCTAAACTCTAAGGGCTGTGGTGTGACTTGTGTGCCTTATCATGTTTGCTCTTGTGAATATTTGTGGTGTGTTTAAACATAGCATCATGACATCATATAGCATCATGTGCATTGACTAACCATTTCAGGGGTTCGAATCTTCATCTTTGTTCTTGTTTTGTAGGACATGGAAACTGTTCGCAGAAAGACAATTCAGATCAGCCTTGTAAGGATCCCTCCTCAGCTTAAGGAACTTATATCCAGGATTACCGAGAACTCTTCATTCAGTGAAAGGCATGGAAGACTCATCAGCTTGGTCAACACCAACATTGAGGAAGATATGATAAAGGTCCTGTTCCAGTTCTTTGACCCTCTGCACCACTGTTTTACTTTCCTGGATTATCAACTGGTGCATACATTGGAAGAGTTCTCCCGGCTTCTGAAGATCCCTATCCTTAGTCAACTACCCTACAACGGTACAGAAAAGGAACCCAAACTTGAAGAGATTGCTAAGGCCTTACACCTACAACCATCTGATATCAAGGGACATTGGGAAGTTAGAAGTGGTATCAAAGGGTTCTTAGCCAGGTTTCTGTTTGAGAAGGCCCAAGAATGTTGGAACTCCCTTGACCTACAAGCTTTTGAAGAAGTTGTGGCCCTCCTTGTCTATGGATTGGTTTTGTTCCCGAATCCCGATCAGCTTATAGATATCAGTGATGTCCAGATCTTCATGTCCAGGTATCCTATACCTACATTGCTTGGGGACATCCTTCACTCATGTTACACCCGAACCATGAGAAAAAGAGGTGTTCTTATGTGCTGCACTCCTCTCCTGGGAAGGTGGTTTATTTCGCACCTTCCATAATCAGTCTTGAAGAATGAGCGGGGTTTGAGATGGTCACAACGATTGATGACTCTTACACATACTGATATACATTGGTGCTCTCGGTCCAGAGAGGACGTCACTATCATTGATCGTTGCGGGGAGTACCCTAATGTTCCTTTACTTGGAATCAGAGGAGGTATCACTTACAACCTGTGTCTGGCTTGGAGACAATTTGGTTATGCTCGGAGGGACGGCCCTCACGACATGTTAATTCCTGACGTAGTTTTTGACTTCGACAACGATGCCCAAGGACTTCGCCAGAGATTTATCAGAGCTTGGAGGATGCCCAGTAGGATAGACAGCAAGACACTGGGGCACAGGAACTCCATCCCGTTGGAACCTTATCTCAAATGGGTACGCGCCCGCTCCCAGAAGTTAGTAATGCCATATCCTCATGTTCTCCCGGTAATCAAAGAGCCAATCTTGGAAGGAGAGGTGTCCTACACCATTCAACATCCTGACATGCCCACATCTTGGGAAGAAATGCAGAAGAGCTGGATCCAGCTTAAGGAAGAACGGAATTCTCTTGAGATCAGTCTACATGCCAGTGAGAAGAAGGTCTTGGAGCTCACCCGCCTACTGCACGAGGAGAGGAATCTCAACACTTACATTGCTCCGAAGAGGATGCGTAGTGTCTTTTGGGATTGATTCACTTTTGTAATGTTTTACCCATGAGGCCCTGATGTACTGAACAATTATTTCCTTAATGATAACGTGTGTTCCTTTTTGTCTACAACAAATTTGAACTTTCGAACCCTTGAATGCATTGCATAAACACATATCATTCATCATGTGCATAGCAGGTACTCTTCTTTTCAGGTTGCTTACTGTTCTTCGCTGTTTATTTCAGCATCATGAACCCTGAATCATCTACCGAGCAGTCTATCAAGGCCCTTCAGGCGCAAAACGCCCAATTTCAAGAGCTGATCATGGGTTTGGCTCAAGGTCAAGAGGAGCTGAAGGCTCTGCTGGTTAAGAAGAAGAAGAAGAGAACTGTTCTGTTCAACACGGGCCGGAGGTTTGGTAACACACTGCAGAATGAGGAAGCTGGTTCTTCTGTATGCAAAGATAGTCCCCAGGGGGGAAGAGGTCCTAGTCCGGTAGTCTCTGACAACGAGACTGATTTTAATGAGGAACAGTATCCTCCAGCTGAAGACAGATACAAGCAGTTGGAAGACCGACTGAATGCCATGGAAATTCAACAAGTGCCTGGGTTGGATTTCAGAGACTTGGGTTTATCTTCTGGTGTGGTCATCCCGCACAAATTTAAAGCACCATCTTTCGCAAAGTATGACGGGGAGTCTTGCCCTAAATTACATCTAAGATCTTATGTACGGAAGATTCAGCCGTATACAGTGGACAAAAACTTGTGGATCCACTTCTTCCAGGAGAGTCTTTCAGGGACTCATCTCGAATGGTTCTATCAGCTGGATGGAACCAAGGTTCGTAACTGGGAGGAGTTGTCTACTGATTTTTACAAGCAGTATCAATATAATGCCGACCTCGTTCCTACACGTACCCAGCTCCAGGGTATGTCGCTAGGATCGGGAGAAGGTTTTAAAGAGTATGCGCAGAAGTGGAGGGATCTGGCTGGCAGGGTGCAGCCACCATTAACAGACCATGAGCTGGTGGATATGTTCTTGGGGATCCTATTCGGGCCGTTCTTTAATCATCTCATCGGCAATTCATCTGCAGGGTTCACAGACCTCATTCTGACTGGGGAAAGGATAGAGGCTGGAATGAAGTCAGGAAATATTCAGAAAGGTGAATCCTCAAGTTCTGAGAAGAAACCTTTTAAGAAGGAATCCAGTGCTGTGTATGGGCCTAGGAGGCAAGATAAACCAGAGCGCCACCAAACTGTCAACGCGGTGGTGATTGCTAAGCCTGCTGCCGCTCCTCGGCAACCTAACCAACCAAGGGCTGAGAGACCCAGAAGAGAGTACACTCGGCTGAGTATGACCTTGTCACAAATTTTGCCGCAACTGCTATCAACCAACTTGGTGACCGTCAGAGAGGCTCCGAAGGTTGTGAATACTGCATCTCCTAAGTATAATCCAAATGCCCGCTGTGCTTATCACTCCGATAGCCCGGGGCATTCTACTGATGATTGCTGGGCCCTGAGAAATAAGGTTCAAGACCTTATTGATGCGAAAGAGATACAATTTGAGGCGCCTGAGAGGCCAAATGTTGTGACTGCTCCTATGCCCCAGCATGGAGTAAATGCCATTGAGGAAGACTTGTATGCCGTTTCTGTGAATGATGTAGCTACCCCTCTGTTGACTGTTAAGATGAACCTGTTGCTGGCCGGTTTATTTCCGGGTTGTAGCAAGGGTTGCCTTTTGTGTGCTGTTACCCCTACTGGTTGTCCGTTGCTGAAGTCAGGCATCCAAAGCCTGATGGATAGCAAAGAAATTCTGTTCAAGAAGACCGCTGTTCCTTTTGTTCCTGTGGAAGAAGTATCTGTCGTTACAATTTTCAACAACCCAATCAAGGCTCCCCCGAGGAAGCCAGTCAAGATCATGTCTGTCGCACCCATTGTTATTACTGTTCCGGGGCCCTTCCCTTATGAATCTGATAAGGCTGTCCCATGGAACTATGGGGCAGATGTATATGTACTTGGAGTGAAGCAGGAGTTTAACACCGGTACCAGTATCAGCTAAAGTAACTCGCAGTGGCAGGCTCTTCTCGTCTGACATTGCGCCACCAGTTATTCGAAGACCTCTCATAATTACACCTGCAAGTGCGCCTGTTTCTACTTCTGATCAAGTTGCTTCCCCTGCTGCCGAGTTATCTAATACTCGGGGCAAAGGGATTGATGATGAGCCTGCCCGGATGGAGGCACCAAAGTCTGTGAATGTTGAAGCCTCCCAGCAAGAGATGGAGGAAATTCTTAAGATAATCAAGAAGAGTGACTTCAATGTCGTTGAATAGTTGGGGCATACCCCCTCCAAGATCTCCATGCTATCACTGCTGCTGTGCTCAGAGGCCCATGCCAAGGCTTTGATTTCATTTCTGAAGACGACCCATGTGCCACAAGAGACCTCTGCAGATCAATTCACTGACTGTGTGGCCAATTTGACAGCTGACAATGGCTTGGGTTTCTCGGATGCTGATCTTACCGCCAAGGGAAAGAACCACAATGATGCCCTGCATGTCTCCATTGAATGCAGTGGCACTACTCTTGCTCACGTGTTGGTGGACACCAGTTCTTCCCTAAATGTATTACCCAAGAAGGCCTTAGACCGGTTGGATTGTGAGGGCCTGAAGTTGAAGCCTAGCAACATCATTGTCCGAGCCTTCGACGGGTCGAAGAGGATGGTTCATGGTGAGGTAGACATTCCCATTCGTGTGGGTTCTCAAGTATTCGACTCAACTTTCTATGTGATGGATATTCGTCCATCTTATTCCTGTTTACTGGGTCGACCTTGGATTCACAAAGCTGGGGCAGTGACCTCCACTCTGCACCAGAAGCTCAAATACCCTGTCAGAGGGAAGATTGTTACCGTGCAGGGGGAGGAAGAATATATGGTTAGTCATTTGAATTCCTTCCGGTATATTGAGATGGACGGGGAGTTTATTGAAACCCCCTTTCAACATTTTGAAGAGGTATCTCCAACATTGGCAGCGGCAGAAGCTGTAACTGAAGAGGGTTCTCCTTTGAAGATGGCTTCCCTGAAGGACGCCCGGGCTGTAATCGAGAAAGAGGCTCAGAGGGCTGTGCGCAGAGTTAGGATCGGAAGACCTCCTGTGCTCATCACCAACCCAGGAGTGAATGCTATTGGGGATGAAGACGAAGTGGAAGAATCAGAGTTTGATAGCTGGATCTACCCGACGACTGATGGTGGATTGAGCAATTGGACTGCAAAAGATCACATACCTGTTACTTTTGTTACGCAGTAATGAATTCCTTTGTTTTTGTTATTTGTAATAAATAATAAACTGAAACTTTATGGCCCGGTGTCTTACCCGGGGCACCGTGGCTTCACTTGTGAGGGCTTATTAACCGTCATTTCCATATATCATGAATAAAGACATTGGACGTTTTTTCGCATTTCAAATCTTGTGCCCCCTTTCTTTCTTTCTTTCTTTATATTGTAAAACAGCTATATTTACACACACTCACCTATACAGGTTTCAATCCACTCTGGATCTCACTGGTAACGACTCTGCTACTGTCGGTTATGACTTCGAAAATCCGATCAACTTAGCCGAAGACGAAGGTGAAGATGATTGCGAAGTGCCTGGTGAGCTTGCAAGACTGTTACTCCAGGAAGAGAGGGCAATTCAGCCACATGAAGAGCCAGTGGAAACGATAAATCTGGGTACTGAGGCAGATAGAAAGGAAGTTAAGATTGGTGCCAATCTGGAGCTCAGCGTAAAACAACGGTTGACTCAGATGTTACATGATTATGTGGAGATCTTTGCCTGGTCCACGAAGACATGCCTGGGTTGGATACTGACATTGTGGTCCATCATTTTCCCACCAAGGAAGACTACCCTCCGGTTAAACAAAAGGTCCGCCGTATGCGTCCAGAGATGTCTGAGAAGATCAAAGCTGAGGTTATGAAGCAGTTTGATGCCGGGTTTCTTGCAGTGACTTCTTACCCTCAGTGGGTTGCCAACGTGGTGTCGGTGCCGAAGAAGGACGGTAAGGTCAGAATGTGTGTTGACTACAGGGATCTGAACAGGGCCAGCCCCAAGGATGACTTCCCCTACCTCACATTGATGTTCTGGTTGATAACACCTCTTAGCATAAGGTGTTCTCTTTCATGGATGGTTTTCCAGGTTATAATCAGATCAAGATGGCCCCTGAAGATATGGAAAAGACTACCTTTGTTACTCAGTGGGGCACCTTCTGTTACAAGGTCATGCCTTTTGGATTGAAAAATGGTGGGGCAACCTACCAACGTGCCATGGTTGCTTTATTTCATGACATGATCCATCATGAGATTGAAGTATATGTCGACGATATGATTGCAAGGTCCCAAACTAAGGAGGAACACCTTGACCATCTGCAGAAACTGTTTGACCGTCTTAAGTTGTACAAGCTGAGGTTGAACCCGAACAAGTGCACCTTCGGGGTAAGATCTGGAAAGTTGCTAGGCTTTGTTGTAAGTGACAAGGGCATTCAAGTGGACCCTGCCAAGGTTAAAGCCATTCAAGAGATGCCAGTTCCCAAGACAGAGAAAGAGGTCAGAGGCTTTCTAGGACGTCTGAATTACATTGCCCGGTTCATCTCGCATCTAACTGCTATCTGTGAGCCAATCTTCAAGCTGCTGAAGAAAGATCAGGTAGTACGTTAGAATGATGAATGTCAGGCCGCTTTTGACAGAATCAAAGAGTATCTCTAAGAACCACCCATTCTTATGCCACCGGTTGAAGGGAGACCTCTGATACTATACCTGACAGTACTTGACAACTCAATGGGGTGTGTGCTGGGGCAGCATGACGAGTCTGGCCGAAAAGAGCATGCCATTTATTACCTTAGCAAAAAGTTTACCGACTGTGAGACCCGATACTCACTGCTCGAGAAAACTTGCTGCACTTTGGTATGGGCTGCTCGCCGGCTGAGACAGTATATGCTGACTCACACTACCTTGTTGATTTCAAAGATGGATCCTATAAAATACATATTCGAAAAGCCTGCTCTGTCTGGGAGAATAGCAAGATGGCAAATGATCTTGACAGAATACGACATCCAGTACACGACTCAGAAAGCTATCAAGGGAAGTGTATTGGCAGACCACTTGGCACATCAGGCAGTAGACGACTATCAGTCAATGAACTTCGAGTTTCCAGACGAGAGCATCATGATAGTAACTGATTGTGAAGTACCTGGACCAGATGAAGGACCTGAGGAAGGATCCCGATGGTCTATGCACTTTGACGGAGCCTCCAACGCTTTGGGTATCGGCATCGGCGCTGTGATCATATCCCCTCAAGGCACTCATACTCCACTTACTGCCCGACTATGTTTCAACTGCACCAACAACATGGCGGAGTATGAGGCATGCATCATGGGTCTTCAAGCTGCGATCGACTTAAGGATCAAGTTTTTGAGTGTCTTCGGAGATTCCGCTCTCGTGATCAATCAGATCAAAGGCGAGTGGGATACGAAACACCCAAGTCTTATTCCTTACAGAGAATGTGTGTTGACATTGATCCCCCATTTCACAGAGATAACTTTTGAACATTTCCCAAGAGAGGAGAATCAGTTGGCGGACGCGTTAGCTACGATGTTTTCCATTTTCAAAGTCAAATGGGACAATGAGGCTCCCCGGGTCATTATCTGGAAACTGGACGAACCGGCATACTGTTGTGATCTTGAGGCGGAGGTAGTGACTGAAAAACCTTGGTACCATGAGGTGAAGAGATACTTGGAAGCTCAAGATTATCCTGAAGGTGCATCTGTCAATGACAAGAAGTTTCTGAGAAGGTTCGCAGCGAAGTTCTTCCTCAGCAATGGCATTTTGTACAAGCGAAACCATGATTCAACTTTACTGCGTTGTGTGGATAAGACTGAAGCAGAAAGGATCATGGCAGAGCTATATGAAGGTACCTTCAGAACACATTCCAGCGGACACACCATGGCAAAGAAAATCCTTCGGGCAAGATATTTCTGGTCCACAATGGAAGCCGACTGTTACCAACATTCTCGGACATGTCACAAATGCCAGATATACGCAAATAAGGTGCATGTTCCTCCAGTTCCTCTGAACGTCCTGACTGCACCTTGGCCTTTTGCAATGTGGGCATAGATATGATCGGCGAGATTAAACCTACGGCATCTAACGGGCATCGCTTCATCCTGGTGGCGATTGATTACTTTACAAAGTGGGTTGAAGCAGCCTCCTATGCCACTGTAACCAAGAATGTTGTGGCACAGTTCATTCGGTATAACTTGATCTGTCGATACAGCGTCCCAGAAAGAATCATTACAAACAACGGTACCAATCTCAATAACAAGATGATCACTGAGCTCTGCGAGCAATTCAAGATACAGCACCACAACTCTTCTCCTTACCGGCCGAAGATGAATGGGGCTGTAGAAGCAGCGAATAAGAATATCAAGAAAATTGTGCAGAAGATGACAGTGACCTATAAAGATTGGCACGAGATGTTACCGTTCGCTCTTCATGGGTACCGTACCTCAGCAAGGACGTCAACCGGGGCAACTCCTTTTTCCTTGGTCTACGGCATGGAGGCAGTTTTACCGATCGAAGTGCAGGTACCCTCTCTCCGGATAATGAAGGATGCAGATCTGAGCGAAGATGATTGGATCCGGACACGACTTAATCAGTTAAATCTAATTGACGAAAAGAGACTTACTGCTATATGTCATGGTCAAACGTATCAAAAACGGATGATCAGGGCATTTAACAAGAAGGTCAGACCACAAGAGTATCAAGTTGGGGATCTGGTAATCAAACGCATCATTCTTCCTCAGAGTGATCCCAGGGGAAAATGGACCCCCACATACGAAGGGCCATTTGTGGTTAAACATGTGTTCTCAGGAGGAGCCATGATCCTAACCACCATGGACGGTGACGACCTTCCTCACCCTGCCAATGCAGACATAGTAAAAAGATACTACGCATGACAAAGACCCGCTAGGTTGACATACCTAGGCAAAAATTAGGGCTTCCCAGCGAACCAAAAGGGTTCGGGCAAAATGAGGGATGAAATGAAAAATCTGTACACCCGGCAAGTCGAAAACCTGAAAAGGCGGCTTGGGCAAAAATGGGTATCCTGGTGGACTGAAAACCCGAAAGGGCGGTCCAGGCAAAAATTAGGGATAAAGCGTAATACTATGTCTCATTGGATCACTTTACATCCAGAATCTGGTATCAACATCAAGTTCAGACAGCATCGATCAGTCAGCTTCATCTTCAACTGAGCAGCCAAGGGATGAGACGCTCGAAGATATAAAGGCGATAGCAGAGTTGAAACCCAGTGGGATTATTCTTTTCACATAGCTGTTTTGTTTTCCCTTTGTACAAATTGTATAAACTCTTTTGTTCGACGGCGTTCTCTTACTAGGACGTCAGCCTCTTGTATATAAACGCCTATTTACAGGCAAATTCAAAAATCAATATAAATTCACTTTTCAGACAAATTGCCAATTGTTTTTCCTTTTTCTGTTTTGTTTTGCGAAGAACGTCCAAGGTTCAATTTGTGATATATGCATTTGACAGTAATTGCTAACTCATAAATATTTGCATACGAAACAAAGGATTAATTAAAGGTAACATTAGAAACAGGGGCAATAATGAATCATCTAAGCGATCTAATTGCTCTGTCCATCAAGGTACCAAGGTAGGTTCAGTTGAAGAACATAACCAAGATATCTTAAGTCCCCAGAGAGTGAGCTAGCAAGTCAATGCACTCTCCCCAAGCAGAGTTATCCTGCCAACCTTAAGGAAGTTGGGTATCCTCCAGCAGATCTCAACATTCCCCAGTGCAATATACGAACATTCCTAACAAGCATCCCCGGCAGTCTTGATCAAAGATTGTTCCCCGGCGGTATACAGACATTCAGTGGAGCCACCTCCCCAATACAGTTCAAGATTTCCCCAGGGGAGTCCAGCCTGAAGTTTCCCCAGGAAAGTGGAATCCATCTCCCCAGCAGTAAGCTTATCCCCAGTAGATTCTGGAAGCTTATCACCTGCAGAGCACGAACGCTCCCCCGGCTTTATTCAAAGGTTATTTCCCTACCAAGATATAACTGGGTTATCCTCAGCCAAAAGCCACGGAAAGATCTTCCTTGGAAAAGTCTTCTTATCCCCAGCGGAGTCTATTAAAACTTCCAACATAACAACGGTATCCCCAACGAAGTTATCATCAACATCTCAACAGAGTACCTCTCTCCCCACAGAGTATTGTTCCCCAGCAATGTCGCTAGAATAATTTTCCCCCGCAGAGTATTCTATTCTCCAAGTTTATTCCCCAACGGAGTCATCTTCTCCTACCAGTATTCTTGCAGCCATCACGCCCCAGTGGAAACAAAGAAAGAGCTACATCAGCCCAGGATTTAACTTCCCGGCATCCGTCAAGGATTTACTTTCCTAGACGAAAACATACATTCATAAACATCGTATCTTCATACATTACAGCATGCACATACGCATCATGAACATACAATCTCATCTCGCATGTCATACATCATGACATTACGCACAACTAACGTTTTGTCTTTTCAGGACAAAGGTTAATACAAAGATAATTACTATCAACGGTCGCAACTGAGAATCCGATTCCCGTATCTTGCCAGGGTGTATCTGTTGACGACTGATTCCAGACCAGATTCCTGTATCTCGCCAGGGTGCGTCTGAAGAGTTTGAGGATCCGATTCCTGTATCTTGCCAGGGTGTATCTGTTGACGACTGATTCCAGACCTGATTCCTGTATCTCGCCAGGGTGCGTCTGAAGAGTTTGAGGATCCGATTCCTGTATCTTTCTAGGGTGTATCTGTTGACGACTAACATTACCAGTCCCGATTCCTGAATCTTGCCAGGGTGCGTCTGAAGAGTTTGAGGATCCGATTCCTGTATCTTGCCAGGGTGTATCTGTTGACGACTAACATTACCAGTCCCGATTCCTGAATCTTGCCAGGGTGTGTCTGAAGAGTTTGAGGATCCGATTCCTGTATCTCGCCAGGGTGTATCTGTTGACGACTAACATTACCAGAACCGATTCCTGTATCTTACTAGGGTGCGTCTGAAGAGCTTGAAGATCCGATTCCTGTATCTTGCCAGGGTGTATCTGTTGACGACTAGCATTACCAGACCCGATTCTTGTATCTTGCCAGGGTGCATCTGAAGAGTTCAAAGATTCGATTCCTGTATCCAGCCAGGGCACATCTACATAAAGGGTTTGAAGACTAACTCCTGTAACAGGCCAGGTAATTATTTTTTCTTTCTCAGGTACGCAAGTCCTCGCTAAGGAATCTCTTACGCGATCGACAACCTCCCGATGGCATCTATAAGCCCATCCTCCTGTCCATCAGTCTCCAAATGGCATCTGTAAGCCCATTCCCCGCATCATACTGCTGACACTCTACTATGTGAGTGCAAATTTCTGGGCACTCTAGTGTTCAATCATCTTCCACCTTCGGATTACGAAAGGCATGACAACCAATCTACATCCTCAGGTCTAAGAAGATTGAACAGGGGCAACTGTTGTACCCCAAAATTTTCCCTCCCATATTCTTCAAGGTTTGCTAAAGATCATGCTTCAAAATCTCCCAAGGGTTGCATAGTCCAATTGCCTCCTAACAGTCAAAAATTAGGGTTTTGGTGCTGGCAAAGAAATTGAAGCTTTCAAGGGTCCAAACAAGTCCCACATGCCTACATACATTGTCAAGCATCCATATGCCAAGTTTCAAGACTCACAGCATCAAATTGCACAGTCAAAAACCCTAATTGCTTCACAGTCAACTACAGGGGCAAAATGGTCATTTGACAGTTAAAAGTCAAAATTTGTGGTCAACATCTTATTTTGAAGCCACAAACATCATTTGATCAATTCTTGATCATGATTCTCAAAGCGTGGCTCAAAAAGTCTCAAGATGCAAAAGTTTCTATTTTTGGACAGTTGAAAAAGTCAACTGCAAATTGACCAGGGCATAACTTCCACATGGTTTATCAGAAAAATTCCATCCAAAGCTAATTTTGAAGAGAATGACATTTCCTACAACTCATCTTCACACTTCAAGTCCAAGAAATGCTCTCACAAAAAGTTATCAATCTCAACATTATAGGTCATTTTCAAAAGTCAACAAAAAGGCACTTTAAGTCAAAGAACATAACTTGCGATTGGTAAATAAAAATGACATGGGACCAAAGGCATTGGTTAGAGGACTTCAAGACCTTTCCAAAATGTCCAAGAACATGATCAAAGCTTAAAAATTGAGCAAGATATGCCTTGTGGAAGTTGGGAAATTTTTGGGAATTTTGAAAAAGTCAACTTTGCTTCAAATGCCTCAAAATTGCTAATGGGCCTCAATTTCTTCCATGAATCATTACCCAAAAGCTATGCACGACCCATTAAGCTAAAAGGGAGTTATTTTCTTATTTTTAATTAATTAATTGAATTTTTAATCCTATTAATTCATTTAATTAAAATTAAATATGAGAAAAATACTAAATCATGTGTTTCAAATCTTTTTGTGCAGCCAATTCACTCTTTATGGATCAAATATTTCGTGCATCACTAAAAAGGAAAGATTTTATGCAATTGGCAATGGTTTCATGGCAAAAAGATTGGATTTGATATCATTGAAAAACAAATATCCAAATCATCAATGCAGGGATTATGGGCTTGTTTTTCTTAACCTAATCATGCTCAGATACATATAGAACATAAACCTAATGCATTAGACACAAAAAAGCTGCGCTCAGAACACAAGAACAACTTTGCAACTTTTGACAAAAAATCTCAAAACTGAAAACCTAGCTAGAGCTCGTTTCAAAGCAAAAAAACCATTCCAATACACTCCTGACACATCCAGGAAACTATTCCAATCAAAGCCAGCCTTCCATACTCAAGGAATCGGTATAAGAGTCTTACTTTTCTTGAAAATTTTCATAATCGTATTCCATTTTCCATGCATTATTTGTGACTTTTAACCATTGATTTATACTAACATGAGTGTTCTGAAGCTAATGGCATGCTTTGATTGAACTAATAAGGCCTGTATAAGAATCCACCATGAACATATTTTAGGGTTTCAGGAGCTTTGAAATAGGGATTCCTTCATCTGGAAAAATTGACCATTCAAACCAGTACCATTGAAATCAGAGCATCCAGACGAGACTAATCCACTATTCGCGCCCTTTTTATGTTTGCATATGCCCTATTCGCTATTATTTGCAAGTGCCATTTAGTGGGGGTTTAAAACCCCAGCTATCTATTTGTTATTTTCAGGCAAAACGAAGAAACAAGGAAGAGGACGCTGAGTTGTTGGAGTGTGGTTGGTCAGTTTGAAAAACTGGCGCGTTTTTGATTTGTTCAGCATAATATTGCTTTTTTCTATTATATTATTCATGTTCCACTAAACTAACAAAGAAACGCACTAGCTCCATTGGTTGATGCGCTGGCTTGCAGGTATTGGGACCTGGGTTCGATTCCCAGGTCCCCCATAATCTCAATGATTTTTGTCAAAACATGTTCCAGCGTTGCACTCATCCAATGGTTCATCATGCACCCTCGCCTGCTTGCTTGCCACGCGCCCAGGGGATCTCATCCAAAGGCCATCATGTGAATTCAACCATGGACCTCAGTCAACCATTCCACATGCACGCGCCAGAAAGTCCAAAAGGCCTGAATCAATGGGCCAAATTGCTCACAATACACCTCTCAATTGGGTCAGACACCCCATGGTTTGCATTATATTTCTTAATTTCTTTTTCTTTTCTTCTTTTTATTTTAATTACTTTTTTTTGTTTAATTCACAAATTTAATTTTCATAATAAAATAAAAACCAGAAAAATTCAAAAACTAAAAAAAAATATGTTTATTTAATATTTAAGTCATTAATATTTTTGTAAATAAATTTTTAATAATCAATTTAGCTTAATTTAGGGTTTTAATTTTAATGTTTTTTTCTTAAATAATTAAAATAGGTAGAAATTAGGTTTAGCATTTCCTTTCTTAATAAATAATTTCTTCTTCTCATTATTATTATTATTAATTATTAATTATTTTGTAAATACTCATGTAATTAAATAATTAGTATAAATTAGGTTAAAACTTTAATCTTTTTCTTTAATAATTAAATTTTTTTTAGAATTAGGGTTTCTTTTAATTAATTCTCTTTATGTCCATTAAATACAAAAACCATAAAAAATAATAACTTCTTTTTCTTATTAAATAATTAATTAACTTTCAATTTCAATTTAATTTCTTTATAGGGTCCAACGCCCTCGAACATTCGATTATAATTTCTTTTCGCGTGTTTATTCTTTTCCTTTTAAATTTATGTAATTGCCCAAAGTCTTATAATAGTAATTAGGGAATTTATTTACTTTCCGCATTTTATTTCAAAACGGGTCTTTGTTAATTTGGTGATGTATAGACCCGCGCCTTGTAATAGCGTATGACTTTATTTTCCGCACTTTAATTTACGCACCTTTAAAACTGCTAAATTTTGCATGAAAGAATGAATGGCCCAAATAAAATCAAAGCGTAGATCACCAAATGCATGACAAGATAAAACATAACTGAAAACAATACACGAATTCACACACCACTCTTAGGGTACGCCTCAATGTTGCCTTGCCCCTCGAAACGTGGTCGTCGAGTATAGGACGTCTTAGTGAGTCCTTATGTCCGTTGATCTAGTTGCCTCGAATGGTTGCCTCGGAATAGTTGCCTCGGAATAAAAAGATCAATGACATAAAGGTAGCTTCTAAGGTGTCTTACTGTTGCTCGGTGACCATACTGTCCCTACAAACGAATTGACCCGAACACCTCCAACGGTGGAGCTACCTATCTCTCAATGGTGGGATGGCACTACCTTAAGGACATTTACACAGCCTAATTCCTTAGGGTAGGTGGATGACTCATAGATACTTGCTCTAATTCAAAAACAAATCAAAAGCTCTTTTCACACCGACACTTTTCAAAAAGCTTTCAAAACAATTTTTCAAACACTCTTGAGGACTGATACAAGAGTCGATCTGAAACTTTAAATGAAACTTTTTCAAACTCACTCACGATTGAAAAGCAAACAAACACTTTGAAAACACAAATGAGAAAGTATCTAAGAGCCCATGGATAACCATGGATAGAAAGGGTGCTAACACCTTCCCTTTCTATAAATCTACCTCCCGAACCGAGAAACTATCTCATAAGGAATTTTGCTGTGCTTTTGTCCTGTCCATGTTGGAGAAAATAAAAGACGGTGGCGACTCTTGCTTCCGCGACATTTCGCGAACCAGCGTTAAACAGTCAGTTCCAGATCCACCGATCACAATTAGGTTTTGACATTTTTTTATCTTTTTCTTCTTAATTAATTATTATTATCATATTTATTATCATTATTAATTACTATTATTTTTGTACATAAATATGTAAATTAATTAATTAGTAAATTAGGTCAACTTTGATATTTTCTTAATAATTAACATAAACTTAGAATTAGGGTTTTCTCTTGATTTTATTTTCTTTATTTTCATTAAATACAAAAAAACATAAAAAACACTTTCTTTTCTTTAATTAAATAATTAATTAGGCTTTAATTTAATTTAATTTCTCAAAAGGGCTCAAAACCCTCGGACGTCCAGTTTAATTTCTATTTTGCGCATTATTTTCTTATTGATTATTATGTAACTGCTTTCCGGATGTAATAGTAATTAGGTTTATTGCCTTTATTTACTTTCGGCACTTTTATCAAAAAACGGGTCTTTGTATTTTGGCGATGTATAGACCCGCGCCTTGTAATAGCGTAACTTTTATCTTTCCGTATTTAATTTTCCGCACTCTTAACTGCTAAACTCGCATGAAAGAATGTATGATAACTAAAAATAACTCGTAGCTCACAATGCCCTGATCAAAGATAAATATTAACATGAAAACAACACACAATACACACACCACTCCTAGGGTACGCCTCACTCGTTGCCTTCGAAACGTGGTCGTCAAGTATAGGACGTTTTGGCAGTCACTCTTATGTCCAAGATCCAGTTGCCTCGAAACAGTTGCCTCGAAACGGTTGCCTCAGATTAAAAAGGATCTAGGACATTAGGGTTACTTCTAAGGTGTCCTAACTGTTGCTTCGGTGACCACACTGTCCCTACAATCGAATTGACCCGAACACCTCCAACGGTGGTGCTACCTACCTCTCAATGGTGGGATGGCACTACCTTAAGGACTTTTACACAGCCTAATTCCTTAGGGTAGGTAGATGACTCATGGGTACTTGCTCTCTAAAAAACAAAATAAAAACCTTTTCACACTGACACTTTCAAAAGATTTCAAAACAAATTTTTCAAACACTCTTGAGGACAGATACAAGAGTCATTCAGAAATCTTTCAATGAAACTTTTTCAAACCCACTCACATTTGAAAAGCAAACATCATTTTGAAAACATAAGAGCAAGTACCTAAGAGCCCGTGGATAACCACGGATAGAAAGGGTTCTAACACCTTCCCTTTCTATAAATCTACCTCCCGAACCGAGAAACGTTCTCATAAGGAATTTTGCTGTGCTTTTGTCCTGTCCATATTGGAGAAAATAAAAGACGGTGGCGACTCTTGCTTACCGCGACATACGCGAACCAGCTTTAAACAGTCAGTTCTATTTCCAACGATCACACCTTCCATTTCGGATCCCATGGGTAACGATACTGCTATAGCCTTCAGTGACTCTGAAGATCTGATCTACCAAGCCGAATATGAAGGTGAGGAAGATTGTGAGGTGCCAGGGGAATTGGCCAGACTTTTACAACAAGAGGAAAGAGCTATTCAGCCTCATGAAGAGCTGTTGGATACAATCAACTTGGGTATCGAGGAGGATAAAAAGGAAATTAAAGTGGGTGCCAATCTAGAGCCGAGTGTCAAGGAGCGCCTAATTCAACTGTTGCATGATTAGATCTTTGCCTGGTCATACAAAGACATGTCGGGACTCGATACAGACATCGTGGTACACCGTCTACCCACAAGAGAAGACTTTCCACCAGTGAAATAAAAAGTCTATCGCATGAGACCTGACATGTCAGAGAATATCAAAGCAGAAGTTATGAAACAGTTCAATGCTGGATTTCTGGTTGTTAATTCCTATCCTCAATGGGTGGCCAACATTGTTCCCATGCCTAAAAAGGACGGTAAAGTGAGAATATGCATGGATTATAGAGATTTAAATAGAGCCAGCCCTAAAGATGATTTTCCACTTCTACACATTGACATTCTGGTTGACAATACAACCCAGCACAAAGTATTTTCTTTCATGGACGGATTCTCAGGCTATAACCAGATAGAAATGGCACCTGAGGACATGGAGAAAACTACATTTGTCACACAGTAGGGCATGTTCTGCTACAAAGTGATGCCATTTGGACTGAAGAATGCCAGGGCAACCTATCAACGCGCCATGGTAGCTTTGTTTCATGATATGATACATCATGAGATAGAGGTCTACGTAGATGACATGATAGCCCGATCACAAACTGAAGAAGAACACCCTGATCACTTGCAAAAGCTGTTTGTCAGATTGAAGGAGTACAAGTTAAGATTGAACCCGAACAAGTGCACATTCAGAGTCCGGTATGGTAAACTCTTAGGTTTTATTGTCAGCAACAAAGGCATCGAGGTTGATCCTGCCAAGGTCAAAGCGATACAAGAAATGCCTTCTCCTCGCACTGAGAAGGAGGTCTTAGGTTTTTTGGAACGCCTAAACTATATTGCCAGATTCATTTCTCACCTAACATCTACTTGTGAGCCAATCTTCAAGCTATTGAAGAAAGATCAAGTAGTTAGATGGAATGATGAATGTCAGATTTCTTTCGATAAAATCAAGGAGTATTTACTAGAGCCTCCTGTCTTGATGCCTCCAGTCGAGGGAAGACCACTAATCATGTATCTGACCATTTTAGAGAACTCAATGGGGTGCGTATTGGGACAGCATGACGAGTCTGGCCGAAAAGAGCACGCTATTTACTACCTGAGCAAAAATTTTACCGACTGTGAAACCAAATATTCACTGCTCGAGAAAACTTGCTGCGCTCTGGTATGGGCTGCTCGCCAGCTAAGAAAATATATGTTGACTCATACCACTTTGCTGATATCTAAGATGGATCCGATAAAGTACATCTTTGAGAAGCCTGCTCTGTCTGGGAGGATAGCTAGATGGCAGATGATCCTAACGAAATATGACATACAGTACACGACCCAAAAAGCTATAAAGGGCAGTGTGTTAGCTGACCATCTTACTCATCAAGCTGTAGAAGATTATCAGTCCATGAAGTTTGACTTCCCTGACGAAGACATCATGATAGTAGACAACTGTGAAGAGATCAGACCATATGACAGACCTGGACAAGGATCCTGATGGACCCTGTACTTTGATGGGGCATCCAATGCACTTGGTAACGGTATCGGCGCTATGCTCATATCTCCGGAAGGATGCCATACTCCTTTCACTTCCAGACTTTGCTTCAACTGTACGAACAACATGGCAGAATACGAAGCATGCATCTTTGGTCTCAAGGCTGCCATAGAATTGGGAATCAAATCTTTAGATGTGTTTGGGGATTCAGCTTTGGTCATCAGTCAGATCAAAGGAGAATGGGACACTAAGCATCCAAACCTTATCCCTTACAAAGAACATGTTTTGACATTGTTACCACATTTCGAGCAGATTACCTTCAAGCATTTCCCGCGAGAAGAAAATCAGCTAGTAGATGCTCTAGCTACAATGTCATCTATGTTTAAACTTAATTGGGATAACGAGGCTCCCCAGATCACCATTGAGCGAATGGACGAACCAGCACACTGTCACGAGATTAATACCGAAGAAGTAGTGGACCAGCCGTGGTTTCATGAAGTCAAAAGGTATCTCGAGGCTCAAGAATATCCAGAAGGAGCTTCAATCAACGATAAAAAGTTCCTAAGGAGATTCTCTGCTAAGTTCTTCCTAAGTAATGGCATCATGTATAAACGTAATCATGATTCTATTCTGCTCCGTTGTGTGGACAAGATTGAAGCTGATAAGATCATGGCCGAATTACATGAAAGTACCTTTGGCACTGACTCTAGTGGACATACGATGGCGAAGAAAATCCTATGGGCAGGCTATTATTGGTCTACCATGGAAGCAAACTGCTATCAACACTCCCGGACCTGTCATAAGTGTCAAATCTATGCAAACAAGGTGCACGTGCCTCCGGTTCCTCTAAATCTCTTAACATCTCCTTGGCCCTTCGCTATGTGGGGAATCGATATGATTGAGGAGATCAAGCCTACGACCTCCAATGGACACCGCTTTATTCTGGTGGCCATTGACTATTTCAACAAGTGGGTCGAAGCAGCTTCCTTCGCATACGTTACTAAGAATGTTGTTGGCCGCTTCATCAAGCAGAATCTTATTTGCCGGTACGGTATCCCAGAAAGGATCATCACTGATAACGGTACAAACCTTAACAATACTATGATCACCGCCTTGTGCGAGCAGTTCAAGATTCAACATCACAATTCATCCCCATATCGGCCAAAGATGAATGGTGCAGTCGAAGCTGCTAATAAAAATATTAAAAAGATCATACAGAAGATGACAGTCACCTACAAGGACTGGCATGAAATGCTACCGTTTGCTCTCCACGGGTACCGTACCACGGCTCGCACATCAACTGGGGCAACACCTTATTCTTTTGTTTATGGCATGGAGGCTGTTTTGCCTATAGAGGTTCAGATTCCCTCCTTGAGAATCATGAAAGATGCAGGTTTGAGTGAAGACGATTGGATCCAGACCCGACTTGATCAACTGAACTTAATTAATGAAAAGAGACTTACTGCTATTTTCCATGGTCAGACATATCAAAAGCGGATGATCAAAGGTTTCAACAAGAAATTCAGACGCCAAGTATATCAAGTTGGAGATCTAGTGATCAAGCGCATCATCTTGCCACAAAGTGATCCCAGGGGCAAATGGACTCCTACCTATGAAGGACCATTTGTAATCAAGAACATCTTTTCTGGTGGGGAAATGATCTTAACCACCATGGACGGTGACGACCTGCCACACCCTGCGAACGCAGACATAGTCAAAAGATACTACGCAAAAGAGACCCGCTAGGTTGACACACCTAGGCAAAACAAGGACATCCTGGTGAACCAAAAAGGTTTGGGCAAAAATTAGGGATAAAATAAAAAAAAAAATATGTACACCCGGCAAGTTGAAAACCCGAAAGGCCGACTTGGGCAAAAAAGGGTTTCCCGGTGGACTGAAAACCCGAAAGGGCGGTCCAGGCAAAAGTTAGGAAATTAAAGCGTATGACTATGTCTCGTCGGATCACTTTAAGGACAATCTCTTCACTAACAAACCTGGAGCTTCTGATCAATTCAATCATCTTAGGACGAAGCAAAAAATGGACAAGATACTCAGAGTTATGAAGGCTATAGCAGAATGGGAACCCCATGGGATTATCACGTATAACTATCTTTCTTTGTATAAATTTTTCTTACTTTGATGATACCAACCTCTTACTAGGATGTCTGTATCCTTTGTATAAAATACTTATTCAAAGTAAATACAAAGATATCTCTTTCAAAGTACAGAAAACTATTTTCCTTTTTCTTTACACTTGTGTTTTATTTGCAAAAACGTCCAATGATTCATTGATGAACATATGCATTTGAACATAATTACTGTTTACAAATAAACAAAATGGAAAAGAACCGTTACTGACAGGTTGAAAGAATAGGAAAACGTCTTTAGGCTATTCCATGAGCAATCCCAATAGTACATCATTAAGATCCCCAGCTGAGCTAAAACTTCAAACTCTCAATCCCCAGCGGAAACCATTCAGTTTCTCCAAATTCCCCAGCAGGTCATCTTGAAGCCTGAAAATCAACCGGATAACAATTAACTTCTGTTTCTCCTTAACCTAGGATAATTCTCCAGTAGAGTGGCAGACGATCGAAACTCCTGAACTTTTTCCAAACAAGAATAATCTTTTTCCCTACAGAGTTTTCATTGCTCCCCAACAGAGTGAAGATTCTCCTTATTAATTCCCAGTAGAAGTCATCAAATTCTCGGGATTCACCAAGAAGATTACTCAAGCAGTATATGGCATTGCTCGCAACAGAATTTTTGTCAATACTCCAACTTCAAGACATGAAGAATCCACATATCCTTAGCAGTCAAGGATTTATTTTTCTCAACAGTCAAGGATTTATCTTCAGCAACAGTCAGGGATTTATTTTCCCCAGCAGTCAAGGATTTATTTTCCTCAACAATACAGCGAATCATCTTACATGCGCATATATTATATCCATATATCATAAACGTTGATAAAATACATATATTGCATCATACATTTCATGCAATATAACTTTGTGTTTCAGCTAACATTTTACCCTTTTCAGGATAAGATTAACAGCTACCATTAACAATGTTCAAAGATTTCAGATACAGTATAGTTACACTCCAGACATGGAAGTCATTCTGTTACTCATTCAGATTCTAGTTCAGATACAATACGGATACGCTCCAGACACGGAAGCCATTCTGTCACTAATTCAGATTCCAAGTTCATGATACAGTACGAATACACTCCAGACACGGAAGTCATTCTGTTACTCATTTAGATTCAGCTTTCAAGATACAGTCCAGATACGCTCCAGACACGGCTGCCGTTCTGATACGCTCCCGATACGGATGCCATTCTGATACTTGTTCAGATTCAGCCTTCAGATACAGTACATATATGCTCCAGACACAGAAGCCTTTCTGATACTCATTCAGAATTCACACTCTTGATGCAGTCCAGATATGCTCCAGGCACGGAAGCCATTCTGTTACTCATTCAGATTCAGTCTCCAGATACAGCTCAGATATGTTCCCGACGCGGACACCATTCTGATACTTATTCTTCTGACTTAAAACGTACAATTCAACAAACACTCTTGGATGGCATCTACAATCCCATCTCCAACAAGATTCTACCACCTCTCCAAATGACATCTTTAAGCCCATTCCCTAAACTACACTTTGTCGAGTGCAAATTTATGGGCACTCTAGTGTCCAATCATCTTTTACCTTCAAGTCACGAACGACAAAACTCGCCAATCTAACTCTTCAGGTTCAATAAGATTGAACAGGGGCAGCTGTTGTACCCCAAAATTTTCCCTCTCATTTATCAAGATTTTTCACACAAGACTTCTTGGACTCAAGACAAGATTAGGGTTTGGTCAGCTCAAGACATCTCATCTTGCACTAATAACCCAAAATTAGGGTTTGAGTTTGCACAAGGAATTTTTGGATCACCAATGCTTCATGTGACTTTCATACATCATCTTGGACCCCTAAGATTCTTCATGTTAAGTTTCAAGCCTTGAACCACATTTTTGATCAGTCAATTGGACAGTTGACCTAAAAATCAGCTGTATTGGGGAAAAAGTCAACTATGGCCAATTTACAGTCAAACTTCATATTTTTTGATCCACATCAACATTTTAGACTCATATGTACCATTTGATCAAGTTTGGATCACAACTCCTCAAGAAATTTCATCAAATCATCAAAAGGGCAAAATGGTCAAAATTAGGGTTTTGACTGAGAAAGGGAAATTTCTGATTTTTAACCTAGCCATTGACCAATTGAGTTCAAACATGATTTCAAGATTTCAATGGCATCATCTTGACATAATTACATGGTTCAAAAGATCTCAAGTTCATTGGATTAACAGATGAATTTTGCAGTCAACTTATCAAAAGTCAATTATGCACTGAAAAGTCAAACTTTGACTTTTTGGTCAAAATCAAGTGCCAAGGGTCATAATTCATCAAGATATGTCAAAACGTGAAACTTGTTCACCAAGAAACTCAAAATTGAAAATTAGGGTTTTAATTTGAAAATTTTCATAACTTAGAATTTTTCTAAGTATAAAAATTTTCTTATTTTTTCCTAACTTTTCATCACTTTTTCACCATGATGCATTTTGATTCAAAGAAAACTTCCAACATGAAAGTTGTAGTACTCCATGAAATCTAAAACTTTTCTTCACAAACTTTTCCAGAAATATGATTGAATCTCAAGTTATGAATTTGTGAATATAGGTCCATGAACTTCTTAACTTAGTGAAATTTTGCGCTAATTTAGGCAGGTTTTAGACCCAACTTCATGGACATTTTTCACCTAGTTCCAAGAGGTATCTCAAATTTCATTTCAAATATGGATTATAGAACACATTGAAATCTTTCCAAAATTTCCAAGAACTCTCCAAGATCATTTTTGAGTAGGGAGAATCGAAGGAGGGAAGTTGGCATTTTCTCACTTTTGTTCAAGCCATTTTCACATAGCATCAAGTTGCATCTATACTGGTTGTATCTTGCTTTACAGGTCCTAAGCTTGCTATACACTCCATAATTAAATGTGTTGTACCCCAAAATTTGCCCTCTCACTTTATCAAGATGTCCCCTCACAAAGTTCCTTAAACTCCAGACAAGATTAAGGTTTTGCACTGCCCAAGACATCTCCTTGCACTGATGACCTAAATTAGGGTTTGAGTTTGCACAAGTATTTTTGGACCTCAAATGCTCAAAGTTACTTTCATATTTCATGTTGGACTCATAAGTTTGTCCATACCAAGTTTCAAGCCTTGAATCAAATTTTTGCCAAGTCAATTGGACAGTTGACCTAGAAATCAGCTGTATTGGGGAAAAAAGCCAATTGTGGCCAATTTACAGTCAAACCTCATAATGTTTGATCCACATCAACATTATAAACTCATATGAACCATTTGATCAAGTTTGGACCATAACTCCACAAGAAATTTGATCAGATCACCAAAAGGGCAAAATGGTCATTTTTAGGGTTTTGACTGCACAAAGGCAATTTCTGACTTTTGACCTAGCCAATGGCAAATTTGGCTCAACCATAGACTCAAGGACTCAATGGAATCATCTTGACCTATTCAACAAGTTCAAAAGATCTCAATTGCATTGGATTGACAGATGAATTTTTCAGTCAACTGATCAAAATTTAACTGTACACTGAAAAGTCAAACTTTGACTTTTTGATCAAAATCAATTGCCAAGGGTCATTTTTAATCAAGATATGTCAAAACATGAAACTTGTTCATCAAGAAACCCATTTTTGCAAATTAGGGTTTAAAGTTGAAAAAATTCATAACTTAGAATTTTTCTAAGTTATGAAATTTTCTTAATTTTTCCTAACTTTGCCCAACATTTTCACCATGATGAAATTGGATTCAAACAAAACTTCCAACATGAAGTTTATAGTCCTCCACAAAGTCTACAACTTTTATTCACAAAGTTTTCTCAAAAGAATCTTGGATCTCAAGTTATGATTTTTGGAACAAGGGTCCCTAAAACTTTTAACTTAGTGAAATTTTGCCCTAGTTTAGGCAGGATTTTGACCTATCTTCATGGCCATTTTTCACATAGTTCCACTTGGAATATCAAGTTTCATTTCAAAGATGGATTGTATAGCATGTTGCAAGCTTTCCAAAATGTCCAAGAACTCTCCAAACACATTTGTGGTTAGGGAGAATCAAGGGCTTGAAGTTGGCAAAAACTCACTTTTCATCCATGGCATATTCATGTTCATACAAGTTGCAATTTCAAGTCAGCATGCCTTGCACTAGATTACAGGCCTCTAAACCACTTCACACTAAATAATTTAATGCAAATCCATTGGTCTAAGGCATTGTTTTGGTCATTAGGACATTGTACACAAAATTAATCCCTAAGTAGAAAAAGGTACATTGCCATTTTTGCCATAATCTTGCTTTATGTCAAACCACAATCTTTGAGCATTGGTCCAGATCTTTGGAAGCTAATCAAATCTACAAATTGGAGGGTCCAAGGGCAAAGGGTACAAGGTGTTGGATAGCCTGTACAGGCCTGTTACATATCACTTCCCACTTTTGCTTCATATACAAGAAATATGCAAAAGACATAAAAACTGGAACATCATCCAAAAGAAACTGGTGCAAAAATTTTGAACATCTTTCTCACATCCCTCTGAGCCAGAAACACGATCTCTTAAGCCCTCAAACATCACATAGCCAGAAATCACTTTCCATTGGTAAAACAGGGCAGAACCTACAACTTGACTTCCATAGCACATTTTGCTCGTGCGTTTTGCCCCAAGTTGGTTCAAACACCTTTCATTCAACTCATCCAAGCTATCCCAAACCTCAAACACCAACTGTAACTCCATTTACAGGGTTTGCCATTTTCATTTTGAGCTTGTACAGGTTGAGTTCTGTAGGCTGATTCAAGCATATTCAAGGCAAGCAGGGTATTGGAGAAGGTCAAGTGAAGTTCAAGCAAGCTCCCAGACATCTCAAGCCTTGTTGAAAAGCTCCACATTACCCTACACGAAGTCAGCTGAAACAGAGGTTGAAGATGAAGTGGTGGGTTGGGCTTGGCCTGGCTCACTTTTGACACCTCCCTTTTCCTTTTTGCACCCCCTGGCCCAATTTCTTGATATTTTATATTTTTGCATTTTTATTTTCATTTCTGATTATATTTTATTATTCCCAAATATAAAAAATACTCAAAAATAATTTTATAATTTTTTCACATTTATTTTGCATTTTATTTTTATTTTTCTAACATAAAAAGCAATTTATTTACTTTTATCTTATTTATTAAAGAACTTAAAAAATAATAATAAATAAGTTATACTTTTATTTTATTATTTTATCCACACTGAAAAAATATTGTCCTAATTATATTTTTATTTTTTGTATATATTTTATTTTTATTATACATATTTAATATAATTAATACATATATAAATATATACTTTTATTTTATTAAGATACTTTAGAATAAAAAATATAAAAATATTACACTTTTTATTCTTATTATTAAATACACTTAAAAAATACTTTTTTCTAAATATATTTTATTTTTTACATATACTATTTTATTTTTATTGTATATAAATGAAATAATTAATATATTTACTTTCTTAAAGAAAATTAGGGTTTTACCCTTAACCAAAAAAAATTAATCTTTTTATTTATTTCTTTATTTTCATATTAAATATTTTTACATACATAAATAAACAAAAACCTCTTTTTGGATAATTCATACTATTTGGTATATTTATTTATTTTGTTTATTTAAATATTGTCCATTTATTATTTGTGTCATTATTCAATTTGGATGTAATAGTAAACTAGGGTTTTTATTTCTTGTCAAATACACCCCCATTTAAAAATTGTACCCCCATCCCCATAATCATGTTGTAATAGTTTAGATTTTTAATTCTCGCACTTTATGCTTTCAATTATGCCATGATTAGAGATTAGGGTTTGTATGCAAAAAATCCAAATCAACAAGTAGCTTGACCTAATCAAAGACAAAATGCATGAAAATCAAACACAATGCACACTTGCACCCCTAGGGTTACAATCCACTTGTTGCCTTAAAAATGGGCCATGTTATGCATGTTGGGTACTTTGGCAAAACAAAAACAAAACAAAAGATCATATTCCCTCGATGACGTTATCTTGGTTGCCTAAACAAAATGATCAAGTCCCTCAAAAATTTGCCAAAGATACTTAACACAATTGCTATCATGGTCTATACGATGACCTGCGCCTGTCCCGTTTAACATCCTAATATAAGGTTGTTTACCAAATGCAATGGTAAAACAACACTTTCAAAAGGGTTAAAAATGTGTAAGAAAGATCTTTGAGTAAAATAGGGTAGACAACTCTTAGTTACTTGATCAAATCTTGCAAAAACACCCTTGCTATTTTCAAAACACACTTCACAACACAATTTTAAAACATTTCCCAATTCAAAACTTTCAAACATTGAAATCTTTTCAAAAGACAAAAACATCTTTGTATACATTCAAACAAGAATCATTACAAAGGTTGCCACAACGATGGCCTCTTTTCAAAATATCTTTCAAAACCACATACAAAGCACCATTTCAAACAATTGAAAAGCAAAAGCAAGTGATCTAAACAAGTAACTAAGAGCCCATGGATAACCATGGATGAAAAGGGTGCTTGTACCTTCCCTTTTCATAATCTACTCCCCGAACCCAAGAAAACATCTCAAAGGTCTTTCCTGTGCTTTTTGACCTTTCCTTAGGATAAAATAAAAAGTCGGTGGCGACTCTTGCTAAACCGAAACATTTGTGAACACAAACGCTAAAATCCCAAGTCAGTTCTCCCACCGTATCACAGAACTGGCGACTCTGCTGGGGATATATTTTAAAAGTGGAGTAACCTTAGGGTTTAGATCACCTTTGCATGCTTATATTGTTTGCTTTGATTGCTTTACATTTGGTTCTCTTGTTTGGGTCTTAAATCCTCCACCCGGATTTGTGGGAAACATTCATAGGTAAATAGCAATACGTTGTGGAAACTGTGCGGGGTATACCGATATGGTTGAAGCAATAGCTATATTAGTGCGACGTATTTGTGGGTACTGGTAGCCTTTGAGCCAATCAAAGAGAATACGGGGCCGCTAAGTGATGTCATGAAGCACTAATGAACTCTTAGAACCTTACTTGACCATCTTGGCCTTATTAGGGGTAGTGAGATGACCGGCTTTGGTGCAGTCCGAAGTTGGTAGATACTCGATACTACACTCATTGAGGGTTTTTTTCTTGGAATATTTCGGTCGCCAGTTAAGTGGATAAACTGAAACAATGAACACAGAAAATAATCCAGTGATATTGAGCTCCTTAGAACCCGATTACTATTAATAGGACAGTTTGAGCCAACTAACTTCAAAATGGTACTTACCTATGAAACCTCATGCAAGCCTAAAACTAGGATCTTGTGTGATTTGCTTGTGCATATGCTTGTGCATTCATCATGAACATCATAAAGCATCATATGCATCCACTAACCATTTCAAGGGTTTGGATCTTCATCTTTGTTCCTGTTTTGTAGGTCATGGAATCACTTCGCAGAAAAACAATCCAGGTCAACCTTATGAGACTCCCTCCTCAACTCAAGGAGCTCACTTCCAAGATTCCATAGAATTCTCTCTTCAGTAAAAGACATGGCAGACTTCTCAATTTGGTCAATTCCAACATTGAAGAAGACATGGTGAAAGTCCTCTTCCAGTTCTTTGACCCCATACACCACTGTTTCACATTCCTTGATTACTAACTAGTACCTACTTTAGAGAAATTTTCTCAACTCTTGAGGATTCCTATTCTTCATCAACTACCCTACAACAGTACAGAAAGAGAACCAAAGCCTGAAGATGTTGCTCAAACCTTACATTTGCAACCATCTGATATCAAAGGTCATTGGGAAACCAGAAGTGGTGTCAAGGGTTTCTTGGCAAAGTTTCTGTTTGAGAAGGCACAAGACTGTTGGAATTCTCTAGATCTGCAAGATTTTGAGGAGATTGTAGCACTTCTCATCTATGGATTGGTCTTGTTCCCAAACCCTGATCAACTTATAGATGTGAATGCTGTCAAGATTTTCATATCTCGGAATCCTGTGCCTATATTTCTTGGGGACATCTTACACTCATTTTACACACGAACAATGAGGAAACGAGGTGTTCTCATGTGTTGTACTCCTCTTCTAGAAAGGTGGTTTATTTCTCACCTTCCCCAAACAATTTTGAAGAATGAGCAGGGTTTAAGGTGGTCACAACGGTTGATGACCCTCACACATTTTGATGTTCATTGGTGTTCTCGGTCCAGAGAAAATGTCATCATCATTGATCGTTGTGTGGAATTCCCTGATGTCCCATTACTTGGCATTAGGGGAGGCATTACCTACAACCCCTGTTTAGCTCTGAGGCAGTTTGGATATGCCCGGAGGGATGGCCCTCATGACTTATTAATTTCTGACTTGGTTTTTGACTTCGACAACGACGCTCAAGGACTTCGACAAAGGTTTATCCGAGCTTGGAGGACGCCCAACAAAGTGGATAGTATAACACTGGGGCACAAGAATTACATCCCCCTTGAGCCTTATCTCAAGTGGGTATGAACCCGCGCCCAAAATCTCATGATGCCATACCCTCACATTCTCCCCGTGATCAAAGAGCCTGTTATGGAAGGAGAGGTTCCATAAACCCTCCTACATCCAAACATGCCAACATCATTGGAAGAATTGCAAAGGAGTTGGATACAACTCAAGGAAGAACGAAATACTTTTGAAGCCAGCTTCTATGCCAGTGAGAAGAAGGTTTTGGAACTTACCCGCCAACTTCACGAAGAGGAGACTCTTAACACTTACATCGCGCCAAATAGGATGCGCAACGTCTTTTTACATTAAGAAGCTTTGTAATATTTTGCTCGCGGGGCATTTATGTACTAACAAATTTCTTCTTATTAATATGACGCGTGTTCTTTTTGTTTGCAACAAATTTGAATTTCTGAATCCTTGAATGCATTACATGAATAACATATCATTCATCATATGCATAAACAGGTCTTCACACCAGGTTTCCTTATCTTTCTGCTATTTATTTCAGCGAGATAAATATAGAGCAGACGGTTAAAGATCTGCAAGCACAAAATTCATAATTTCAACAACTCCTCATAACCTTGGCAAAGGGTCAAAAGGATCTTAAAGCACCGTTAGAGAAAAAGAAGGAACCAGAAAAGAAGAAAAAGAAAAGAATTGGTGTGGCCACTATGGGAAGAAGATTTGCGCATTAGGCTAGGAGAGTTCTGGAATTCCCCTCGACGTCTGACGAAGGGGTTGGTAAAGGAAAGGGAGTTGCAATGCCCTCCGAATCTGAAGCTAAAGAAGAAGAAGAGGAAGAGGATGAAGATTACTCCGAACAGCAGTACCCTCCGGCGGATGATAAGTATAAGAATCTTGAGGACCGATTGGCAGCCATGGAAGTGCAAAGGGTACCTGAGCTAGATTTCGAAGAACTAGGGTTGGTTGCTGGGATCGTCATTCCTCCCAAGTTCAAAGTGCCTACATTTTCTAAATACGATGGTTTGTCCTGTCCGAAGATACATCTGAGATCCTACGTCAGAAAGATCCAACCTCACTCTTCTGATAAGGATCTGTGGGTCCACTTTTTTCAAGATAGTTTGTCGGGTACGCAATTTGACTGGTTCTATCAACTTGAGAGATCTGATGTTCATAACTGGGAAGATTTAGCTGCTGCTTTCTACCGACAATACCAATACAACGCAGATTTAGCGCCTACTCGTACTCAACTACAAAGTATGGGTATGGCCTCTAATGAGGGATTTAAGGAGTATGCCCAGAAGTGGCGGGACTTGGCTGGAAGGGTGCAGCCCCCATTGTCGGATAGAGAGCTGGTTGACATGTTTTTGGGGACCCTGTCAGGTCCATTCTTCAATCACTTGATCGGGAGCTCATCTGGAGGGTTCACCGAATTAATTCTGACCGGGGAAAGGGCCGAAGCTGGCATTAAGAGTGGTAAAATTCAGAAGGATGCCTCCGCTTCCACTGCTATCAAGAAGACCTTCCCAGCCAAGAAGGAAGTTTCTGCTGTTCACACCCAGAGAAATCAAGGGAGGATAGAGCGCCGACCCGTGGTGGGGGCTGTGATGATCCAAAACTCCTCAGCCGATCAACCTCGCAGCAATCAACCAAGAGCTAACCAACAAAGGGTAGAAAGGCCACAACGGAAATTCACCCGGATCAATATGACACCGGCTCAGGTCCTCCCTCATCTGTTAAAGTTAAACCTTACCAACTTGAAAGAAGCGCCAAAAAACCCAAATACCTCTTCTCCCTATTATCATTCAAATGCAAAATGTGCATACCATTCAGACAGTGTAGGGCATGACACCAACAACTCTTGGGCTCTTAAAAACAAGATCCAAGATTTGATAGATGCTAAGGAGGTAGAGTTTGATGCTCCCGAAAAACCTAATGTGATATCCGCTCCTATGCCAAAACATGGTCATAATGTCCATGCAATTGTGGAAGATCTTCATGTTACCGTTGTTAATGAATTAATGACTCTGTTGCCAATGATTAAAATGAATCTGTTGAAAGCCGGGATTTTCCCGGGATGTGAAAAAGATTGTTACTTCTGTTCAACCTTGCAATCCGACTGCCCACTGTTGAATTCAGGCATCCAACGCCTGATGGATACCCAAGAGATCCTCTTTCAAAAAACTCTTGTTGCTACTATCACTCATGTTACTCCTGTTACCTTTGCTACTCCAATCAATGACATTGCTATAATCACAGTTTCCGACAATCTTTCCAAGACCTGCAAAAGGCCTGTTAAGATTACGCTTGATCTAAAGCTTGTACCACTGAAGATTACCATGTCGGGGCCTATCCCATATAAGTCCAACAAAACGATACCATGGAATTATGGAGGAGAGATCTTCTACCATGGTGTTAAGCAGATCGAATCAGTCCAAGAGAATTCCGATGAAGAAACTCCTGACATAGGGAATATTGTGGGAACAAGTAAGATAACTCGTAGCGGAAGAATCTTCTCTCCGAAGATTGCTCCTCCACGGGCAGTCTTCGGACCCTCAAGTGCTCCTGTGCCTGTCAAGATATCTGTGCAAAGTCCGGTTATTGAAGAAATTGATGCTCCAGAAGCTATACCCTATACTGTTACTGCCGATAAAGGTAAGGGGATCCAAGAAGCGCCCGTCAGGATGAGGGATCAGACTTTGGTTATCCCCGAGACCACCCAAAAGGAGATGGAAGAAATTTTAAAGATAATTAAGAAGAGCGACTATGATGTCATAGAGCAACTGGGGCAAACCCCTTCACAAATCTCTATGCTGGCTCTACTACTCTGCTCCGAGGCTCATGCCAAAGCCTTGATCAAAATTTTAAAGACGGAACACGTGCCTAAAGAAACTTTTGCGGATCAGTTTCAAGAGGGCGTGGCTAGACTTACAGCCGACAATGGTCTTGGCTTCTCTGATGCTGATTTGACCCCTAGGGGAAGAAAGCATAATGATGCGCTGCATGTCTCGGTAGAGTGTAGAGGAACTACACTTGCTCATGTTCTGGTTGATACCGGTTCATCTTTAAACGTTCTACCAAAAAAAGCATTGGACAGATTGGATTGTGAAGGTTTGACCCTAAAGCCCAGTAATATCATTGTTAGAGCCCTCGACGGTTCTAAGCGGATGGTTCACGGATAAGTGGACATCCCAATTAAGGTGGGGATGGAAATTTTCAACTCTACATTTTATGTGATGGACATTCTTCCTTCATATTCATGCTTGTTGGGAAGGCCATGGATCCACAACGCTGGGGCAGTCACTTCTTCTCTACACCAGATGCTCAAGTACCCAGTCCAGGGTAAGATCATAACAGTTCATGGTGAGGAGGAGTATATGATAAGTCACCTTAGCTCTTTCCGCTACGTGGAGTTAGATGGCGAATTCATAGAAACACCTTTCCAACACTTTGAAGAGGTTTCTCCTGAGGTCGCGGTAGCCAAGATAATAACTGATGTGCCCATCATTACCAAGCCTGTGTCCCGGATGTCATCCCTTAAAGATGCGGAGGCTGTAATCAAGGAAGGAGGAAGTACAGTGTGGGGTCAGCTGCCAGATTTTCCTTACAAGACAGACAAGTTCGGATTGGGTTTCACTACTGCTAGCCAGAAAGCTGTGCGTCACTCCCGGGCTGGAGGACCACCCTTAAAGATCACTCACCATGAAGTTCATGCTTTAGAAGATGATAATGAAGAAGGCAACTTTGAAGATTGGATCTTTCCAACCATTGAAGGAGGACTAAACAACTGGGAGGCGAAAGACTTTGTTCCCATTACTTTCATCAATCAGTAATTTATCTTTTGAACATTTTCATTTGGTCTGTAATAACTTTTAAACAATTCGTACACTCTTTTGCCTTGTGCCTTTCCCGGGGCACATAGGTCCATTTGTAAGGGTTTTGATTTTTCATTTTCATATGCCATCTTTAATGAATCGTGGACGTTTTCATCTATAAACTTTTGTGTTCATTTTCTTTCCTTTTAAATTTTATTTTGTTTAAGGATGGCTATCCCTTACACACACCCACACTCACAAAATGCAGGTACCCATCCACTCCAGATTCCATGGGTGACTATTCTGCTTTGGCTTTCAGTGACTCTGAAGATTTGGTCAATCATGCCGAGTACGAAGGTGATGAAGACTGTGAAGTGCCTGGAGAGTTATCTAGACTTTTGCAACAAGAAGAAAGGGCTATTCTGCCCCATGAAGAGTTGTTAGAGACTATTAATTTGGGAATAGAGGAGGACATAAAAGAGGTTAAAGTGGGTGCCAACCTGGAGTCAAATGTCAAAGAGCGCTTAGTTCAACTGTTGAATGAATATGTTGAGATCTTTGCCTGGTCCTATGAAAATATGTCGGGACTGGATACAGATATTGTGGTTCATCGTCTCCCTACAAGAGAAGATTGTCCACCAATCAAACAGAAAGTCCGCCGAATGAGGCCCAACATGTCCGAAAAGATTAAAGCTGAGGTGATGAAGCAGTTCAATGCTGGCTTTATGGCTGTTACCTCCTATCCACAATGGGTTGCTAACATTATTCCCGTACCTAAGAAGGACGGCAAAGTCAGAATGTGTGTGGACTACAGAGACTTAAATAGGGCTAACCCTAAAGATGATTTTCCACTACCACACATTGACATCTTAGTTGACAACACAACTCAACACAAGGTATTTTCATTCATGGATGGATTCTCGGGATACAACCAGATCAAAATGGCCCCCGAAGACATGGAGAAGACTACTTTTGTTACGCAGTGGGGTACCTTCTGCTATAAAGTGATGCCATTCGGACTGAAGAATGCCGGGGCAACCTATCAGCGAGCCATGATAGCTTTGTTTCATGACATGATACATAATGAAATCGAAGTCTATATAGACGACATGATAGCTCGTTCACAGATAGAAGAAGAACACCTCGACCATCTGCAGAAGCTGTTTGTCCGGTTAAAGGAATATAAGCTCAGACTGAACCCTAGCAAGTGCACTTTCGGAGTCAGGTCCGGGAAACTTTTTGGATTCATCGTCAGTAACAAGGGCATCAAGGTTGATCCTGCCAAAGTCAAAGCTATACAAGAAATGCCTGCCCCCCGCACTGAGAAGGAGGTTAGAGGTTTCTTGGGACGCTTAAACTATATTGTGAGGTTCATCTCTCACCTAACATCTACCTGCGAGCCAATCTTCAAGCTGTTGAAGAAAGATCAGGTGGTTGAATGGAACAATGATTGTCAAGTTGCTTTTGATAATATCAAGGAGTATTTGTTGGAGCCTCCTATCTTGATGCCACCCGTCGAAGGAAGGCCTTTAATCATGTATCTGACTGTTTTAGATAATTCAATGGGGTGCGTACTGGGCCAACATGACGAGTCTGTCCGAAAAGAGCATGCCATTTATTACCTTAGCAAAAAGTTTACCGACTGTGAGACTCGCTACTCACTGCTCGAGAAAACTTGCTGCGCTTTGGTATGGGCTGCTCGCCGGCTAAGGTAGTATATGTTGACACATACCACTTTGCTGATTTCCAAAATGGATCCAATCAAGTACATCTTCGAGAAGCCTGCTTTATCCGGAAGAATCGCTAGATGGCAGATGATCCTGACTGAGTATGATATCCAGTACACAAGCCAAAAATCTATAAAGGGGAGTGTACTAGCTTACCATCTAGCTCATCAAGCCGTCGAAGATTATCAATCTATGAGGTTCGACTTCCCTGACGAGGATATTATGACATTGGACAACATTAAAGGTAACAGACCGTATGTCAGACTTGAACAAGGATTCCGATGGACCCTGTACTTTGATGGTGCTTAAAATGCACTTGGCAACAGTATCAGTGCGGTACTTATCTCTCCAGAAGGTTGCCATACACCTTTCACTGCTAGACTCTGCTTCAGCTGCACCAACAACATGGCTGAGTATGAAGCTTGTATCCTTGGTCTCAAGGTTGCTATTGACTTGGGAATCAAATCACTGGTTGTATTTGGGGACTCAGCTTTGGTTATCAGTCAAATCAAAGGAGAGTGGAATACTAAGCACCCTAACCTCATCCCTTACAAAGAACATGTCCTGACATTGTTGCCTCATTTCGAGAAGATTACCTTTGAGCACTTCCCGCGAGAAGAAAATCAGCTAGCGGATGCTCTGGCTACAATGTCTTCCATGTTTAAACTCAACTGGGATAATGAGGCACCTCAAATCACCATTGAACGAATGGACGAACCAGCACATTGTCACGAGATTAATACCGAAGAAGCGGTGGACCGACCTTGATTTCATAACGTCAAAAGGTATCTCGAAGCACAAGAATACCCTGAAGGAGCTTCAGTCAACGACAAAAAGTTCTTAAGGAGGTTCGCAGCCAAGTTCTTTCTGAGCAATGGTATCCTATACAAGCGCAATCTTGATTGTGTCCTACTCCGTTGTGTGGACAAGGTTGAAGCTGAGCAGATTATGGCTGAACTACATGATGGCACCTTTGGCACCCACTCGAGCGGTCATACGATGGCTAAGAAGATTCTAAGGGCAGGCTACTACTGGTCTACCATGGAAGCTGATTGTCATCAACATTCCCGTACTTGTCACAAATGCCAAATCTATGCTGACAAGGTACATATTCCTCCAGTTCCTCTCAATGTCTTAACAGCTCCTTGGCCATTCACGATGTGGGGAATCGACATGATTGGAGAGATTAAGCCTACAACATCCAATGGACACCGTTTCATCCTGGTGGCCATTGATTACTTTACCAAGTGGATCGAAGCAGCTTCCTTCACTTCCGTTACAAAGAATGTGGTTGCCCGCTTCATCAAGAAGAACCTCATATGCCGGTATGGTATCCCCGACAGGATCATTACAGACAACGGTACAAATTTGAACAATACTATGATCACCGCTCTATGCGAGCAGTTCAAGATTCAACATCACAATTCATCTCCCTATCGGCCAAAGATGAACAGTGTTGTCGAAGCCGCGAACAAAAATATCAAGAAGATCATTCAAAAGATGACAGTCACCTATAAGTACTGGCATGAGATGTTACCGTTTGCTCTACACGGGTACCGTACCACGACACGCACTTCAACTGGGGCAACCCCCTTTTCTTTGGTATATGGCATGGAAGTTGTCTTACCTATGGAAGTTCAGATTCCTTCCTTGAGAATCATGAAAGATGCCAGTTTGAGTGAAGACGATTGGATTCAGACCCAACTCGATCAACTTAACTTGATTGACGAAAAGTGACTTACTGCTGTTTGCCATGGTCAGGCGTATCAAAAACGCATGATCAAGGCCTTCAACAAGAAAGTCAAGAGACAAGTATATCAAGTCAGGGACCTTGTAATCAAGCGGATCATCTTGCCGCAAAGTGATCCCAGGGGCAAATGGACTCCTACTTATGAAGGACCGTTTGTGATCAAAAACATCTTTTCTGGTGGGGCAATGATTCTGACCACCATGGACGGTGATGACCTGCCGCACCCTGCAAACGCGGACATAGTCAAAAGATACTACGCATAAAATGACCCGACAAGTTGAAAACCCGAAAGGGCGACTTGGGCAAAAATGGGCATCCCGGTGAATCGAAAACCCGAAAGGGCGATTCAGGCAAAAATTAGGGATAAATAAAAAATTTGTACACCCGACAAGTTGAAAACCCGAAAGGGCAACTTGGGCAAAAAAGGGTTTCCCGGTGGATCGAAAACCCGAAAGGGCGGTCCAGGAAAAAGTTAGGGAATTAAAGCGTATGACTATGTCTCGTCGGATCACTTTAAGAACAATCTCTTCACGGACAAGCTCCAGGCTTCTGATCTATCTAATCATATATGGACGAAGCACCGAATGGACAAGATACTCAGAGTGGTGAAGGCTATAGCAGAATGGGAACCCCATGGAATTGTTACACATAGCCATCTTTCTTTGTATAATTTTTTTCTCAATTTTACGACAACATTCTCTTACTAGGATGACTGTCTCCTTTGTACAAAAATACTTACAAAGTTAATACAAAGATACTTCAAAGTGCAGAAATTCGCTTGCCTTTTCTTTCTTTTTACATTTATGTTTTATTTGAAAACATCCAATGATTTGTTAAATAAGCATATGCATTTGAATATAATCACTGCTTACAAATAAAACAAAATGAGAAAGGATAATTACTGATAGGTCAAAAGTATAGGAAAACGTCTTTAGGCTATTCATCCCCTACAGTATGTCATGTAGATCCTCAACAGAGCTAAAACCTTGGAGTATACATCTCCAGCGGAGTTAAGTTTCAAAATTCCCATCAGAGTTAACTTTCTAAACTCCCGATCCCCAGTGGAGCCCGAAAACTTTGAACTACAGATCCCCAGTGAAGATGAAACTTTCTTCCCCAACGAAGTCCAAAACTTCAAATCTTAAACCCCTGTGGAATACTATCCAACTTCCTCCGATTCCCCAGTAGATTGGCATACAACCCAAGCTTTCGAAGAATTCTCCAACAGGATAAACATTCTCCCCACAGAGTTACTTTCCAGCAGAACGAAGGTTCTTGTTCTCATTTCTCCAGTTGAAGCCTCCCAGGTTTTAATTCCCCAGTAGAGATTGTTGGAGTTGTCCTTATTTCCCCAGGAAAGTCATAAAGGATTCTCAATTCCCCACAGAAGTTTGTCAAAACTCTTGTTAATCCCCAACAGTAAGTCCAAAGGATTTCTCGGTCTCAGCAATCAAAGGTTTTGAATCTCCAACAGCAGTCAAGCATTTATTTTCCCCGGCAGCAGTCAAAGATTTCATTATCTCCAGCTATCAAGGATTTATTTCCCCCGGCAGCAGTCAAAGATCTTATTATCTCCAGCTATCAAAGATTTATTTTCCTCAGCAAGACAGCTAATCAGCTTACATGCGCATACATTACATTCATGTATCATGAACATTGATAAAACACATTTTATTGCATCATACATTTCATGCAACATAACTTTGTATTTTAGCTAACATTTTACCCTTTTCAGGATAAGATTAAAAGCTATCTTTAACAAATATTTAAAGATTCCAGATACAGTACAGATACACTCCAGACGTGGAAGTCATTCTGTTGCTCATTCAGATCTCTTATTCAGATACAATATGGATACACCCCAGACATGGAGGTCATTCTATTACTCATTCAGAATTCAAAGTCAAGATACAATACGGATACACACCAGACACGGATGCCATTCTGTCACTCATTCAGACTTCAGCAATCAGATACAGATTAGATACGCTCCAAACATAGAAGCCATTCTTGTTCTAATTCAGATTCAATTATTAACTTCAAGCTCAGATACACTCCAAGACATGGAAGTCATTATGTTGCCTATTCAGATCCCAGTTACAGTACAGATACACTCCAGACACGGAAGTTATTCTGCTACTCATACAGTCTCAACTTCAGATACAGTCCACATACGCATCAGATACGGTTGCCATTCTGTCACTCATTCGGAATTTATCCCCAGCCCAGAGATGCTCCGTACACAGGATGCTTTTCTGTCGCCCATTCAGAATTCATATACAATACAGATACACTCCAGACACGGAAGTCATTCTGTTATTCATTCAAAAATCAAATAAATTTACAGTATGGATACGCTCCAGACACAAACGCTGTTCCTTTGCTCATATGAATTCAATCTCCAGATACGACTCAGATACGTTCCAGATACGGATACCATTCTGATGATCATTCTACTGATATTCAACAAACATTTTTGATGGAATCTCTAAGCCCATCTCCAGCAAGATTCTATCATCTCCAAATGGCATCTTTAAGCTCATTCCCTCAACTTACAGTTTGATGAGTGCAAATTTACGGGCACTCTAGTGTCCAATCCTCTTTTACCTTCGAGTCACGAAAGGCAAAATTCGCCAATCTAACTCTTCAGGTTCAAGAAGATTGAACAGGGGCAGTTGTTGTATCCCAAAATTTTCCCTCTCACTTTATCAAGATGTCCCCTCACAAAGTTCCTTGAACTCCAGACAGGATTAGGGTTTTGCACTGCCTAAGACATCTCCTTGCACTGATGACCTAAATTAGGGTTTGAGTTTACACAAGGATTTTTGGACCTCCAATGCTCAAAGTGACTTTCATACTTCATGTTGGACTCATAAGTTTGTCCATACCAAGTTTCAAGCCTTGAATCAAATTTTTGCCCAGTCAATTGGACAGTTGACCTAGAAATCAACTGTATTGGGGAAAAAAGTCAATTGTGGCCAATTTACAGTCAAACCTCATAATTTTTGATCCACATCAACATTATAAACTCATATGAACCATTTGATCAAGTTTGGACCACAACTCCACAAGAAATTTGATCAGATCACCAAAAGGGCAAAATGGTCATTTTTGGGGTTTTGACTGCACAAAGGCAATTTCTGACTTTTGACCTAGACAATGGCAAATTGGACTCAACCATAGACTTAAGGACTCAATGGCATCATCTTGACCTATTCAACATGTTCAAAAGATCTCAATTGCATTGGATTGACAGATGAATTTTTCAATCAACTGATCAAAATTTGACTGTACACTGAAAAGTCAAACTTTGACTTTTTGATCAAAATCAAGTGCCAAGGGTCATTTTTCATCAAGATATGTCAAAAAATGAAACTTGTTCATCAAGAAACCCATTTTTGCAAATTAGGGTTTAAAGTTGAAAAATTTCATAACTTAGAATTTTTCTAAGTTATGAAATTTTCTTAATTTTTCCTAACTTTGCCCAACATTTTCACCATGATGCAATTGGATTAAAACAAAACTTCCAACATAAAAGTTGTAGTCCTCCACAAAGTCTACAACTTTGATTCATAAAGTTTTCTCAAAATAATCTTGGATCTCAAGTTATGATTTTTGGGACAAGGGTCCCTAAAACTTTTAACTTAGTGAAATTTTGCCCTAATTTAGGCAGGATTTTGACCTATCTTCATGGACATTTTTCACATAGTTCCACTTGTAATCTCAAGTTTCATTTCAAATATGGATTGTATAGCATGTTGCAAGCTTTCCAAAATGTCCAAGAACTCTCCAAACACATTTGTGGTTAGGGAGAATCGAGGGCTTGAAGTTGGCAAAAACTCACTTTCCATCCATGGCATATTCATGTTCATACAAGTTGCAATTTCAAGTCAGCATGCCTTGCACTAGATTACAGGCCTCTAAACCACTTCACACTCAATAATTTAATGCAAATCCATTGGTCTAAGGCATTGTTTTGGTCATTAGGACATTGTACACAAAATTAATCCCTAAGTAGAAAAAGGTACATTGCCATTTTTGCCATAATCTTGCTTTATGTCAAACCACAATCTTTGAGCATTGGTCCAGATCTTTGGCAGCTAATCAAATCCACAAATTGGAGGGGCCAAGGGAAAAGGGTACAAGGTGTTGGATAGCCTGTACAGGCCTGTTACATATCACTTCCCACTTTTACTTCATATACAAGAAATATGCAAAAGACATAAAAACTGGAACATCAGCCAAAAGAAACTGGTGCAAACATTTTGAACATCTTTCTCACATCCCTCTGAGCCAGAAACACGATCTCTTAAGCCCTCAAACATCCCATAGCCAGAAATCACTTTCCATTGGCAAAACAGGGCAGAACCTGCAACTTGACTTCCATAACACATTTTGCTCGTACTTTTTGCCCCAAGTTGGTTCAAACACCTTCCATTCAACTCATCCAAGCTATCCCAAACCTCAAACACCAACTATAACTCCATTTACAGGGTTTGCCATTTTCATTTTGAGCTTGTTCAGATTGAGTTCTGTAGGCTGATTCAAGCATATTCAAGGCAAGCAGGGTATTGGAGAAGGTCAAGTGAAGTTCAAGCAAGCTCCCAGACATCTCAAGCCTTGTTGAAAAGCTCCACATTGCCCTACACGAAGTCATCTGAAACAGTGGTTGAAGATGAAGTGGTGGGTTGGGCTTGGCCTGGCTCACTTTTGACACCTCCGTTTTCCCTTTTGCACCCCCTGGCCCAATTTCTTGATATTTTATATTTTTGCATTTTTATTTTCATTTCTGATTATATTTTATTATTCCCAAATATAAAAAATACTCAAAAATATTTTTATAATTTTTTCACATTTATTTTGCATTTTATTTTTATTTTTCTAACATAAAAAGCAATTTATTTACTTTTATCTTATTTAATAAAGAACTTAAAAAATAATAATAAATAAGTTATACTTTTATTTTATTATTTTATCCACACTGAAAAAATATTGTCCTAATTATATTTTTATTTTTTGTATATATTTTATTTTTATTATACATATTTAATATAATTAATACATATATAAATATATACTTTTATTTTATTAAGATACTTTAGAATAAAAAATATAAAAATATTACACTTTTTATTCTTATTATTAAATACACTTAAAAAAAATACTTTTTTCTAAATATATTTTATTTTTTACATATACTATTTTATTTTTATTGTATATAAATGAAATAATTAATATATTTACTTTTTTAAAGAAAATTAGGGTTTTACCCTTAACCAAATAAAATTAATCTTTTTATTTATTTCTTTATTTTCATATTAAATAATTTTACATACATAAATAAACAAAAATCTCTTTTTGCATAATTCATACTATTTGGTATATTTATTTATTTTGTTTATTTAAATATTGTCCATTTATTATTTGTGCCATTATTCAATTTGGATGTAATAGTAAACTAGGGTTTTTATTTCTTGTCAAATACACCCCCATTCAAAAATTGTACCCCCCATCCCCATAATCATGTTGTAATAGTTTAGATTTTTAATTCCCGCACTTTATGCTTTTAATTATGCCATGATTAGAGATTAGGGTTTGTATGCAAAAAATCCAAATCAACAAGTAGCTTGACCTAATCAAAGACAAAACGCATGAAAATCAAACACAATGCACACTTGCACCCCCAAGGTTACAATCCACTTGTTGCCTTAAAAATGGGCCATGTTATGCATGTTGGGTACTTTGGTAAAACAAAAACAAAACAAAAGATCATAGTCCCTCGATGATGCTATCTTGGTTGCCTAAACAAAATGATCAAGTCCCTCAAAAATTTGCCAAAGATAATTAACACAATTGCTATCATGGTCTATACGATGACCCGCACCTGTCCCGTTTAACATCCTAATACAAGGTTGTTTACCAAATGCAATGGTAAAACAACACTGTCAAAAGGGTTAAAAATGTGTAGGAAAGATCTTTGAGTAAAATAGGGTAGACAACTCTTAGTTACTTGATCAAAGCTTGCAAAAATATCCTTTCTATTTTCAAAACACACTTCACAACACAATTTTAAAACATTTCCCAATTCAAAACTTTCAAACATTGAAATCTTTTCAAAAGACAAAAACATCTTTGTATACATTCAAACAAGAATCATTACAAAGGTTGCCACAACGATGGCCTCTTTTCAAAACATCTTTCAAAACCACACACAAAGCACCATTTCAAACAATTGAAAAGCAAAAGCAAGTGATCTAAACAAGTAACTAAGAGCCCATGGATAACCATGGATGAAAAGGGTGCTTGTACCTTCCCTTTTCATAATCTACTCCCCGAACCCAAGAAAACATCTCAAAGGTCTTTCTTGTGCTTTTTGACCTTTCCTTAGGATAAAATAAAAAGTTGGTGGTGACTCTTGCTAAACCGAAACATTTGCGAACACAAACGCAAAATCCCAAGTCAGTCCTCCCACCGTATCACAAAATGAAAACTCAGAGGCTAAAGGCATTATCTTTGCTTTTGAAGCTTTACACAAGATGCATTTCCATTTTTGGCCAAAAGGTTACAATGCCATTTTCATAAAGGGCAACTTTTGCAACTTTGTCAATCTTGAGCATTGAACCTGTCCCTTTGATACAGGAAATCTACACAGCTCTCAAGCAATGTGTACCAACTCTTATCAGCTCTCAAACTAGCTAGTACAAGCATGTGGGATTAGTCACTTCACTTTACTTAAAATGCAAGAAAAGTTGCAAAAGGGTCAAAAGCTTGCACAGCTAGTAAGGGATGATTTTGTATCCTTTCTATACAAATATACAAACTTGTTACAAGGCTTAGCACGATTTGTTTGGACTTGAAACTCTCAAAAACTCAAAAAACACCAAAATTCTGCCAAAACACACAGTTTCTGCAAAACCATAACCAACTCTCATTTGGCTCGTGCGTTTTGTGTTTAAACACTTCAAGCATATGATAAACATCATACCAAAGCAATCCAAGCCATCACCCTGGTTCTGTAACCCCTGTTTCAGCATCCACCATTTTCACTTTGGAAGCTTGCAACTTGACTTGTCCAGATAGTTTCAGACATCCTTAGAGCAAGCTAAGCATTGGAATAGGTTCAGGGAAGTTCAAGGAAGCTTAAACAATCACCAGGCCTCCATTAAAGTCCCTACATTGTCCTACACAAATCCAGATGAATGAGGTAAATTTCTTAAACTCTATCTCTCTAAATAGGCAACTTCAAGCCACAATTTGTGAAGAAAAAATGTAGCCCTTATCATGACAAAGTTGTACATATCGTTACTTTTCATTTATATTACTTGTGCTAAGATAATTTAAAGATTGAAAATGCTGAAAAAGTTAGGTCACGAATTAGGGATTCAAAAATTCTCTCTGATCTTTAAGAGTTAGGTTACATAATTTATATTGTTGGAATCGTGAGCTCAAATGCCACATGTTTCATGTTATGAGTTTTGTTTTTGTGCAAGCATAAGAGAGTTACAGATTTGAACTGAAGCGCGCGCAAGGAAGAGGATGAAGGACATGGATGAAGTGTTCTGGGCTTTTTGGCGTCTTGGGCTTTTTGTTTTTGATATTTGCACCCCCCTGACTTGTTATTTGCACCCCTTGGCTGAACTTTTTATATATTTTATATTTTCTTCATATTTTTATATTTAATACTTCCATTTATTTTTCTTAATGATAAAAAAATACCAAAAAATAATTTCTTTATTTTTTGCAATTTTATTTTATTTATTTTATAATTTTTTTACATAAAAATAATTTATTTTGATAAATAGAGTTTATTTTCTTAAATAACTTGTAAATATATTTAAAAATACTTAATATTTTTATTATACATTTTACACTCATAAATACTTATTTTCTACATACATTTAATTTTTAATATTTAGGTATAATATTATTTTTTATTTTCTTATACAAAATATGTACAAAATAATAATTTGAAACATTTATTTTCTTTTAATTGAAAATTAGGGTTTCACCCCTTTTAAAAAGAATTAATTTTTTTTTCCTTATAATTTTTAGGTTTAAATAAAATATCTTTTATACAAAAACAAGACATAAAAAATCTTTTCTTTTACATACATGTGCATTGTATTTTAAATATTTGTCTTTAGTTATTTAAATTCGCGCATATTCGATTTGGTTGTAATAATATATTTAGGTTTATATTTGTGTAAAATCCCCATTCAAAACTTGTATCCCCCCTCCCATAATAATTGTTGTAATAGCTTAGTTTATTTTACGCAATTTATCGCTTTAAGCAATTAGGGTTTGCATGACAAGAACAAAAAAAAAAATAAAAAAAACAAATAGAAAACCCTAAATACAAGACAAATCAAAAGCATGAAAAATGACACACTTTGCACACAAGCACCCTTAGGGTTTCTCCCACTTGTTTGCCTAAAATAAAATGGCCATGTTACGCACGCGAAGTATCTTGGCAAAACAAACAAACATAAGATCATAGTTCCTCGATGACGCTATTCAAAGGTTTCCTAAAACAAAGATGATCTTGGTCCCTCAAACATTCTAAGATACTTGGCAACATTGCTATCATGGTCATACGATGACCCACACCCGTCCCGTTTATATCCAAAGATAGGGTTGCTTACCAAATCAATGGTAAGTCAACAATGTCAAGGGAATAAAAATGCACAAGAAAGACATTTGAGTAGGTAGATAGCTTCTAATTTACTTACTCCATTTCAAAACAATCCTTGCTATTTTCAAAAACAAACACACACACACATTTCAAAACATCTTACAAAAACATTGAAAACATTTTCAAAAGACAAACATCTTTGTATACATTCTTACGAACGAGAATCATTACAAAGATTGCCTAAACGGATGGCCTCTTTTAAAAAATACTTTCAAAATCACACCAAACACCATTTCAAACAAAACAAAGCAAGTGATCTAAACAAGTAACTAAGAGCCCATGGAAAACCATGGATGAAAAGGGTGCTAGCACCTTCCCTTTTCATAATCTACCCCCCGAACTCAAGAAAACATCTCAAAGGTATTTCCTATGCTTTTTTACCTTTCCTTTTGGATAAAAGAAAAGTCGGTGGCGACTCTTGCTAACCGCAACATTTGTGAACATAAACGCAAAACCTCAAGTTAGTTCTCCCACCGCATCACACAGTTACTAATCTGTTTTAAGTTTCAAACTTATTATTTGTTATTGTAAATTTATTCTATAATCATTTTTTGGTCCCCTAATTTAATTTATCGTTGTAATTTGATCCCCTAGATAATATATGTTAATATTTAGTCCTTCAAAAACTATTACATTAGCCGACTTGGTGCTTTGTGTAAAATTTACAGTTAAAACATAAAGTTATGCTTATGTGGAAATCTGGTTAGTATAATGTAATTTGGCATGCCATTTTTTAAAGTTATTATTATCTAGAAACAGTCAAAATACATAAATGAGTTGAGCTTAGTCTTCATTTAATTTATTGCAAACACGAACCTGAAGGTAGAGAATATGAACGAAGATCAAAACCGTAGGTTCCCAAGAGACGAACACGAAAAAAGAGAAAACGAACACGAACAAAGAGAAGATGAACAAAGATACCCAATTATTCATATCCATTCTTCAAAAGGTATGAAAATCTGAACTTGTTAAAAATTTAAACTTTTTAGTTTTTGCATCTTTCTCTCCATGATTCTTTCAACATTCTACTTATTTAGATTGAATATGTCATGGATGAGAGTTTTGAGTGTGTTTTGTATCATGGGGTGAATTTACTGAGTGTAAGAAATTAGGTTACAATAGATTATAGTGTGTTTGGAAATGTGACCCTATAGTATATGTGGGACTAGATTGCAACACTAAAACAAATGCAGGACTAGATTGCAACACTGAAACATGTGTAGAATTAGATTGTAACAATATAACTGATGATAAAGAAAATGATTTGGAAGTAAACAATGAAGATTTAGATGATAATATTGGTATTGTTGAAAATTTAGTTGTGAAAAATTATTATAGAAGGAAAAGGTGAAGAGAAAGGGAAAACAAGGGAAAAAGAATGGAAAAGTTAAAGGGAAAGGCCAATGGAAAGACAAGAAAAAAGGGAAAGGAAAAGATAAAGGAAAGGTTGAAAGATAATCTAAACAACCACAACATGCTTAATATAATGCAAGAGTGAATTTGAATGATGATGTGGATGAAGATAATGAGAAAAAGGTAAACAATAGAGTTTCAAGTGACATTGAAGAATATAATTGTGATGGGTTACTTAATGGGTATGATAGTGAATATGAAGATAGTTCAAAGACCACTTTTAAAATCTTTAAGCTTCCAAAAAGAATGGAGGATTACAAGTGATAAGGTGAGACATACTTTTCTACAAAGAAATACTTTCAAGAAGGTATAAGGATATATGCTATTCATTATGGTAGGAATTTGAAATTCAAGGAAAAAGATAACAAGAGGATGAGAATGATTTTCAATGAAGGTTGTTCATGAGAGGCTTATTGTGCAATGATGACATAAACACATGGTTTAAAACTTGGTTAGACAAGAATGATATCATTATGGTTTTATCATTAGCACAAATAGTTTAAACCAACACAATATAACTCAGTTTTGTCATTAACATAGTTTTGTAATAAACACTAAATTAACACCGTTTAAACCAATATTTTAAAAACTGGACCAAATCGGTCAAATCAACGGGTTGGATCGAGAACCCGAGTTGAATCTGGTTCGGTCAACCTTTCAAAATTGCTAGTGGGTCAAAATTAGAATAAAACTGGAAAAATCGAATTAAACCCTTCAAACCAAAGAATCGAAGTCGGTTTTGTAAAACCATTCGATTTAAAAAAATGCATCAAATTGACCATTTTTAATTATTTTTTTGAAAAGTTTAACATGTCAATATTAAAATTCAAAACATTCCTTATTCACAAAAAAATAATTCCTTATTTTTTCTACAACCATACAAACTTTTAAGTTCTATCACTCCGTTATAGTTTTTCTTTCAACCATGATCCATCATCATCACACAGTGTCTTTTAAACATAGTAATTTCATCCAACTCAATATTAATTCTCATTCAACGCAAGAATATTTTTTGTTGTCCAATTATGACTTGTTTGTCGTCGTTCAACTTGCATTCTCCTTTTGTCAAAAAAACTTGCATTCTCCTACTATTGTTCAATTAAGTATATTATATTGTTTATTTCTGGTGATTCTATCCTATTTATTTTAGGTATATTTAATTATTTGAATTTTGTTTTAAGTATTATGTTCTATTACTTTAATTTTGGTTTGAATTTGATTAACTTATTTTATTGTAATTCTTTAGTTTTTTCAAATTGTTCTTAAATGAAGGTTGAAATTAAGCGTACAATTATGTTTTGTTATTATGTGTGCCTTTGATCTTATTGTATTTTGTTTGTAATGAATTTTTGAAAAATATGTTTTATTAAGTTGTGAACTTAAGATTGTGTATGACATATCTACGAAATTTAGCTTCATATTATTAATTTATTTAATAAATAATTCAACTTTAGATTTAACCGATTGAAATCAATTAAACCTTAAACTGAGAGTTTCACAGGTTCGATCTCGGTCCGATTTTTAAAACATTGATTTAAATAGAGTTTAAACCAACATAGGCCTAATAACATCCGTTTTTAAAATTTTAATAAACATGTATTATCGAACACATTTTAAACAAAATTTTAATCTAATATAGTTGTCAAGGACTTTCATTATAGCTTGTACATAATTTGATTATAAATTGAACATTATTTGATTATAGTAGACTTTCTTTATAGAAGTAAATTATAACACAATTAAAACCTAATTTCATTACAATAAACCAACACATCTTTTACATAATTTCATGACAATAATCCAACACATAATAACATTTAAACTAGTTCTATTTAAAATACATTGTTAATATCACTAGATTCACCCCCTAAATTAAAAATCTTAAGCATCATATTGACATTTTCAACCATCTTCTTGTGTACTAAACCTCATTCTTCAATTTAAACAATTTATTCTTTTGCCTTTCAATTTTGAGATTACTTTCATCAACAAATTCATCATCTAACCACTTGAAGAAATATTACAACCCTTACCCGTGTGGTTTTTGCAATTTCTACGACCTCAAATTTATTTTTTCAAAATTCAAACAATTTATGTAATTCACATTACGAAGAACTCATTTATCTTGTAAAAAACACGCCTTCCTCTTGTGCATTCTAAGTATAGATTCAATTGCTTCAAATCTTCAGTTTGTTTGACATTGAATCTCTACTGGAAATCTTTGACATTTACAATTACAGATGATTAAGATGAATGAGGTAGAATGGTGAAGATGAATTTGGTGCCCTAGAAAATGCAATACACTATTTTTTACAAGATTCTTTAGGATGAAGAGGAATATGTGTTTATATTATGTTTGTTGACTTATTTTTTACTTTTACCAACTAGATTGCCAAATAAGCACAAGTTAATGTTTTTTTTATATTAAAATTTAATATAAATGATCAATTTGACTAACAAAATAGTTTTTGAGGAACTAAAAATTAATACTTATTATATAAAAAAATTAAAGTGAAACCTTAAATTAATTTAAAGAGAAATTAAAAAATATGTTGTTGCTGCAATGTAACTATGTCCTATGCAATATCTTAAAACTTATATGTTGATATGTTTGTAGTGATATCCATCATAGAAACACAATAACTTTTTTTCTTCATGATTTTTCAAAGAACATCATGGAGAGACAAATGTTAGAATATATGCATGAGAGAGAAGCTATGTGGAAAAAGTGAAATGAAATTAGAAGATAAAAAATGATATAAAAAAAAAAAAATTATGAGTATGGATTTTACTTTAATTAGATGTTGAAATTTGATCCAACATTGATTAAGATGGAAAGAATTGAGAGAATTTAGATTTTAAGATTATCTCAGGAGTTGAGGTTAGAGATTTGTTACCTAGAGGATGATGTGTTTTTGTTTTTTTATAAGCCTAAAGGGTGGTGGGTGGTGGATGAATACATAATTTTTAAAAATTCATTTTATACATAAACATTACTTACTACTATTATTATAAAATTAAATAAAGCTAATTAATGTTGTTGATGGAAATATTAATAAAACTACTTAAATCTCATGTGGCATTTGACGTCCCAAATAAAAAGAGTTAAGCAAACAAAATAATCAAATATCTTGAGGTTGCTTAAGTATATAAATTTATAGAATTATGATATGTGAACACTCAAATCCAAACACTACGCTGTATTTTTATACATAGAGCCTATACTTTTAATTTTTTATTAATATATAACAACATTTTGATTTCTGTGCAAGATTAAGTTTGCAATCAAATTAGATCAGTGTTGATACATGGTTGAAATATAAATGTTCATACAACATAGCTCAAATTTATATGACATATTTGATACTCAAAATTACAAGGACTATCAACAAAGCACAAACTTTCGCTTACTAATCCAACATGTCACAACTAGAAAAGTCGTGGATACTGGCATGATTTAAAGAGAGAATTTATTTTGTCTCTAACAAAGACAGAATAAGAGACGAAATATAGTTGTTTGAGAGTTGAAATTTTGTTCTTCAAAGAGAAAGATATCATACATAATGTCATAATAATTTATATGATAAGATTAATGCATTAATAGATAAAGTAGGACAAAAAGTAAAAGGTCACATAATTGTTAACTGATTTTGGTACAAAGTCACCTACGCTTGGTAGGCGTTAATCCAAGAAAGGAAATTCACTCTTAATAGTCAAAAGTACAAATTGGTCTTAGTTGAACTCTTCTAGTTCAAAACCTATTTTCCTAGTATTACCTGAGAATTCCTATTAATGACTCTCCCTAAATATGAGTCTCCTCTCACTTTCTCTCAAGAACTCTGCCAAGTGTTTAGATAGTTACAATATCTTATTAATGATGGAACACATTTAAACTTGAAATAACTTTGTTCCTCAATATAGAAATATGACTAACGAATAGAGTTTAGTGCAAAGTCAAAACAAAAGACCTCATCACAATTAAACACGCCTTTGTTGCTTCCTAAGGTATGAGTTTTTACATGGAGAGATCCTCCTTGAATAACAATACAACCCAATTGCAAGGACCATTACTATTTGTATATTTTTGTGTGACTGAAGCAAATCCAAAAACACAAGAAATAATTATTCATTAAGATAATTTGCAATATTTGATTTGATAAATTAACATATCATATTTTTTTATTTTTAAACCTTGGAGAATGATCTTTTAGGAAAACTTTCAATGTTCCAAAAAGCGCATAAATTAGTTAATCAAGATTGAACAAGAACAGAAAAATATCTTCAAAAGGCACAAGATTTACTCAACACAAATTGGCTTCTGGAAGAGGAAAAATGTTTCACAATCTATAAAACATCTTACACCACATGTTTCCTCTTGGTTTAAGCTCATAGAGACAGAATGTCTCACACAATGTCAAGACATCTTGCTCCATATATTGTCTATTATAATGACACCAATTAGATGTAACAAAATCTCCCATTTGGAAAGTTTTAAAAAAAATACAAGATGTAAAATGTGTATCATAATGCTACAGTCAAACTTCATGACATGATATAGATATCATGAAAGAGTAGTGAAAACATACATAACATAGAAATGCACACTAGAAAGAACAACAAACACATATTTTGAGGATCTAAGAGCTTGCATTGCATAAAACTGTATGCATAAAGAAATCCATAAGTAATCACCATTGTTGAACTTCATTATCCTCCTAATGACCTCAAAATGGGCAAGGGGTAGCATAATAAAATAATCCAAAGAGAAACAACCTAGGAAGGGCATAAGCCAAATAAAAAAAAACCAAAAATAATGGAATCAAACCAATAAAGGGGATAATATGAGAAATTATATAGCCCATAGGGAAAATACCAAAAAATATCAAAATAACCCATGCACGAGCACATATCACCAACATTAACGAAAACCAAAAATCACTTAATTAAGCCACATATTCAATCCTCTGACTCACTAGAGGAGACTGACTCATACTCCTCTTATCCATCAATAGCTTCCATATTTCCTTCACTAACTTCCTTATCCATATTTTCACTTACATGATTCCCTACACCTTGACATGTAACATGGGAAGGATACATCTCAACTACCTTTGGACTCACCATTTTGATGAGATCATCCATCTTAATTTTTCTCGTAGTTAAGGTAAGAATCACATCATGTAAAGTCTTGAAGACCCGAATTAACTCTTGCAAAACATGACTTCTAGCGGTACCAGACATGGGAGGAACCTCGAGTAGGTTTCCTTCTACAGATAGATAAAAAATAAGAATTTTAGGGATAAAATGTTTGAGACATGATTCTCAACAAACAATCTGTAGATAAAGTTCAAGGAATAAGTTTTAAAACCAACAACATCCTATGTACTCAATATCTTAGGTTTTTTTATTAACTAGAACACCAGAAATAAGAGAAGAAAACACTATAGGTAACTTCACATATAAAATATTTTGCTTGCTTTGGAATTTTCTAAAAAAACATACTCACCAATTAGAGACTCCTATTTTATTCAGTATCACATACTTCACACATAGACTTACAGTAAGGAGAAAACATTTTCTTAGCCAATCTTCATACACATTTTCATTTATGACTTGGGCAATGACTTTCAATAGGGGAATCCTATCGGTAGTGACCAACTTTCCACTTCCAAGGTACTCATAATCATAGCAGGAGAGAATCCAAAACAAAAAACTCGAACATGAACCTTTATGCAGTATTTGCTTCCAACGTTGTTGAATTCTTTGGAACTGTTGACAATAAAATCTTTACCAAGTTTCAAATAAAATGGTCCTAGGTTTGACACCGTCTTCATAATCTAAGAATCCTAAAGGAGCTCCACATTTTTTTCCATATTTTAGTGCTTCTTTAGAGAGCTCATTTTCAAGGGCTATCCTTATAAGATAAACAAACTCCCATTTAATCACACTTTCTTTAGAATGAAACAACGCATTGTCTAGGAGTGTTGTAGGAACAATAGTAGGAATTTTCTTTCCACCAACTAATTTAGTATTTTTCTTCAGAGGGGGAACCACTAAGTCATCAAAATTGAGCTCTACGTATTCCACATCATCTTTTGTAATAGACACAAACTTTATTTTTGGAGTCGCCTTCTTCTTCTCAGCTAATTTTTTTACCAGTATGTACAAATTTCTTCTTTTTACTAGTATCCTTCTTCACTTTTTGAGTAGTTTGTGTTTTGGCAAGAGTATACACATTATTGGAAGGATTCTTATTATCCATTATCACATGCTTCTTCTTTTCATCCTCTTTCTTGGATTTCTTGGAAGACTTTTTACCAAGAATAAGATCCTTCGTTACATCTTTATTGAAAAGGGCAGATTCAACATGAACTTCATTGTTTTCATGGAGAGACACTTCTTTAGTATTAACATAATCACCAACATTTTCATCAATGTTGTTATCATTCAATTCAAAATTAACATGGACAACTTTCTCATCCCCCTTTTGGGTTAGAGACCCAGTCTTTAACATGTCAGGCATGTTATCTTGCACTTCTTGGGTGACATCCTTATTACTCTGGGCGGGTTTTGGAGTCACATTACCAGCTTTCTCTTGGACTTATTCTTTCATGAGGAATTATTTCTCTATTTTAGGATATTCTTCCAAAGACTCATTCTCAAATTCTTTCGACTTACTCTTCATTACTTATGAACTGGTTTCATCATTAGCATCCTCACCATCCAGAGTTTAGCACTTGTTTCCACTCATTTTTATCCTTCCCACTAAATAATATCATTACTAATATTGAAGACAATCTCCATAATATTTTCTTGACTTACTATAGAATCTCTATCAGTTGAATCTTCACTATCAACATCGTTATTATTCCAAATGTTATCAATAAAGATGTCCAACATATGAATATCAACATCTGGTTCTTCTATAGGTTTTATCCTAGTATATTATTAATACTATTGTTGTACCCCAAAATTTTCACTCTCTTTTCTCAAGACATTTCTCACAAAAGATCTCAAATACTCAAGGGTTCTCAAGAGTTGATCAGACAAACTCACCTCTTAAGCACTGAGACCACAAAATTAGGGTTTTGATTTTCACAAGGAAAATTGGACTTCTAATGCCTCAAATGACTTTCAAGATTCATCATAGACCTCAAAGAATACTCATGTCAATTTTCAAGTCTTGCATCTAAAAATTGCTCAGTCAGTTGCTCAGATAATTGAAAATAAACTATATTGGTTAAAAAGTCAATTGTGGTCAACCTACAGTTAAACTTCAATATTTTTGGCCAACATCAACATTTTGAAGTTATACTCATCAATTGATCGAAGGTTGATCACAATTCCTCAAGAAAAGCATTCAAATCATCAAAGGGTCAAAATTGTCAAAATTAGGGTTTTGACCGAGAATGACTGATCATTGACTTTTGACCTAGTACATGGCCTAATAACTTGAAGCATGATCTTAAGGATTAAAACACAATATATTGACCTAATTTCATGGCTCAAATCATTTCTCAATATCAAGGGATTGATAGTTGAAATTTGATCAACTGATGAAAAGTCAACTGATACACAAAAAGTCAACATTTGACTTTTTGGTCAACATTGAATTTCAAAGATCAAGATTCATCAAGACATTCAAAAGTATAAAACTTGATCATCAATAATCAAGAAAGTAAAGAAAGTCAACAAAAAGTCAAGATTTCCAATACTTAGAAAATTTCTAAGTGTTTTTAACCTTGATAATTTCACTACTTCATGACAATGTTTCACCAAGATGCAAGATGATTCAAGGAAAGCCTTCAACATGAAAATTGTAGATATTGATGAATTCTACAACTATGTATTAAAGGGTTGATCTCCAAAAAATTCTTGGATTAGGAGATATATGCCCATGAAGTCATGGCATTTTTACTAAAACACTTAGTGAAATTTTTAACAAGTTTGGTCAAATATTTATCCCAACTTCTTGGAAATTTTTCACCAAGTTCCAAGTTGATTTAGCCAAAGTGGTGAACATGAAAGTTGTAGATAATTTTTCAAGCTTTCTAAAATATAAAATAAATTAAAGAGATCATTTTTAAGCTAGGAGATTCGAAGACTTGAAGTTGGCATGATAAACTTGAATTATAGGCCATTTTGATGATGAACACATAATCCATTCTTCATGCTATGCTGCATAATCTTGCTTTGCAGGACTTCTAACTTGAAAGTATCACCATAATTAAATTTTTACACAAACTTTTGATCTATGATCCAAGTGGTTAAAGTACTATCCAATCTATTTTGCCATTTTTGGAAGAAAGACACCATTAACATTCACATAAAGCAAGCTTTATACACAATGTCAACTTCTTGAGCCTCTCACTTGCTCCCTCTGCACACACTCAACATATATGCTCAGAAGCAAAATCTCTAAGCCTACCAACCACTCTATTGATGCATTGAAACCATGAGCTTGATGTAACTTTCTCACTTGCATTTCAACTAAGCCATAACTCTATAATTTGCTATCTTACAAAGCTCGTGTTTCAACCTACCAAACGGTTTCTCTATAAATAGAGAGGTTATTAGCAAGCTATAAGACGAATTTATAAGCCCTTAAACCCTCTCATACACACTCAAACCCGAATTGGCAATAAAACTCATTTCTTGAGTTTTCAAAATTCATTTCTTTGAAACTCATCATTCTTGCAACTTTTGTCCAAAAAAATCATCCAAACACTTTATATACATCATATATAAGTGATCCAAACACATGTTTCACTTCTGTAATCACTCTATCATCATACACCATTTTCAAAATCCACCATTGCAACTTGACTTGAGTAGACCAATCCAGACACTCTCAAGGAAAAGTAAGAGTTGCAACATACTCACCAAGGTCCAAGGAAGCTAAAGCAAGCATCACGTTACTTCTGGAAGTCGTGTAGAGGAAATTGAATTTTTGCATCAAGAGGTAAGTTTTTCCAACTTTGAAATCTGGATACAAGTATCATTTGCACTTACTTTTAAAAGATAAAATGTAGATATCATGTCTATGAAGCTAACCATATCCTTAAATTTCATTTTAATTAACTAAGGGATGGGAATTTTGAAATTGAATTTTTTTGGACATTTAAATTTTCATTTGGTGCCAATAGAAATTCGTGAAAATCTTTGAGTTATAGCTTCAGAAAATTATACCATTAAATACCTTCCGAAATTCTAAGCAAGTTTTACTTTTACATTTTTGAATTTGGTTGAGAAATGAGGAAGTTAGAGTTTTTGAAAATTGGAAATCATATATCATTGTTACTGTAATAACGTGCAGCAGGAAGAAGAAGATGAAAATGACATTTCCAAATTTTGACAACTAAGTTCATATTATATTTATTGGTTGTTGTTTTATGAATGAATGAAACAGCCACCCTAGTAGTAAGCAACGCGCGCGCTAAATCACTTGTCTATAGGGACCTGGATTCGAGCCCCAGTTGTATCCTTTTATTTCTTTCATATTATTTGCTTGCAGATTCAATACATACAAGCTCCAAAACACGCACGGTGCACCTCCTTTCATCACCACCAGATCACCATCAAATTAAGTTGATCACCATCCAACGCTAAGAATAAAAACCTTTTTCCTTTTTATTATTATTTTCTAATTTCAAACAATAAAAACCTTTTTTTGGTCTCAACCATAAATACTTTCCCACACCCCCTTACTTTTTAACACTCAGACCCAATATTTATTTATTTTTATTTTATTTTCTTTCCTTTTATTTACTTATTTTTTAATCAAAAATCCCAAAAAATATATTTTCTTAAATAATTAGACTAAAATTTTCTATTTTTTTTTACTTTATTTATTTTTATAAATAAAACACCAAAAATATTTTCTTAATTAATTAATCTTTTCTTTTTAGAGTTAAAATTAAATTAGACTTAGGTTTATTTAATTTACTTTTTAAATTAACTTAGACTTTAAGTTTTATTAAATAATTAATTAAAACTTCTCTTGTAAATTAATTAGATTAATTAGGTTGAACATAAAACCATATCCATCAAAAAACCACAAAAACAAATTCCACTTTCTTTCCTCTACTTTACATTATTTACGCATTTTATTATTTCATATTATTATTCATATTCAATGGTTTGTAATAGTAATTAGGGATTTATTGCTTTCCTCCCCTCATTCATAATTTTGTACCCCCATTCCCAAAGCACTGTAATAGCATAGGATTTTAATTTATCGCTTTCCTTATTATTGTTAATAATTAGGGTTTGTATGACAAGATTTAAAATCAAATATTAGACAACCCTAATTCAAGATAAAATACATGAAAACAAAAACACTTTGCACACTTGCACCTCTAGGGTAACCCACACTTGTTGCCTCGGATATAAACAGTCATGTCCCTTGAATATGGGATACTTTAGTAAAGACCCTCAATTAAAAGATCATAGTCCCTCAATGACCCTTCGATGTTGCCTTCGGGAAACGATCTTAAACCCTTACAACAATTGCTAAAGTGTCCTACCTGTTACCTTCTATGACTGTATGATGACCCACACATGTCCCTCACATCCAATAATAAGGCTTTCTACTAACTAATGATAGAATACCACTATCTAGAGGAGGAGGAAAAGAACAAAGACTTTCTTTTTAGTAGGTAGAACGCTTGTAGTTGCTTGCTCACAAACATTTCAAAACAAACATCTTTCAACACACCAACACTTTCTTGAAATATTTTCAAAATCAACACTTTGTATGCATTCTTATAAAGACGAGAATCATTACAAAGTTTTCCCAACGACGACACTTTTCAAAATATTTTCAAACAAACACATTCACAAAAGCATTTCAAAAGTGAGCTAGCAACTAAGAGCCCATAGGTAATTACAGATGAAAATGGTGCTAATACATTCCCTTTTCATAACCTACCCCCCGAACTCAAGAAAATTCTCAAAAGGTATTTCCTGTTCTTTTCACCTTTTCCTTTATTAGATAAAAGAAAAGTCGGTGGCGACTCTTGCTATCAATAACATCTGCGATAAAATGCAAAACACCCAAGTCAGGTTTTCCACCGTATTACAGAACTGGAGACTCTGCTGGGGATATTGTACTAAAAGTGGGGTTACCTTAAGAGCTAGATCACCTTCATTGCTTTATTTTGTTTGTCTTGTATGCTTTACATTTGTGGGTTATGCTTGGGTTTAATACTTGTAAAGATCCTATACCCGGATCTGGGGCATATTAGGTAAGTAGCAATAGATCGCGAGGGCTATGCAACATAATACCTACATGGTTGAAGCGATGGCTATGTTAGTGTGACACATTTGTTGGTACCGGTGTCCCTTGAGTCTAGTCAAGGAGAATACGGGGCCGCTGTGTGGTGTCATGAAGCACTAACTGACTCTAGAACCTTAGTTGAACAACTTGGCCATTAGAAAGTAGTGAGATAGGTGGCTTTGGTGCAAGACTATAGTTGGTTGATACTCGATACTAAAATCATTGAGATTGGACTTTTGGGATATTTTGGCCGCAATTTGGATGCTTGAGCTAAAATAATGTCCAATGAAGAAAGATCAGTGATATTGAGACTCCTAGAACCCGGTTACTTTTTAGGACAGGTTGAGCCAACTAAACTTCAAGAGGGTACTTACCTATAAACCCCATGCAAGACTAAACTTAAGGCCTTATGTGCTTTGTGTGTATATAATTATTTATTGGCAAAATACTCATTTTGGTCCCTTAACTATACCCTTGGGTTCATATTGGTCCCTTAACTTTTTTTTGTGTCATTTTGGTCCCTTAACTTTCAAAAAGTTTCATTTTAGTCCTTTTTGTCTAAATTCGTAGCTAATTAGACAGAAAAACTTTGAAATCAGCCGCTAAAGTCGTAGCTAATTAGACAAAAAGGACTAAAATGAAACATTTTGAAAGTTAAGGGACCAAAATGACACGAAAAAAAAGTTAAGGGACCAATGTGAACCCAAGGGTATAGTTAAGGGACCAAAATGAGTATTTTGCCTTATTTATTCATAACATCATAAACATCATAACATCATAACATCATGCCATAGCATTTTCACTAACCATTTCAAGGACCTAGGGATTTATCTTTGTCCTATTTTGTAGGTTATGGCTTCCACTCGCAAAAATACAATTCAAATCAACTTCATAAGGGTGCCTTATCAACTTAAATAGTTAGCATCAAGGGTTCTTGAAAATTATCCATTCACAAAAAGATATGGTCGACTTCTCAATCTGGTTACCTCAAGCTTTGAAGAAGACATGATGAGGGTGCTCTTTCAGTTCTTTGACCCTGTACATCATTGTTTCACCTTTCCCGACTATCAAATAGTGCCTACAATGGAAGAATTCTCTCAACTATTGGGAGTACCAGTCCTTCCTCAAATACCATTCACCGGTTTAGAGGAAATTCCAAAGCCTGAAGTTATTTCCAAGGCCTTACATTTGAAGAGTTCTGACATTATAGCTAATTGGGAGACAAGAAGTGGGGTCAAAGGATTTTTGGCTAAATTCCTGATGGAGAAGGCTCATTTGTTTTTGGATTCTTTGGATTTACAAGCTTTTGAAGAAGTTTTGGCTCTTCTAATCTATGGGTTGGTGCTTTTTCCTAACTATGACCAACTCATAGATGTGAATGCTGTCAAAATTTTCCTTACTCGTAATCACGTACCTACTTTGCTTGGAGACATTCTACATTGTCTTCACACTTGTACCACGAGGAAGAGAGGGGATCTTGTGTGTTGCGTTCCATTATTATTTAGGTTGTTTTTTCTCACCTTCCTCGATCAGTATTGAAGAATGAACAAGGCTTGAGGTGGTCTCAAAGGCTGATGTCACTCTCTCATTCAGATATCCATTGGTGCTCTCGATCTCAAGAAGATATTACTATCATTTACCGTTGTGGGGAGTTCCCTAATGTTCCACTTTTGGGAATTAGGGGAGGTATTACTTATAACCCTTCTCTATCTCTACAACAATTTGGTTATGCTCGAAGGAATGGTCCCCATGGCACACTCATTCAAGGTATCATATTCGACTATGAGAACGATGTTCAAGGTTATCATCAAAGGTTTGTACATGCTTGGGGCATGGTAAGCAAAGTTGATAGTAAGACTTTGGGGCATAAGAATTTCATCCCTCTTGAGCCTTATCTCAAATGGGTACGAGCTCGTGCTCAAAGTCTCATGATGCCATATCCAGCTATTCTACCAATAGTTGTGGAGCCTGTTGCCGAATGGGATGTTCCTTATACCATTCTCCATCTTAACATGCCTAACGATCTTAAAGAATTATAGAGATCGTGGATTCAACTCAAGGGGGAACGAGATACCTTTGAAGCTCGATTCTATGCAAGTGAGAAGAAAGTGTTGGAGCTCATAAGGAAACTTCACGAGGAGAAAAGCCTGAATGCATACATTGCACCAAAGAGGACGCGTATGTGGGAGACCTGAGTCTTTTGTTTTAGGATTTTAGTTTTTTGTCTCTTTGAGACCTTGTTGCTTTTTCATTGTAAGCCTGGGGGAAATTGTAATCTTTGAACTTATTAATACAATTGTGGTGTTTGATTCCTTTTTGGCTAAGAAAATTTAAATTCCTTAAGGTCCTTGAAAACATTGCATCCACATAGTATGCATCATATCATTAACAGGTTTTCTGATACAGGTTTCCTCATCTTTTTACTGTTTATATCAATATAAGATGGCTCTAGAGAAAATCATCAAATATCTGCAGACTCAACATGCAGAGTTCCAAGAGACTCTCCTCAACCTAGCCAAAGGTCAACAAGAAATGATGGCACTCGTTGTCACCAAGAAGAAGACTAAGAAGAGGGTTGTCATCCTCAACATAGGAAGAAGGTTCAAGGGGCCTGCCCGACTAGCTGAAATAGAAGAGGCTTCTTTCGAGGAAGAAGACAATCAAGAAGAGGAAGCTAGAAGCACTAGAGCTGGGGGTGGAAATAACCATGCTACTGAGGACAAAGACTATTCCGAGGAGCAATACCCACCGGAAGATGATAAGTACAAACAACTCAAAGACCGACTTAAGGTTGTAGAGATCCAAACAATGCCTGGTTTAGACTTTGGAGACTTAGGTCTGGTCCTTGGGGTGGTCATTACCCCCAAATTCAAGGTCCATGTCTTCACCAAATACGATGGAGTCTCCTGTCCAAAGATGCATTTGAGGTCTTATGTCCGCAAGATTCAACCCCACACCACTGATAGAAAGTTATGGGTGCACTTCTTCCAAGAAAGCTTATCTGGAACACATTTGGAATGGTTCTATCAACTTGAGGGGACTAATATCCACACCGGGGAGGATCTAGCTGCTGCCTTCTACAAACAATATCAATACAATGTTGATCTTGCACCAACTCGTGCACAGTTGCAGAATATGACCATGGGTTCAAATGAAGGTTTTAAAGAGTATGCTCAAAAGTGGAGGGACCTGGCTGGAAGGGTGCAACCACCATTGACTGACAGAGAATTAGTGGACATGTTTATGGGCACCTTGACTTGTCCATTCTTCAATTTACTAATTGGGAGTTCATTATCTGGGTTCACTGAATTGATTTTGACTGGAGAGCGAGTGGAAAGCGGAATCAAATGCAGAAAGATCCCAATGGCCTCAACCTCTAATGATATAAAGAAACCATTTATTGGTAAGAAGGAAACTAATGCTGTTTATGGACAAAGGAGCCATGTCAAGAATGATCGTCATCAATCGGTAGGAGCTATATTGATTTCAAACTCGATCCCAGTTCAACGACCACAACAATCAAACAGTCAACAAAGGCCTGATGCCCCGAGGAGGAAATTCACTAGAATTAACATGCCATTGTCTCAAGATCTATAACATCTGTTGAAGGCATATTTGGTAACGCTGCGAGATCCTCCTCCAAATCTCAATAGTGCCTCCCCAAAATACAACCCAAATGTGAAATGCGCCTACCATTCAAATAGCCATGGCTATGACACAAACAACTATTGGGCTTTGAAAAACAAGATCCAAGATTTTCTTGATAACAAGGTGGTTGAATTTGATCCTCCACAAACCCCTAATGTCATTACTGCTCCTATACCCAGTCATGGTAAAGGTGTCAATGCAATTGACGATGTCTCCACCATCGATGATTTACTACTCCATTATTGACCGTTAAGAAGAATTTGCTAAGAGCCGATTTATTTCCTGGCTGCCTTTAAAACTGTTATCATTGTGGTTCCCAAACTAATGGTTGTATATGGATGAAGAAAGGTATTCAACGTCTGATTGATAGCCATGAAATTCTGTTCGAGAAAACTTTGTCCGTGAAAAGTTTACCTCAAGACATTTCCATAATCATAATCTCCAACATCCCTATTAGGATCACCTCTAAAGGCCCTATAAATATTCCTGCTGAGCCAAGAGTGGCTCCCATGATTATCACTACACCGGAGCCAATCCCCTACTCATTTGACAAAGTTGTGCCCTAGAACTATGGGGCAGAAGTTTATTATCATGGTGTCAAGCAATAGCTATGAACTGCTGAAAAAGAAGATGCCGAAATCACAAACATAGCCGGAACTAGTAAGGTCACTAGGACATGAAGGGTCTTCTCTCCCGAGGTCTCTCCTCCAACAACAACACTTGTTCATATTCCCGCAGCTGGGCTAACTACCAACGCCCGAGGTAAAGAGAAAGTTACCGAGCCTGCCCTGACGGAGGCACCCTCAAAAGAAGTTACAATTGAAGACCCATCTAGACAAGAGATTGAAGAAATCCTGAAGATCATCCAAAAAAGTGACTACAAAAGAGTTGAGCAGCTGAGGCAGACACCCTCAAAGATATCCATGTTGTCCTTATTGTTATGCTCCGACGCACATGCCCAAGCTTTGTTGAAATTCCCGAAGAATGTCCATGTTCCACAAGAAACCACTGTTGATCAATTTGAGAATCGTGTAGCAAGCCTAACTGCTGACAATGGCTTGGGATTTTCTGATGCAGATTCAACTCTGGTGGAGAAGAATCACAATAAAGCTCTCCATATCTCTATTGAATGGAAAGGAACCACCCTAGCGCATGTGTTGGTAGATATTGAATCCTCCCTCAATGTCTTACATAAAAGAGCTTTAGATAGACTGGATTATGATGGACTGGTGTTGAAACCCAGTGATATTGTAGTAAGGGCCTTTGATGGTTCGAATAGAATGGTCCACAGAGAGGTTGATCTCCTGATCAAGGTGGGGTCTCAAGTCATCAATTCAACATTTTATGTAATGGATATCCGCCCCGCCTAATCTTGCTTGCTAGGACGCCCATGGATTCATGGGGCAGGTGTGGTCACCTCTACTATGCATCAAAAGCTGAAATACCCAGTGAAAGGGAAAATTGTCACAGCCTGTGTAGAGGAAGAATTCATGGTCAGTCATTTGAATTATTTCAAATACGTTGAAATGGATGGTGAATTCATTGAAACTCCTTATCAAGCATTTGAAGTAATCCTTCCAACAATTGTTGTTGCTAAAGCTATGCCTGCTACCCCAAGAATGACCTCCCTGAAGGATGCTCAGGATGTTGTAGAAGATGGAGGTTGCACTATCTGGGGACAATTTCCCGACATTCCCTATAAATCCGAAAAATTTGGGCTGGGTTTTACTTCAAAGGCTCAGAAAGAGGTTCAACATGATCGTGCTGGTGGACCACCTCTCCGTATTAGCAACAATGAAGTCAATGCACTGGAAGACATTAATAGAGATGGTGACTTAGATGGCTGGATATTACCAACTATTGAAGGCGGACTCAACAACTGGAGGGCCAAAGACTTCATCTCAATCTCCTTCAGCCAGGAGTAATTTCTATTTCCTGTTTTTATTTCTTTAAGAAATTTGTCTGTATAATTTCCTTCAAAACAATGACTTTAAACCATGTGCCTTGCCTGAGGCACAATGGTCCATTTGTTAAGGGTTTGTCATTTCATATATCACATGCTCATTTAATGAAAACATTGGACGATTTTGCATTCAAATTTTGTGCTCCTTGTCTTATATTTTACTACATTTTCAAATAGCCATGTGACCTTACATGCATACACACATACACACATTTACAGATCCACAGCCACTCCGGATCTCATTGACAGCAACTATGCTATTGTCATCTATGACTTTGAAAATCCAATCTATCAAGCCAAAGACGAAGGTGAAGAATATCGTGAGATACCTGAAGAACTCTCCAGACTCCTGATACAAGAGGAAAAGGCCACCCAACCGCACGAAGAACCAGTGGAAGTGATAAACCTAGGTACTAAGGAAGGTAGGAAGGAAGTCAAGATTGGCGCCAACCTGGAAGAAAGTGTCAAGAGCATATTGGTTCAGATGTTGCACAACTATGTTGAGGTATTCACTTGGTCATACGAAGACATTTCAGGGCTCGATACTGATATCGTGGTTCATTATCTACCAATTAAAGAGGGTTATTCTCTGATCAAACAAAAGGTTCGTCGAATGCACCTTGATATGTCAGAGAAAACCAAGGCTGAGGTAATGAAACAATTTAATGCAGGGTTCTTGGCAGTGACATCGTATCCCCAATGGGTATCAAATGTGGTTCCAGTGTCAAAGAAAGACGGTAAGGTCCGTATGTGTGTAGATTACAAGGATTTAAATAGGGTGAGCCCCAAAGACGACTTTCCACTACCGCATATTGATGTCTTAGTTGACAACACTTCTCAACACAAGGTTTTCTCCTTCATGGATGGTTTCTCCGGGTACAACCAAATTAAAATGGCACCTGAAGACATAGAGAAGATTACTTTTGTCACACAGTGGGACACCTTATATTATAAGGTCATGTCTTTTGGGATGAAGAACGCAGGCGCAACTTATCAATGGGCTATGGTGGCTCTATTTCATGACATGATTCATCATGAGATAGAATTCTATGTTGATGACATGATAAAAATGTCCAAAACTAAAGAAGAGCACCTTGATCATCTACACAAGTTGTTCGAGAGGCTGAAGAAGTACAAATCGAGGCTGAATCCCAACAAATGCATCTTCGGAGTAAGGTCTGGTAACCTCCTAGGCTTTTTCGTCAGTGGTAAAGGAATTGAGGTTGACCACACAAAGGTCAAAGCTATCCAAGAAATTCCAGCTCCCAATACTGAGAAGGAGGTCAGAGGTTTTCTAGGACGACTAAACTACATTACCCTATTCATCTCTCACTTGACTATTACTTGTGAGCCAATCTTCAAACTGCTAAAGAAAGATCAAGTAGTCAGATGGAATGATGATCGACAAATAGATTTTGACAAGATCAAAGAATACTTACAAGAACCTCTAATCTTGATGCCTCCAGTTGAGGGAAGACCTCTAATCATGTACTTAACTGTTTTAAAAAATTCAATGGGGTGTGTGTTGGGGCAACATGACGAGTCTGGTCAAAAAGAGCATGCAACATACTACCTTAGCAAAAAGTTTACCGAATGTGAAACAAGATATTCACTTCTCGAGAAAACTTACTGTGCTTTGGCATGGGCTGCTCACCGACTAAGACAATATATGTTGAATCATACTACCCTATTGATCTCTAAGATGAATCCCATCAAGTACATCTTCGATAAGCCAACTCTCTCTGGAAGAATAGCCCGATGGAAAATGATCTTAACTGAATACAACATCCAGTATACTACACAAAAAGCAATCAAAGGGAGTTTACTGACAAATCATTTGGCACATCAAGCAGTTGATGAATACCAATCCATGAACTTTGAATTCCCGGATGAGAATATCATGCTAGTGACAGAAGAACCTAGATCATATGAAGAACCTGAACAAGGATCCCGATGGACTATGGTTTTTGATGGAGCTTCCAACGCTCTTAGTAACAAAATTGGTCTGTGATCATTTCTCCCAAAGGTTGTCATACTCCTTTCACTACTAGACTTTGCTTCGATTGTACCAACAACATGGCTGAGTACAAGGCATGCATCTTGGGTCTTAAAGCTGCTATTGACCTAAGAATCAAATTCTTAAGTGTATATGGAGACTCAGCTTTGGTGGTCAGTCACGTTAAAGGAGAGTGGGATACAAAACATCCAAATCTTATCCCATACAAAGAACTTGTGCTAGCCTTGATTCCATACTTTGAAGAGATTACCTTCGAACATATCTCGAGGGAAGAAAAATGGTTGGCAGATGTCTTAGCTACCATGTCATCTATGATTAAGGTCAAAGGGACAAAGAAGCTCCCCGAATCACTATCGAAAGATTTAACGAACCTGCACATTCCTTTGAGATTTATAATGATGGAGTAGAGGAGAAGCCCTGGTTTCATGAAGTGACAAGATATCTTGAGGCTCAGGAATACCCGGAAGAGGCATCAATCAATGACAAGAAATTCCTACGAAGGTTCTCACCGAAGTTCCTCCTAAGTAATGGGATCTTATATAAGCGCAACCTTGATTCAACTCTGCTCCATTGCATAGACAAGAAGGAAGCAGAGAAAATTATGGAGGACATGAATGAGGGTATCTTTGGAACTCATTCTAGTGGACACACTATAGCCAAGAAGATTCTGAGAGCTGGTTACTATTGGTCGACCATGGAAACCGATTGTCATCACCACTCGAAGACTTGCCACAAATGCCAAATTTATGCGGACAAGGTTTACGTGCCTCCGATTCCTTTGAATGTCATGACTTATCCTTGGCCATTTGCAATGTAGGGAATTGACATGATTGGAGAGATCAAGCCTACTACTTCTAATGGACATATCTTCATTCTCATCTCCATTGACTACTTCACAAAATGGATTGAAGCAGCCTCATTTTCCTCAGTTACCAAGAATGTAGTGGCCCGGTTTATCAAGCATAATCTTATCTGCCGGTATGGTATCCCCGAGAGAATCATCACTGACAACGGTACCGACCTCAACAGCGCCATGATCGCTGAACTCTGCACGCAGTTCAAGATTAAGCATCATAACTCTTCTCCATACATACCTAAGATGAATGGCACAGTGGAAGCTGCTAACAAGAATATAAAGAAGATTGTGAAAAAGATGGTTGTGACCTATAAAGACTGACATGAGATGTTAACTTTTTCTCTTCATGGCTACCGTACTTCGACACAGACATCAACTGGGGAAACCCCATTCTCTTTAGTCTATTGCATGGAAGCTGTCCTTCCCATCGAAGTTCAGATTCCTTCTCTAAGGATTATGAAAGAAGTAGACTTAGGCAAAGACAAATGGATTCACACTAGGTTGGATCAGTTGTATTTGATTGACGAAAAGAGGTTGACTGCTATCTGTCACGGTCATATGTACCAGAAACGTATGATTAAAGCTTTCAACAAGAAGATCAAGTATCAGGTATACTAGGTTGGTGACTTCGTAATAAAGCGCATCATTCTACCACAAGGCGATCTCAGGGGCAAATGGACTCCCACTTACGAAGGGCCATTTGTTGTTAAGAAAGTATTCTCCGACGGTGCTATGATGCTAACCACTATGGATGGTGAAGATTTCCTGCACCCTGTGAATGCGGACATAGTCAAAAAATACTACGCATAAGAACGACCCGCTAGGTTGACATACCTAGGAAAAATAAGGGCATCCCGACGAACCAAAAGGGTTCGGGCAAAAATTAGGGATATAAATATAAATATTATACACTCGGTAAGTCGAAAACCTGAAAGGGAGACTTGGGAAAAAAAGGGTATCCTGGTGGACTGAAAACTTGAAAGGGCGGTCCAAGCAAAAGTTAGGGATTAAAGCGTATGACTATATCCCGTTGGATCAGTTACAACCAACTTTATTACCAAGGTCAAAAACTTGAGTGGTGCAAGATCAGTTCAATCAACTTCTTCTGATAGCAAGGGATGAGATGTTCAAAGGCATAGGGGCAATAGCGGAGTTGGAACCCAATGGGATTGCTTCCACATGGCTATATACACTTGTTTTCACTTTGTAATCTTTCATTTTACGACGATTTCATTTTACTAGGATTTTTGTCTCTTTGTACAAAATCGCCTGTTTATAGGAAAATTATCAATACAAATATACTTTGAAGTTCAAAACTTTTGTTTTTTCTGTTTTGCTTGCAAGAACGTCCAATGATTAAAATTGAATGAGCATATGCATATGAACATGATTAACTTTTAACAAATATATGCAAAAGAACAAGAATAAACATTTACTCAGAACTCTAGGAATTGGGATGACACTCAATTTGTTCATAAATCCCCACATAATCCCTTTCATAAGGTGATCCCCAGTGAAGTCTCCATAGCCACTTCTATGAGATTATTCCTCACAGAGTAATCTTCATAAATAAGAGTACATTCCCTGCAGTTTCCCCGATAGATCACTCTAACAAATAGAGGATTATAATCTCTTTCCCGACAATATTACCAACCTGTAAAGTTCCAATTAGTACACTTCATGGAAATTATCTTCCCCAGCTGAGTTTGGTCCTCCAAAATTAAAAAGAAAACCTACAGAGTTTCTTCTCTCTAGAAAATTCAATTTCCCCAAGAGAGTTGGTTTCCTCAGCATAACACTTCTCCATCATCAAGGGTTTATTTCCATAACAAGGTTTATTTCCCCAACAACCTACAAATTCCCCAGCTAATCACGTACAAAATTCTCTCCCCAGAGAAGTCACGGCTATACCCAGAAAGTTACTGCAAAACTTGGAAACCGACCAGATACCAGTTAACTTTATCTTCCCTAAACGAGTCGGAAGTTTAACCATCTCTTTTATCCCCAGTCAGGTATATAGGAAATAAATTCCCCAGTAGAGCAATAGAGAACCAATGTTCCTAAACTCTACCCCTCAGACAGAAATCAATTCATCCCCTGCAGAGTTTCCTCAAGAAAGAAAAAAGGAATCCCCAATGGAAGCATTCTAGACAAGATTGAAGATACACATACTCTTCATCCCCAACAATAGTCAGGGATTTATTTCCCAATACAAATGCACTTCAACAACATTGCACATCCATTCATTATAACATATACATACAAAACACGTGTAACACAATCTCATTTATTTAGAGAACATCATTACACAATGCATTTCATACATCATGACATTGCATACAACTAACTATTTACCTTTTCAGGAAATATCAATCAACAGACGAATATCATCAACGATTTTTAAATAATTCCAAATTTATTTCCGAAACCGGACGGGGCGACTATCTACTTGACAAACACTTTCTCAGACATCTACTGGTTCAGCTTAAATCAACCAAAGCTTTATTCTGATTCTTTTCCAGTAGACATTTTTTCTGGTTCAGTATAAATCAACCAAATATTTATTCTAATTCTTATCCAGTTAAAGACAATTCAAGACATCTACTGGTTCAGCTTAAATCAACCAAATATTTATTTTGATTCTTTTCCAATAAACACTTTTTCTGGTTCAGTTTAAATCAACCAAAGATTTATTCTGATTCTTATCCAGTTAAAGATAAATACATACATCTGCTGGTTCAACTTAAATCAACCAAAGATTTATTCTGATTTTTTTCCAGTAGACACTTTTTTTGGTTCAGTATAAATCAACCAAAGATTTATTCAGATTCTTATCCAGTTAAAGACAATTCAAGACATCTGCTGGTTCAGCTTAAATCAAGCAAAGATTGATTTTGATTCTTTTCCAGTAGACACTTTTTCTGGTTCAGTTAAAATCAAACAAAGATTTATTCTGATTCTTATCCAGTTAAAGACAATTCAAGACATCTACTGGTTCAACTTAAATCAACCAAAGATTTGTTCCGATTCTTTTCCAGTTGACACTTTTTCTGGTTTAGTTTAAATCAACCAAAGATTTATTCTGATTCTTATCCAGTTAAAGACAAATACAGACATCTGCTGGTTCAGCTTAAATCAACCAAATATTTATTCTGATTCTTTTTCAGTAAACACTTTTTCTGGTTCAGTATAAATCAACCAAAGATTTATTCTGATTCTTATCCAGTTAAAGGCAATTCAAGACATCTGCTGGTTCAACTTAAATCAACCAAAGATTTATTCTGATTCTTTTCCAGTAGACACTTTTTCTGGTTCAGTTTAAATCAACCAAAGATTTATTCTGATTCTTATCCAATTAAATACAATTCAAGACATCTGCTGGTTCAGCTTAAATCAACCAAATATATATTATGATTCTTTTCTAGTAGACACTTTTCTGGTTCAACTTAAATCAACCAAAGATTTATTCTAATTCTTATCCAGTTATAGACAAATACAGACATCTACTGGTTCAGTTTAAATCGACCGAAGATTTATTCTGATACTTATCTCAATAGACCTTTTCTAGATCAGATTAAATCAACCAAAGATTTATTCTGATACTTCTCTCAGTAGACCTTTTTTTAGCTCAGATTAAATCGACCAAAGATTTATTCTGATACTTCTTCAGATACAGTCGATCGTAGACTCATTATGATACTTCTATCAACAGTTACCTTGGATGGAATATTTAAGCCCATCTCTGACGACTCTCTATCACTTCTCTGAATGGAATTTTAAGCCCATTCCTAACATAATCAACAAACAGTTTTACTTCGTGCACAAGCGAGCACAAATTTCTGGGCACTTAAGTGTTCAATCATCTTCCACCTTCAAGTCACGAATGACATACAAGCCAATATAACTCTTTAGGTTTAAGAAGATTGAACAGGGGCATCTGTTGTACCCTAAAAATATCCCTCTCTTTTCTCAAGACATTTCTCACAAAAGATCTCAAATGCTCAAGGGTTCTTAAAAGTTGATCAGACAAACTCACCTCCTAAGCACTGAGACCACAAAATTAGGGTTTTGATTTTTACAAGGAAAATTGGACTTCTAATGCCTCAAATGACTTTCAGGGTTCATCATAGACCTCCAAGAATACTCATGCCAATTTTTAAGTCTTGCATCTCAAAATTGCTTAGTCAATTGCTCAAATAACTCAAAATCAGTTGTATTGGTTAAAAAGTCAACTGTGGTCAACCTACAGTCAAACTTCAATATTTTTGGCCAAAATCAACATTTTGAAGTTATATTCATCAATTTATAAAGGGTTGATCACAATTCCTCAAGAAAAGCATTCAAATCATCAAAGGGGCAAAATTGTCAAAATTAGGGTTTTGATTGAGAATGACTGATCATTGACTTTTGACCTAGTACATGGCCTAATGACTTGAAGCATAATCTTAAGGATTCAAACAAAATATCTTGACCTAATTTCATGGCTCAAATCATTTCTCAATATCAAGGGATTGATATTTGAAATTTGATCAACTGATGAAAAGTCAACTGATACACAAAAAGTCAAACTTTGACTTTTTGGTCAACATTGAATTTCAAAGATCAAGATTCATAAAGACATTAAAAAATAGCAAACTTTATCATCAAGAATCAAGAAAGTCAAGAAAGTCAATAAAAAGTCAAGATTTTCAATACTTAGAAAATTTCTAAGTGTTTTTAGCCTTGATAATTTCACTACTTCATGACAATTTTTCACCAAGATGCAAGATGATTCAAGGAAAAATTTCAACATTAAAGTTGTAGATATTGATGAATTATACAACTTTGTATCATAGGGTTGATCTCCAAAAAATTCTTGGATTAGGAGATATAGGCCCACAAAGTCATGACATTTTTACTAAAACACTTAATGAAATTTTCAACAAGTTTGGTCAGATTTTTATCCCAACTTCTTGACAATTTTTCACCAAGTTCCAAGTTGATTTAGCCAAACATTAAAGTTTTAGATAATGTTTCAAGCTTTACAAAATGTCCAAGAGTTTGAAGAGATCATTTTTGAGCTAGGACATTCGAAGACTTGAAATTGGCATGATAAACTTGAATTATCGGCCATTTTGATGATGAACACATAATCCAAACTTCATGCTATGCTGCATAATATTGCTTTGCAGGACTTCTAACTTAAAAATCTCACTATAATGAAATGTTTACACAAACTTTTGAGCTATGATCCAAGTGGTTAAAGCATTATCAAATCCATTTTTTCATTTTTGGAAGAAAGGCACCATTACCATTCACATAAAGTAGACTTTATACACAATGTCAACTTATTGAGCCTCTCACTTGCTCCCTCTGCATACACTCAACATGTATGCTCAAAAGTAACATCTCTAAGACTACCAACCACCCTATTGATGCATTGAAACCATGAGCTTCATGTAACTTTCTCACTTGCATTTCAACTAAGCCATAACTCCATAGTTTTCTACCTTACAAAGCTGGTTGGTTCAACCTCCAAAACCCTTTCTCTATAAATAGAGATGTTATTAGCAAGCTATAAGACGAATTTACAAGCCCTTAAACTCTCTCATACACTCTCAAACCCGAATTGGCCATAAAACTCACTTCTTGAGTTTTCAAAATCCATTTCTTTGACACTCATCACTCTTGCAACTTTTGTCCAAACAAATCATTTAAACACTTTATATACATCATATAGAAGTGATCTAAACACCCATTTCACTTCTTCAATCACTCTATCATCATACACCATTTTCAAAATCCACCATTGCAACTTGACTTGAGAAGACCAATCCAGACACTCTCAAGGCAAAGTAAGAGTTTCAACATACTCACCAAGCTCCAATGGTACCCCCTCTTATTTCTTTCATATTATTTGCTTGCAGATTCAATGCATACAAGCTCCAAAACACGCACGGTGCACCTCCTTTCATCACCACCAGTTCATTATCAAATCAAGCTGATCACAATCCAACGCTAAGAACTATTCCCCATGATGCACCCTTAAAAGGTCATTTACACTAAATCACACAGCGCCTGAGCTTGAGATGTTTGGGCCTAGCAACTTCTGTTTGTAAACACCCCCAATTTTCTTATTACAACCAAGCCATTTCCTTTTTATTTTTTGATTTCAAACAATAAAAACCTTTTTTTGGCCTAAACCAGAAATACTTTCCCACAACCCCCTTTTACTTTTTAACACCTAGACCCAATATTTATTTATTTTTATTTTCTTTTCTTTCCTTTTATTTACTTATTTTTATTTAATCAGAAATTCAAAAAATATATTTTCTTAAATAATTAGACTAAAATTTTCTATTTTTTATTTTATTTTTACTTTATTTATTTTTATAAATAAAACACCAAAAATATTTTCTTAATTAACTAATCTTTTCTTTTTAGAATTAAAATTAAATTAGACTTAGGTTTACTTAATTTACTTTTTAAATTAACTTAGACTTTAGGTTTTATTAAATAATTAATTAAAACTTCTCTTGTAAATTAATTAGATTAATTAGGTTGAACATAAAACCATTTCCATAAAAAAATCACAAAAACAAATTCCTCTTTCTTTCCTCTACTTTACATTATTTGTGCATTTTATTATTTCACATTATTATTCATATTCAATGGTTTGTAATAGTAATTAGGGCTTTATTACTTTCCTCCCCTCATTCATAAATTTGTATCCTCCATTCCCAAAGCGTTGTAATAGCGTAGGACATTTAAATTCCACAATTTATCGTTTTCCTTATTATTGTTAGTAATTAGGGTTTGTATGACAAGATTTAAAATCAAACATTAGACAACCTTAATTCAAGATAAAATACAAGAAAACAAAAACACTTTGCACACATGCACCTCTAGGGTAACCCACACTTGTTGCCTCGGATATAAACAATCATGACCCTCGAACATGGGATACTTTAGCAAAGATCCTCGATTAAAAGACCGTAGTCCCTTGACGACCCTTCGATGTTACCTTCGGTAAAAGATCTTAAACCCTTACAACAATTTCTATGGTGTCCTACCTGTTACCTTCTATGAGTGTATGATGACCCACGTCTGTCCCTCGCATCCAATGATAAGGCTTTCTACTAACTAATGGTAGAATAGCACTATCTAGATGAGGAGGAAAAGAAAAAAGACTTTCTTGAGTAGGTAGAACGCTCATAGTTTCTTGCTCACAAACATTTCAAAACAAACGTCTTTCAACACACTAACACTTTCTTAAAATATTTCTAAAATCAACACTTTATATGCATTCTTATAGAGACGAGAATCATTATAAAGTTTGTCCAACAACGACACTTTTCAAAATGTTTTCAAACAAATACATTCACAAAAGCATTTTAAAAGTGACCTAGCAACTAAGAGCCCATAGATAACTACAGATGAAAAGGGTGCTAACACCTCCCCTTTTCATAACCTACCCCCAAACTCAAGAAAATTCTCAAAAGGTCTTTCCTATTATTTTCACCTTTTCCTTTATTGGATAAAAGAAAATTCGGCGATGACTCTCGCTATCCGTAACATCTGCAATAAAACACAAAACACCCAAGTCAGTTCTTCCACCGTATTACTACTATCTTCACTAAGGAGTTTTTCACATGCATGCGTTGATTTCAGGGTTTGACTCAGGATGTTAGAATCAACATCTTGATTTCGTGTCTGAGGTTTAGGAACCTCAACGACATTTTTAGACACATTTGCAACAAACTTTTTAGAGGATTTGACAATTTTAGAAGTATTACCTTTATCAATTTCTGGAAAAACAATTTGTAGGGGCACGATCTCAATAACTTCTTTCGTTGCATGTTCTGCATCATTTTCTTAGGTACTAGGAACCTCATTATCCTTTAAGGTTTTCTTGGCGTCTTCTTTCCATTGTCCAATAATATCAGACATTTGAAGGGCAATCTAGTAGTGCGATCACCCACCTTTTTTTAGATTTTTCTTTTGAACTTCCTTTAGATGTTCTATAGTGGGAGGATCTTCGATTGGACCACAAGCCTTCCCTCCAAGGACCACTCCTTTTATTTTCACCCCATGTATGTTAACCACTGATAAGTGCAAAGTTGTAGCTATTTTGTATATGCTTTTTGTTGCACTTATCGACTCTTTGTTGTTAATATCCTTAAATAATTCCCCTCTTTTTGTATAATTATGCATAAATTGTATTTAATCGAGTTTTTGTGTATTTATGTACCGTTTGATAGTTTTCCATTCATTTTATAGGTATTGGTGTGTTTTTGAATCATGAGCAATAAAGTGTCGAAGACATAACTTCCAACGCGTGATTTTGAGCAACTCATCAATGAATAAGGCTCAAAATAAAATAATAAAAAATCATCAATTTGGTTGATATTTTTTCATTTTTAGAAATATCATTGAATAATCTTTCTAACTCTTCAAACCGAGCCCAAATCAAAGTTACAGTTCTCAAGTTATGGCTGAAACAATGCATAATTTTCTGTTGTTTCTTCTGGTGTATTTCGCCCAAAGAATCCAGTTTTGCCAGGCGAAACGGGCAGGACATAAACACGTTAAAATGGGGTAAAAGAACATTTTTAGGTTATGTTTTGGGTATTTTTGATCCCAACTCATAAAACCTCCATTTTTGATTGAGATCCGGAGTCAGATTTCTCATCAATCGGCACTAACAACCTGTGAGATGTTTAGTTTTTCTCCATTTGTTCTCTATGTATTTCACTATTTGTTAGGTTATATTTGTATATTTACTTTAAACATATGTATATTTTTTGATCATGGTGTTGTATAAAGCTTGCTTTACTAACCAATCTTGATGTCTACTTTGATCTTTTTTCTTTATGTTTGGATTTGGGTTGTTATAGACATATACCTCACAAATCATGATTAGGGATGGATATCTCTTAGTTTCTAGATTCTAGAGATAGATTTAGAGTTAATATTAACTTTGGGTGCTAAATCTTAATGCCTCCGTGTTGTTGTAGCGTGCAAGACACTGACGATAGAGTAATACGGTTGGTCTCACGACTTGGCGTTAGACATAACCTTCGTTGTGGGCACATCTCGTGGTTTCCATGATGATTTTGACAAGTAGAGTAGGTTGAGTTCAACTGACTAATATGTTTAAGTTTTTGACGAGTAGTGTAAATTCATGCCTTATAGATTTCTCCTTTCCAATGAATGTATATATTTTATGATCATTTATTTTCCTTTCTATACAAACCAAATCCATTCAAATCTAAACTCATTAACAAGAGATTTGTAGAAAGAAATTTCAATACACCAATCTCTATGTACACGATACAATATAACCTATATCAACCGATAAAATAATACTTTACTTTTTGCTTGCCACTATACTGATGTAACAAAATGACTCCATTATTGGGGATTGGTTCTATTGATTTCGCATTGCGATAACTCTTTTATTTTTGAGTTTTGTAATTAATGTATATGTTATATAGAAATTGTATATTAAATTGTATATGATATTTGTGCATATATGTGTTTTCACGTATTATCGTGAATTGTCTCGTTTTCGTATGTTTGTTGTGTGATTGTTAGGATACTTTCTTTAGGTTTGTGCGGTGTGATAATATCATGGCATGATGAGAAGAGGTTACTAGCTTGCACAATATAGGTGTCGAGCTTACAACTCAAAACAAGCATGTCTATGTTCATTTATGTTGTATGGTGAATTGTGTTTAAACAAGTTGAAATTGGACCTCTTTTAAATTCTCAAATTTTCACTTTCAACTTGTTAATTCACTTTCACCCGTTTGATTCGTTATGTCAGTTGAGTTTTTCCAAAATCTTGTCGTGTTTAGCTTGTGGAGGTTTGTTAAAAGTTTTTAAATATTGTATGTTTTGTGTAGTTATGTAGTAATTAGCTATAGTATTATTTTTCTAATTCTTTTGTTATTGTTTGGACTCAATTTTTGGTCCGGTAACTTGTAGAATATTGAGGTGATTTTCGAAGTTTGATCGTTTCGACTTGTGAATTTGTGGTAATAATTTTGTTTAGGTTTTCTACATGTTCGAGGTATGTGTTTATCACTTTCTGTACTCTAGCGTATTCATGATACTTAGTCTTTTTACAAATTTTATGCCATTCATTATTTTATATATTTATTCATTTATGAATCACTTTAGTTCCAACCATTTTTGTGAGGTAGCTTTCCATTGTTCAAATATGTTGGAGGCCATAATTTTTGTTTTAACTGGATTTTATTATGCTTAATCTTTTGTTTTGTGTTGATTGTATGAATGCAAGAAAAGGATCAAGGCATTTTTGTTTCATTTTGAGCACAACTACCTAACCAAATATTCAATTCACCTTGTGAGTGTATGGTCATTAGTAGCTTCTTTGAGCTTTTTGTTGATATTCATGTTGTTTTTGCTAAATACTTGTCTATGAGTGTTTAGTTCACCTTTTTGCATGGATGTTGATTCGTTTTTTTTGAACTCTCAACCATTGTTTTGGTTTGAATTTTTACCTTTCCTTAGAAAGTCGAGAGTATTCACTAAGGTGTTGGTTGAATTCAAGTTGGAGAGAAAAATGATTGTGAATTTATTGGTTGATTGCTATGAGGTTGTGAAAAGAAAAATAAATAAAAGAAAAAGAAAGAAAAAAATTGAAAAAACTTTGAAAAAGGAAAAACAAAAAGAGTATGGAATATTATTGTGTTAATAAGTGATGTGTGTTTGATGTAACACTTGTGATGAAGAAGAATTGTGATTGGAATTATTTTATTTGAAACTTTGTGGAAGTAATTACTCCCTTAGGTTTAGACAAGTTTTTATTTCGATTAGCTTTAAGACTTATCACTTGTTTGGTAACCAAGCCACATTATAACCTTGAAAAGCCATTGAGATTCTTGCTTTTATATTTTCAATGTAAATTTTTGGATGAATGTATAATTTAGTCTATTGTTTGCAAGATTGTTGGATGAGTGAAAATACCCCATTTTTGTGTGTTTTTCACCTACTGGTGATTGTGTTTGCTATGTGTGATTCATTTGTAAACTAGTATTGTTTTAGAATATTTGGCATGATTTTTATATTTAGAATTTGTTTCGCTTTTATGTTATAGTCGTAGTTTAGTGGTAAGTGTTTACTTTGTGTGTACTGATTTTCATTTGAACTATTGCATTTGTTTTCCGTTTTCAAAACCTGTTGATTCTTGATTCTTTGATTTATCATTATTTGTTCTTTGGGTTATTAGACTTTGTTTGAGGACAAACAATATTTCAAGTTAAGGAGGGTTTGATAAGTGCAAAATTGAAGTTATTTTGTATATACTTTTTGTTGCACTTATCGACTCTTTGTTGTTAATATCCTTGAACCATTACCCTCTTTTTGTACAATTATGTATAAATAGTATTTAATCAAGTTTTTGTCTATTTGTGTACCTTTTTATAGTTTTCCACTCATTTTATAGGTATTGATGTGTATTTGGAGCATGAGCAATAAAGTATCGAAGAGACACCTTGAAACGCGCGATTTTGAGCAACTCATCAAGGAATAAGGCTCAAAATAAAAGAATAAAAAATCATCAATTTGGTTGATAACTTGTCATTTTTAGAAAGAGCATTGAATAAGCTTTCCAACTCTTCAAACCGAGTGCATATCATAGTTACGGTTCTCAAGTTATGGCTGAAATAATGCAGAATTTTCTGCTGTTTCTTCTGGTGTATTTCGCCCGACAAATCCAGTTTTTCCCGGCGAAACTGGCTGGAGAGAAACACGTTAAAAGTGGTAAAAACATAATTTTTAGGTTATGTTTTGGGTATTTTTGATCTCAACTCATCAAACCTCCATTTTTGATTGAGATACGGAGTCAGATTTCTCATCAATCGATGCTGACAACCCGTGAGATGTTTGGGTTTTCGCAATTTCTTCGCTATGTATTTCTCTATTTGTTGGGTTATGTTTGTATATTTACTTTTAACATATTTATCTTTTTTGATCACGGTGTTGTATAAAGTTTACTTTACAAACCAATCTTGATGTCTTCTTTGATCTTTTTGCTTTATGTTTGAATTTGGGTTGTTATATACATATACCTCACAAATCTGATTAGGGATGGATGTCTATTAGTGTCTAGATTCTAGAGATATATTTAGAGCCAATATTAACTTTGGGTGCTAAAGCTTAATGCCTTCGTGTTGTTGTAGCACGCAAGACAATGTCGATAGAGTAATACGGTTAGTCTCATGACTTGGCGTTAGACATAACCTTCATTGTGGATACATCTCGTGATGTCCGTGATGATTTTAACGAGTAGAGTAGGTTGAGTGCAACTGATCAATAGGTTTAAGTTTGTGACGAGTAGTATAAATTCATGCCTGATAGATTTCTCCTTTCAATTGAATGTATATATTTTATGTTCATTTATTTTCTTTTTTATACAAAGTAAACCCATTCAAATTCAAAATCATTAACGAGAGACTTGTCGAACGACATTTCGATACACCAATCTCTGTGGACACAATACGATATAACCTATATCACCCGATAAAATAATACTTTACTTTTTGCTTGCCACTATACCGCTGCAACAAATTGGTGTCGTTGTTGGGGATTGGCTCTATTGATTTCACATTGTGATAGTTCTTTTGTTTTTGAGTTATGTAATTAATGTATATGTTGTATAGAAATTGTATATTAACTTGTATATAATATTTGTGCATATATGTGTTTTTACGTATTGTTGTGAATTCTCTCATTTTCGTAACATTTGTTGTGTGATTGTTAGGATATTTTCTTTAGTTTTGGGCGGTGTGACAATACCATGGCATGACGAGAGGAGGTTACTAGCGTGCACAATAAAGACGTCGAGCTTACAACATAAAACAAGCATGTCTATGTTCGTTTATGTTGTGTCGTGAATTATGTTTAAACAAGTTGAAATTGGAACTGTTTTAAATTCTCAAATTTTCACTTTTCGACTTGTTAATTCACTTTACCCGTTTGTTTTGTTATGTCATTTAAGTTTTACCGAAAGCTTGTCGTGTTTATCATGAGGACGTTTGTTAAATTTTTTGTAAATATTGTATTTTTTTTGTAGTTATGTAGTAATTAGCTTTAGTATTATTTTTCTAATTCTTTTATTGTTGTTTGGACTCAAGTTTTGGTCCGGTAACTTGTAGAATATTGAGGTGATTTTCCAAGTTTGATCGTTTCGACTTGCGAATTCGTGGTAATGATTTTGTTAAGATTTTCTACACGTTTGAGGTATGTGTTTATCACTTTCTATACTTTAGCGTATTCATGATACTTATATTTTTTACAAATTTTATGCCATTCATTATTTTATATATTTTTTCATTTATGAATCACTTTAGTTCCCACCATTTTCGTGGGGTAGCTTTCCATTGTTCAAATATGTTGGAGGCCACAATTTTTGTTTTAACTGGATTTTATTATGATTAATATTTTGTTTTGTGTTGATTGTATGAATGCAAGAAAAAGATCAAGACATTTTTGTTTTATTTTGAGCACAACTACCTAACCAAATATTCAATTCATCTTGTGATTGTATGTTCATTAGTAACCTCTTTGAGCTTTTTGTTGATATCCATGATGTTTTTGCTAAATACTTGTCTATGAGTGTTTAGTTCACCTTTTTGCATGGATGTTGATTTGTTGTTTTCTTGAACTCTCAACCATTGTTTTGGTTTGAATTTTTACCTTGCCTTAAGGTAGGGAGTATTCACTAAGATGTTGGTTGAATTTAAGTTGGGAAGAAAAACGATTCTGTATTTATTGGTTGATTGCTATGAGGTTGTGAAAAGAAAAAGAAATAAAAGAAAAAGAAAGAAAAAAATTGAAAAAAAAATTGAAAAAGGAAAAAAAAAGAGTATGGAATAATATTGTGTTAATAAGTGATGTATGTTTGATGTAACACTTGTGATGAAGAAGAATTGTGATTGAAATTATTTTGTTTGAAACTTTGTGGAAGTAATTACTCTCTTAGGTTTAGACAAGTTTTTGTTTCGATTAACTTTAAGACTTATCACTTATTTGGTAACCAAGCCACATTACAACCTTGAAAAGCCCTTGAGATTCTTGATTTTATATTTTCAATGTAAATTTTTGGATAAATGCATAATTTAGTCTATTGTTTGCAAAATTGTTGGATGAGTAAAAATACTCCGTTTTTGTGTATTTTTACCCACTGATGATTGTGTTTGCTAAGTGTGATTCATTTGTGAACTAGTATTGTTTTAGAATGTTTGGCATCATTTTTATATTTATCATTTGTTTCGTTTTTATGTTTTAGTGGTAAGTGTTTACTTTGTGTGTACTGATTTTTATTTGAACTACATCATTTGTTTTCCGTTTTCAAAACCTGTTGATTCGTGATTTTTTGATTTATCATTCTTTGTTCTTTGGGTTATTAGACTTTTTTTGAGGACAAACAATATTTCAAGTTGGGAAGAGATTGATAAGTGCAAAATTGTAGTTATTTTGTATATACTTTTTGTTGCACTTATTAACTCTTTGTTGTTAATATCCTTGAATCATTCCCCTCTTTTTGTATAATTATGTATAAATTGTATCTAATCTAATTTTTGTGTATTTCTGTACCTTTTGATAGTTTTCCATTCATTTTATAGGTATTGGTGTATATTTGGAGCATGAGCAATAAAGTATCAAAGACACGGCTTAAAACGCGCGATTTTGAGTAACTCATCAATGAATAAGGCTCAAAATAAAAGAATAAAAAATCATCAATTTGGTTGATAATTTGTCATTTTTAGAAAGATCATTGAATAAGCTTTCCAACGCTTCAAATCGAGTGCATATTAGAGTTACGGTTCTCAAGTTATGGCTGAAACAATGCACAATTTTCAGCTGTTTCTTCAGGTGTATTTCGCCCGGCGAATCCAGTTTTTCCCGGTGAAATTGGCTGGACAGAAACACGTTAAAATAGGTAAAACAAGTTTTTTTTTAGTTTAAGTTTTGAGTATTTTTGATCCCAGCTCATCAAACCTCCATTTTTGATTGAGATCCGGAGTCAGATTTCTCATCAATCGGCGCTGACAACTCGTGAGATGTTTGGTTTTTCTCCATTTATTCTCTATAGTTTTCTCTATTTGTTGGGTTATGTTTGTATATTTACTTTGAACATATGTATATTTGTTGATCATGGTGTTGTATAAAGCTTGCTTTAAAAACCAATTTTGATGTTTTCTTTGATCTTTTTGCTTTATGTTTAGGTTTGGGTGGTTATAGACATATACCTCACAAATCTTGATTAGGGATGAATATATATTAGTGTGTAGATTTTAGAGATATATTTAGAGCTAATATTAACTTTTGGTGCTAAAGCTTAATGCTTCCGTATTGTTGTAGCGCGCAAGACATTACCGATAGAGTAATATGGTGGGTCTCACGACTTGGCGTTAGACATAACCTTCGTTGTGGTTATATCTCGTGGTGTCTGTGATGATTTTGACGAGTAGAGTAGGTTGAGTGCAACTGATCAATAGGTTTAAGTTTGTGATAAGTAGTGTAAATTCATGCCTGATAGATTTCTCCTTTCCATTGAATGTATATATTTTATGTACATTTATTTTCCTTTCTATACAAACTAAACCCATTCAAATCCAAACTTATTAACGAGAGATTTGTCGAATGGAATTTCGATACACCAATATCTATGAACAAAATACGATATAACCTATAGCACCCGGTGAAATAATACTTTACTTTTTACTTGCCACTATACCGCTGCAAAAAATTGGTGCCGTTGTTGGGGATTGGTTCTATTAATTTTACATTATGATAATTCTTTTGTTTTTAAGTTTTGTAATTAATGTATATGTTGTATAGAAATTGTACTAACTTGTATATGATATTTGTGCATATATGTGTTTTCACGTATTGTTGTGAATTATCTCGTTTTCGTAACGTTTATTGTGTGATTGTTAGGATACTTTCTTTAGGTTTTCCCGGGTGACAATACCATGGCATGACGAGAGGAGGTTACTAGCTTGCACAATAAATACGTCGAGCTTACGACGTAAAACAAGCATGTCTATGTTCGTTTATGTTGTGTCGTGAATTGTGTTTAAACAAGTTGAAATTGGAACTGTTTTAAATTCTCAAATTTTCACTTTTCAACTTGTTAATTCACTTTCACCCGTTTGTTTCGTTATGTCATTTGAGTTTTTCCGAAAGCTTGTCGTGTTTAGCTTGATGAGATTTGTTAAAAGTTTGTAAATATTGTATGTTTTTGTAGTTATGTAGTAATTAGCTTTAGTATTATTTTCTAATTCTTTTGTTGTTGTTTGGACTCAAGTTTTGGTCCCGTAACTTGTAGAATATTGAGGTGATTTTCCAAGTTTGATCGTTTCGACTTGCGAATGTGTAGTGATGATTTGGTTAAGGTTTTCTACATGTTCGAGGTATGTGTTTATCACTTTCTATACTTTAGCGTATTCATGATACTTAGAATTTTTACAACTTTATGCCATTCATTATTTTGTATACTTGTTCATTTATGAATCACTTTAGTTCCCTCCCTTTTTGTGAGGTAGCTTTCCATTGTTCAAATATGTTGGAGGCTACAATTTTTGTTTTAACTGGATTTTATTATGCTTAATCTTTTGCTTTGTGTTGATTGTATGAATGCAAGAAAATGATCAAGGCATTTTTGTTTCATTTTGAGCATAACTACCTAACCAAATATTCAATTCACCTTGTGATTGTGTGATCATTAGTAACCTCTTTGAGATTTTTGTTGATATTCATGTTGTTTTTGCTAAATACTTGTCTATGAGTGTTTAGTTCACCTTTTTTCATGGATGTTTATTCGTTTTTTTCTTGAACCCTCAACCATTATTTTGGTTTGATTTTTTTGTTGCCTTAGAAAGTAGGGAGTATTCACTAAAATGTTGTTGAATTCAAGTTGGGGAGAAAAATAATTGTGTATTTATTGGTTGATTTCTATGAGGTTATGAAAAGAAAAAGAAATAAAAGAAAAAGAAATAAAAAAATTGAAAAAACTTTGAAAAAGGAAAAACAAAAAGAGTATGGAATATTGTTGTATTAATAAGTGATTTGTGTTTGGTGTAACACTTGTGATGAAGAAGAATTGTGATTGGAATTATTTTATTTGAAACTTTGTGGAAGTAATTACTCCCTTAGGTTTAGGCAAGTTTTTGTTTCGATTAGCTTTATGACTTATCACTTTTTTGGTAACCAAGCATCATTACAACCTTGAAAAGCCCTTGAGATTCTTTCTTTTATATTTTCAATGTAAATTTTTGGATTAATGCATAATTTAGTCTATTATTTGCAAGATTGTTGGATGAGTGAAAATACCTCATTTTTGTGTGTTTTTCACCTACTGATGATTGTGTTTGTTAGGTATGATTCATTTGTGAACTAGTATTGTTTTATAATGTTTAACATGATTTTTGTATTTAACATTTGTTTCATTTTTATGTTATAGTCGTAGTTTAGTGGTGAGTGTTTACTTTGTGTGTACTGATTTTCATTTGAACTATAGCATTTGTTTTCCGTTTTCAAAACCTGTTGATTCGTGATTATTTGAGTTATCATTCTTTGTTCTTTGGGTTATTATACTTTTTGAGAATAAACAATATTTTAAGTTGGGGAGAGTTTGATAAGTTCAAAATTGTAGTTATTTTGTATAAACTTTTTGCTGCACTTATTGACTCTTTGTTGTTAATATTCTTGAATTCTCCTCTTTTTGTATAATTATGTATAAATTGTATTTAATCAAGTTTTTATGTATTTGTGTACTGTTTGATAGTTTTCCATTCATTTATAGGTATTGATGTGTATTTGGAACATGAGCAATAAAGTGTCGAAGACACGACTTCAAATGCACGATTTTGAGCAACTCATCAACGAATAAGGATAAAAATAAAAGAATAAAAAATAAACAATTTGGTTGAAATTTTTTCATTTTTAGAAATAGCATTGAATAAGCTTTCCAACGCTTCAAACCGAGCGCAAATTGGAGTTACGGTTCTCAAGTTATGGATGAAACAATGCAAAATTTTCTGCTGTTTCTTCTGGTGTATTTCGCCCGACGAATCCTGTTTCGCCTGGCGAAACTGGCAAGACAGAAACACGTTAAAAGGGGGGTAAAAACCATTTTTTAGGTTATGTTTTGGGTATTTTTTATCCCAACTTATCAAACCTCTATTTTTGGTTGAGAGAGCTTGAAAAAAACAAATGGAGCTTGCATCTTGATAATTCAGAGTCAGATTTCTCATCGATCGATGCTGACAACCTGTGAGATGTATCGTTTTTCTCCATTCCTTATCTATTTATTTATATTTTTTTGGGTTATGTTTGTATGTTTACTTTGAACATATGTATATTTATTGATCATGGTGTTGCATAAAGTTTGCTTTTCAAATCAATTTTGATGTCTTCTTTGATCTTTTTGCTTTATGTTTGGATTTGGGTTGTTATAGACATATACCTCACAAATCTTGATTAGGGATGGATACTATTAGTTTCTATATTATAGAGATATATTTAGAGCTAATATTCACTTAGGGTGTTAAAGCTTAATGCCTCCGTGTTGTTGTAGCATGCAAGACATTGCCGATAGAGTAATACGGTTGGTCTCGTGACTTGGCGTTAGATATAACTTTCATTATGGGTACATCTCGTGGTGTCTGTGATGATTTTGACGAGTAGAGTAGGTTGAAAGCAACTGATCAATAGGTTTAAGTTTGTGATAAGTAGTGTAAATTCATGCATGATAGATTTCTTCTTTCCATTGAATGTATATATTTTATGTTCATTTATTTTCCTTTCTATACAAACCAAACCCATTCAAATCCAAACTCATTAATGAGAGATTTGTCGAACGGAATTTCAATACACCAATCTCTGTGGACACGATACGATATAACCTATATCACCCAGTAAAATAATACTTTACTTTTTACTTACCGCTACACCGTTGCAACAACCATAATATTATCCTCAATTTACGTTTTGCTTGGATTTTAGTTGTTTTATTATATTTTCTAGAAGTATTTGTCCCTTGTTTGGTGCCTACCATAATTGTATGATTTATGAGAAGAAGATGAACAAATGGTCTTAAGGTTAGGATAATGAGGAGAGAGAGAGAGAGAGAGAGAGAGAGAGAGAGAGAGAGAGAGAGAGAGAGAGAGAGAGAGAGAGAGAGAGAGAGAGAGAGAGAGAGAGAGAGAGAGAGAGAGAGAGAGAGAGAGAGAGAGAGAGAGAGAGAGAGAGAGAGAGAGAGAGAGAGATGTTTAGAGTAAAATGATATTGATGAGTGTTTGAGTAGCTTTAGGCATGTACCATAAAGAGAAAAATAAATTTGAATGATAATCATTTTAGAAATACTAACGGGAAACATATATAGCAGCACACATGTCTTGGAAAATGGACTTGAGTGACAATAATACATGTCAATAACTCTCATGTCTTGAAAGATCACCATAGTGTTTTGTTCAAATCATCATAGTGTTTGAGGATTGTTAAAAAGGTTCTTTTAGTCAGGGTGATTCAAAGTTCATAATAGGGCTTCAGAGCCGGCTTACCGTTCGAGGATGGAGGAGTGAGAGAGATGTGAGACTTGTAAATAAATATAAACATAGTAGAAAATCCTATAACGAGTAAACGGGCAAGATGTACCCTTGAGTGGATAATAAGAGTTTATATAAATATCTTGTGTTCTTTACTTTATGCACTTTACATTCTTCCTAAGTAACATTTATATCTTTGATTCCAACATTTTATTAAGTTAAGAAACTTAGCTCAAAAATAAGAAAAATTCAACAATACTAATTCACCCCCTCTTAGATTTCATCTCATAGTTACAAATGGTTCATTAGCTCATCCCAATTAAAAGCTCTATCGACTCGAGTTTAGCCCGGTTAAAATCTCCCTTGGTTTCTGAGTTTAGCCTTATGTAAAATCATAATAGTTTTGAGACCAGTTGGTAAATATATCATTTTGGTTTATGGTCCGCCTGTGTTAAACCCTGATTCGGTTCAGAGGATAGCCAACTTAAAACTCCGCCTTGGTTCGATATCGGCCAGGGGAAATCTATGTTTGGTTTGGTTAAAATTAGTCAGTGTCATACCCTAATGTTTACCCCTAATATCCCACCTATCATATCATATCAATATCACAAACTTGGTAATCTCCTAACCCTCTTGTATTTGGCTTTGTTGTGTAGGAGATCATCAAGCACGCTTTATGTTTTCTTTCATCTTTGTGTTTACTTTCTTTTATGCTTTAATAACCCTAATAAAAATATAAAAATATGCTTTGTTTCCTTTTCTTATTTTGCAAGGTAGGGCTTTTTCATCAAGAGATTAAGCTGGGATTCTAAATTAGGTTTTTGATCCTCAAATCCAAATTCAAGGTCAACAAGTGGTCAACAAGGCTTATTATTCACGACATAACCTATAATTTTATGCCACATTCATTTCAAGCTTCATTTAACATCAATTGATCAAAACAAGTTCAAGTTTAATGCTTGGCTTGTAAGTTAACTCGAGATAGGTTCAGGTGTTTATTTCTATGCCTTTTTCATCATTTTTTCCAAGGTTTCATCAAGATTAATCAAAGGTCTATCTAGGATACTTCATTTGGTGTTTATATGATCATCATCATGCCTTGGAATGCAATAAAACATCAAAAATGACAAGTTGGAACATTGTGGTTTGACCTAAAATCAAGTATGACATGTCATTTGCCCCAAATACCATAACTATCTCATCTCTCAATGTTTTTGAGGCCTTATTTGAGCCAAATTTCCCTTTTGATGTCCTCAACAACTTTTCTTCAGAAGTCAACGATCAATTCAAGCTCTAGGTCCCTCAAATGTTGGAGGCTACATTTGCACAAAACTAGGTCATGACCTATTTGACCTAATGCCATATCTATTTTTCATTTCCACGACCCCAACTTTTAACCCAGTCCATTTTCACATCAAGCATTCTTTTGAAGTGGTTCTTTTTGCATTGTGTTCTACTACCTGAAAGGATCATTTGGCTCAAGAAAAATAAGAAAATGCAAGAAGGAATTTCATTTGGCTTAAGCATGAACATGGTGACATGAACTCTGTTTGTACCAAGTGACCTATAATTGGAAATGACCTAAAAGTTTCTTTTGACCACTTTGCACATTTGCAAACTTCCTTCTCATGACCAAACACATTTGGTACAACACAAAATGACTTGATTTGCTTAGAAAGTCACACATTTCATGCTTAATTTCACATGGTTTAGATTTAGAAATTTATCAACTTGATTCACACGATTGAGACCTAATTTGGAACATATCATTATCTCGCTCATTATCCTATAAATAGAGCATCATTTTTCCTTCATTAATAAGCTTGAATAACCACAAAAGCTTTGCCTCTCTCAAGCCCAAAACTCTAAAAAAACCCAGGCGTTCTATTTCATTTTAAGCTCTTTTAAACTCCAAATCTCCACCCAAAAAACTTTATCGGCATTATTTGAATCTACTTCAAGCATTACAGAAGTTTAAAAGCACCTCTAAATACCAACTCCATTTCACCACTTTCAAACCTTCTGAAGTTACTTCGAACAGGTAACTATGAGTTTCCTTTTCACTCAAACAAGTTACCACACTCTTCGTCTTGATCTTCTGATGTTAAGCCCTCACCTAACTGTGATTTATCATTTATTTTATTTATTTAATTTTATTTTGAAGTAGCTAGGATTTTTCAGTTTTTTGCAAAATTCTATTTTCTCAGAACAAATAAATTGTTCTGAAGCAAAGAGACTTGAACGGTGATGTTAGATGAAGCTAAAACATGCCTCGTTTGAGCTTAAATAAACTAGTTCAAAGACCTGCAAAATCAAAGTGATGAAGGTTGAAGATGAAGGTGTATGCGCGTTTGGGAGCAAAATTCAAATCCTCTACCAATCAGATAGCGCCACGCCTTCCCTAGTCGTTGTATTTTTATTTCTCTTTATTTAAATACCTTTTTATTTCTATTTCTTTTAAAACTAATTAAAAATAGCTCCAAAATGATTTTTCACTTCAAATTTTTTCTATATTTTTTCTATAATTTTCTAAAATTATTTTCTATATTCATCAATTTCTCTTTATTATCTTTTTAATTAACTTCCATTAATTTTATTTTTATCATTTTAAAACATTTTGGATCCCAACCTTTGAAATTTAATTTCTTAGAACATTTCTAATTTTTTCTATAATTTTTGTAGCCATTTATTTGATGTTTTGATGATACTTTAACATTTTCTCTTTATTTTCTATTTTTATCATTACAAATCATTTAAAAAATTAATAGGTTTTAGTTGTTGGCTACAATATATTATAACAACTAGTTCAGCAAGATGTTGGACAAGATGTTGTGACATGTTGGTTTGACATCGTAGCCTGTATTGTTTCTATTTTTAGAATATTTGTTTCTTGTGCTTCAAAAGATTTGTTTGATGTTTTGTATGGACCAAGCTGCGGATATGGAGATTTCATTCACTGAAGGTTTATTTCAAGCAAGAAATATCTGAAGATTTGGTTATCAAGATTTGATGTCAAAACGTTAATGGGAACATTATTTTCTACACCAGAATATTTGATTTGATTTGTAAATTATTTGATTTAGCCAGATTTAATATCCAAACCCAGGCGCTTCTATGGATATAAAAAGAAAGACTTTAAACCTAAAGGAATCACAAATCTGCATGTTAGAGAATATACTTTAGGGTTTCGTCTATTCATTGTTTTCTGTGAGCCATTCTTGCATCATATTGATGCTTGAATTAGACCTAGTTTGAGTTATAATTTGTGAATCACTCATAATCTTTTAAGCAAGAGTGGATTCTATTTAATTGGATGTATATATTCTGTTTATTTTCATTGTTGTTATTATCACAGTTGTGTGATTGCGGGGAAGTGAGAGGGGTCTCATATCTAGGAGTTCTTAGATAGAAATAGCACGAGTAGTGATTAGGTGAGAAGTTTGTAAAACTAGAGGTTGTTTAGAACTTCAAACTAATACTATTCTAATGGATTTCCTTCCTGGATTGGATGCCCCTAGATGTAGATGAAGTTTCACCAAATTGGGTTAGTAATTGAATAGTGTTATTATCTTCCTGCAACTGTCTTTATTTTGTTACTTATGTTGTTACGATGTCTTAACATTGCATTCAATATTCTGAATGTTCTGACATTGTATACGACATCTATTTTGTAAAGTTTCAGAATTTCAATTGACATCAGAGCAGGCAACCTATTCTGTTTTTGGGTGAGCTCTAGGGAAGATTTTCTGGAATTATAGAAAAGGAAGGAGGAAATACTAATAGACCACCTGTTCTGGATGACACCAATTATGACTACTAGAAAACATGTATGGTAGCGTTTCTAAAATCTATGGATAGCAAAAATTGGAAATCTATCATCAAGGGATGGAAACATCATTTTTTAACAGACAAAGATGGGAAGGACACGACTGGATTAAAACCAGAAGAGGATTGGTATAAGAAAGAAGATGAACTTGCTCTTGGTAACTCCAAAGCTTTGAATGCCTTGTTCAATGGTGTTGATATAAATATATTCAGGTTGATAAATACTTGTACTATGGCCAAATATGATGGGAAATTATCAGAACCACTCATGAAGGCACATCAAAAGTTAAAATGTGAAGACTTCAGCTTCTCACCACAAAATTTGGCAATCTCATGATGAAGGATGATGAGTATATTCATGAATTTCACATGAGTATTCTCGATATTCCTAATTTAGCTAGTGCTTTGGGAGAGAAGATGCTAGAAGAGAAGTTGGTTAGGAAAATTCTCAAGTCCTTTCCTAAGAAGTTTGGCATGAAGGTCACAACTATTGAAGATGCCCAAGATATTTGCAACATGAAAGTGGAAGAGTTGATGGGGTCACTCCAAAATTTTGAACTGGTTGTGAATGATAGATCATAAAAGAAGAATAAAAGAATATCTTTTATATCCAATAGTGATGATAAAGAAGATCAATATGATATTGAGATTGATGAGGGTATTTATAATTCTATTGTGCTTCTTAGGAGACAATTGAATAGGGTTATGAAGAGAATAGATATGCAATCAAGACCAAATGTCAAGAACATGCCATTCGACATCAGTAAGAACAGTGAGTTTCAGGAGAAGACAAGAGCAAAGGAGAAGCCTAATAAAGGTAAAGGGATTCATTGTTATGAATGTGAAAGTTTTGGTCACATTAGGTCATAATGTCCCACTTACTTTCTGTGTCTTAGTCTAATGATGATGAATATGAAGATGAACCTAATGTTGAGACTGCTAAGCATGTTACTACTCTCACTGGAAGATGGGGATCTGATGAAGAATATTGTGATGAGAATGTCCTTTATGAAGAACTAGATGTGACTTACAAGGATCCATGAGTCATATGTGAAGAAAGTTGTAAGTAGAACAAAAACAGAAGAGAATCATAGCTCAACTGAAGAATGAAAAGGAGAAACTAGTATCTACTATCTCTAATCTTCAAAATGAGGTATTTGTGTTAAATTCCAAACTTGAAAACATGACCAAATACTTAAGAAGGATGAACAATGGAAGTGATATATTGGAAGTAGTTGGAAACTCAACAAATATAGGGTTTAATTACCAATCTCCGGATAAACAAGTCTCTGCGGATAGGTTCATCCTCTTTGTAAGGAAGAAATTGATCACCATGTCTGACCAAAGGTTAAAACATCCTGACAGACATCACGAAACTCAAGCTAAAGATAAGTCCTTACCTTGAAAATGTCATCACTGTGGTGATTATGGTCACATAAAGTCTTTCTATTACAAACTGTATGGGATTCAAAATCTTCCAGCTCATTCTAAGGCCAATTATATGAGAATGAAAACTAGTAAGAAGGGGAAATCTAAAGGTGGGGGTGTTAATCTTATAGCCCATACTTCCCTGAGAGCTTTATCTAGAGAATATTGATATTTTGATAGTGGATATGTAGCGGTAGAAATATTGAGACTAAGCCATTGGATTGACTTAACTCACACAGATCAAACAAAAATCGCCACCGCACTTTATTGTTTCCAAAGAAAACGAGAAAAGAGCGAAAAAAATCCAAAAAGAGAGGGGAGAGAATCTAGGTATGGGGTTTAGTTATGCAAAGGGTAGGTATTAATACCCTAAAAATCTACGGTACTCTACAGGAACCTCTTTGAAAATTTGTGTATTTTGGCTATAAAAGGTGTATACAAAAATAGGATAGTGGAGATGAGAAAAGGATATTTTTTTACAATTTTGCACCGGCCGCGGTTGCGAACCTTTAGTTCCTACGTATCACCTTCTGTGAAATAGATGATCAGGGTACTCGTATTTCACCTTAAAAATTTTAAAACACAAGTGTGTGGGTTAAATTTAAGAGACGAGACATCATCGTCATGTCCGAGTGGAAGAACATACTTACTACCCACAATTATGAAAAAGGAGAATTTGCATTATCTCAAAGTGGAGGATATAACTTGGATTTTAAAATTAACAAAGCCTCACTCAACACCCAAGTGAAAAATATCTTACTTCACTACATATCATAGAAGTATAATAGCTCACATCACTACAAGAATCAACGAGAGTCTAATCTTTTGAGAAATGTTTTAAAGTAAAAAGCCAAAGTGGCAAAATGGTTTGTATGAGGTTAATTGTATTTTAGTATTATAAAAAAATGTCAAAGTATGATTAAAATGATTAAAGTTTGATTAAAAAAAGATTTTTGAAAATGCATCGAACTAAGTCCAAGTTTATTATGAAAGCGGTTCAAGTTAGAAAACAAGAAGAGTTTTTGAAAAGAAGGGAGAAGATTTTTGAAATTAAAGAAGATGGGAGGAGATGAAGGGACTATCCTAAAGCATAAGGTAAAATCCAAGGAAAAGAACGATCTAACCAACAAGAAGCCAACACTTGACATATGAAGCCAATGTAGAATTGTCATTCTTTAGATTGAAATCAAGCAAGCAGAAATACTAAACCTCTGAGAAATACCAAGTTTTAGATGAATTAAGTCTTCACAAAAATTGGGCAGAGTAACGAATGTATACAGAGGAATTATCAATACAGACAAAGCATATAATAAGAATAATCTTCACACACAAAAAATCAACCCAATGTGTTGGGGTAAACCTCAAGAACTTCAGAAAAAATAACAATAGAGCCACAAGGTCCCAAAGAATCAAGGCTTCTAATCCTAAGTCCGAGAGATCCACAACTCCATAAAGCCAATGATAGTAACCAAATAGTCCAAGTAACCTTAAAGTTTTTTTATCTTCACGTTGGTTATTAAGTGTCTTCAAAAATAAAATAAAAGCTCAAATGAGCAAAGTTAAAATGACATAAAAAATAAATGCTCAAGTGAGAAAAGATAAAATGACATAAAAAATAAATGCTCAAATGAGCAAAGATAAAAAAAATATGAAATGTAAATGCTAAAATAAAAATGGTACGTAAAAGTAAAGGCGTAAAATAAAAGGCATAAAGTAAAAACATAAAGTAAAGTCAAATGTTAGTGAATTAGAAGTTAGAGGTTAGTTGAATGACCATCTTAAAGCTTGCATTTGAGAACTCATTAAAAGATTGACAAAATTAAAGCTTCTCAACAACAAGTCTCATTTGCTTTTTGTCAAGTATATCATTCATTTCAAGTACTCAAAGCAACCACATATGATCAACGATGTTCAAATGTTTCAATTAGACCAAAATTCATGAAGTTCATTAGAGGATTGATAGAATCAAAGCCTCCTAACAATGAACTTCAAATTTATTGGATCAAAGGTTTCAAATTAAACATACCTGGGCTTACAAACATAGGTTTGGGCCACAAATTATCATTTTTCGAATCTGGACAAATTTAGCGCTATGTTAAGCAATCATAAGTGGACTTATGTAGAAGCCACACCTATTTTGAGGCTGGTCAATAGCAATCTATATACCAACATGTTAGAGAAATGATATGTAGATCATTCTCCAACAACATGTAGTACAAGTAAAAACAAGAATGAGATAAGATGAAGAGGAAGATGATGTATCAGATGAAATTAAGGTTTCAAATATCATCAACATCATTCATCCATTTTGGTGGATTTGGTTTTTGAACCTATCAACACCCAAGATCCAATGAGGTTGAGGAACTTGTCTTAAAGTAATACTCAAATCAGGACCAAACAAAAATAATAAAATATATTTAATAAAACAATATTTAAATGATTAATAAAAGGGAAATACTTGGTAAAATATGCAAAATGTATTAAAATACCAAATAAAAATCTAAAAAAGTATCAGAGGTCAAACATGAGTCAATAAGTATTGACAAAAATTTTCAGAATTTTTTAAAGTCAAAAACTATTTTTTAAATTAAAAAAAAGCAAAATAAACCAAAATTTGTGAAAAATAGTAAAATCAGAAATAAAATTAAAATGAGGTCACCAATATTTATCAAGAGTTCATTGGATCCTTTCATAATTTATTCAGAATTAAAAAATCAAGAAAACTATTTTTAAATAATTAAAACAACTCAAATAAATTGAAAAATCATAAAAAAATATCAAATCACAAAATAAAATTTTGAAAAAATAAAAATCAGAAAGATAAAAATCAAAAGTATTTTTAAATTTTTTTCACATTTTTAGAAGTTGAAATGAATTTTTTATGAATTTTTGAAGTTTAAAACAATTAAAATATAAAATCAGAAAATAAAAATAAATTCAAAAAAATATAGACCATTGGATCAATGTCAAAACGTGTTAGTAATCAAATTCAAGGGATCTGGCACGTTGTGCATGATATGAACATTAGTGAATAAATCACTAGATCATTAATTAAAAAACATATTTGAAAAAAATGTGTGGCACCATGTCATTGGTTGAGAGATGACACGTTGGTCATCTTCAACCTCCTGCCACACGAGAATTTCAGGTCTCACAAAATGTAAAATCAGGAGCTCAGACCAGTCTCATTTGCTTCGTCTCTTTAAGACGATTTCAATGGTACCCTCGCGAAAAATTTATATTAAACACAACTTAGTCGATTTAGAAAAAAACAGAGAGTTTTTGAAGAATTTGAATTCGTAAAAAATGCATCAAATGCATCAATTAATCAAAATAAAAGCATTAGCAAGTATCAATGAACATCATAGATCATTCCAGTAATTTGAGTTAGAAGAATTGATGCCTTAAACTACCTGAACGAAGTATGAATAAATTTCTCTAAAATTTGATTTGGCTTGCACGATTTGGAGTACCTCAAGACTTAATTCTTATTCTGTTAGCTTCAGTGAAGTTCAAGGAATAAGAATCAATAATGAAATTGGATATGGAAGTAATCTAAATAGGAATTCGAAGTTGCAGAAATGGAGCTTCGCAAATAAATTTGGCAGGGCTTCGTTGGCTCTTCAAGCTTATCCAAATGATGTAGAGAGGGTCTCTATTTATAGGAGAAGTGAATAGAATCAAGAGGAGGGGTGAATGATGCAATTTGTGTGGAAATCATGCACACTTGTGGTCATGAGTAAAAAGTGATCACATGTTCATCAAAACTCATCCAAACGATGCATTTTAACACTCTAAAGGATTAAGACATCTTTGATAATCTTATTTAAGTTGAAAACATGCACAAATTTGATCATTAGAAGCCACATCATGGAAATTGCAATCTGACAGTAAGTGAAACTTTAATTCTAAGGTACCAACTTTAAATCCATGGTGCACACAACTCTAGAGGCTTTATGACACGATTCTTGAATCATTTGAAAGACAAGTTCACAAACTTTACAATGTGACAAGAAAGGCATCATTTGGAGATCTGAGCAAAAAGTTACATCACTTTGAAATCGTGGAAAAAAATCTGACTTTTGTACTTAGAAATATTTCTAAGTATGAGACCTCAAAATGACCTATAATTTTCTTCAAAATTACATGACCTTCCATTCAAAATTTGGTCTTGATATCTGAAGATGAGATGAAATAGACTTCTGGAATTGAATTGTGAAATTAATATCACTCAAAAATCATAAAAATTGAAAGAGTTATGGTCTTTGGAAGATGATGAACAAATTCTGGAAAATTCACAAAAGACCTTTAATATTTTCAATTCTTAAACAACTTTCCAAGCATTTTCAAGTTTTGAACATTGAAACAAAGTTGTAGTAGACATACCAAATATTATTATGGAAAAATAATAGGCTCTAGGAGATAAAAATTGACCAAGTAACGATTATTTGAAGTCAAACCCTAAAATTCAAAGGCTTTTCATGGAGACTTGTAATCTTTCTCAACCATTAGTGATCTTCCATTCAAAATTAACCTTATATTATTGAAGAGAGCTTGCTAAGGACCCTTTAAAGGGAATCACGACTTTGGGTCCAATTAAAAAATCTCAAAAAATGAGCAAGATATGGTCCTTAGAAGTCAACAAACTCTAGCTCAGAGAGTATCAACACTACTTGAAACCCCTTTCAACTTTTGATGAATTTTCTTGCACAATTGGATCTTGTCATGTGAATAAAAGTTGTTGTAGATGATTATAATAATCCATAGCAAAAAGAACCAACTCAAAATGTTGAAAATTTAGATAGTTATACACTTGTGATCATTGAATCAAGCATTTGCTCAATTAGGTCATACTTGTTGAATCAACCTTGAATCTTTTTGAACTTTTCTTTGAAAAATAAAGCATGATGAATCACAATAGGCCTTGAGATGATGTTAAATTGGAGAACACTCAAAGATGGAGCTTAAGTCTCAATGAAACTTGTTGAATAAGGCATGGAAATAAACACATGAACCTATGAATATTCTTAATGAAAGCCACCTCCAATTTTGAGGAGATCTTGAATCTTCTTAATGAATCTTCTTAGTGGACTAGGATATTCTTTTGTTGAAATCTTTTCCCCGGTTGGGTCAATTTGCTGTGATTCCCCTGGAGTTCCTTTACCCTTTACTTGGTCTCTAAAGCAGTAGTTTTCTCACGTGGTATCATTCCCCATAGGTTTCAGAGTTTTGCATTCATATCATATCATAAACATTGTTGCGATATCTTAGGGTCAAAATTTGTGTATTCTGTATTTAAGTCTCTTCAATTTTATTGAGACGAAGATTTCAATCTTCATATCTCCGGATAAAAGAAACTTAAATAGGGGTATCTATCATACCCTAATTTTTACCTAAGATCCCACCTCCATTTTTGCATCTTCACACATCATCAAGATCACAAGTTGTGTTCGGTACCTAACCCTTTCACCCTTGGGTTTGTATTTGTAAAAGTCATCAAACACCTTCTTTGTGGATTTTACCTTTGTGTTTATTTTTTATCACTGACTTCTAATCAAATACAAAGATATATGTTTTGTTTCTTTGGTTTCCTATACAAAACAAGTTTGAATCAAGAGTGTCAAGTGTTATGCCTCAACTAGGGTTTGGTGTAACACCCCGTTTTCAATTAATTGATTTATTTAAATTTGGGAATTTATTTTATTAGAATTAATAAAATAAAAAGAATTATTTATTTTGGAGTATTTGAGGAAAATAAAAGAAATAAGGAATATTGGGATTTTTATGTTATTGGGCTTAGATGTTGTTAGTAAAGAGTGGGGGTGCAGAGAAATAAAGTTATGTTTGGGACTTAGGCCATTTTCTCATTTTTGGTTTTCACGTAAGAACAGAAGTTGGAATTTGGGAAAATAGAGCTCTGAAGAACGGAGAACGAAGAACATCGCTCAGGAACTCAAAGCTGCTAATTGATAAGGTAAGGGGGGTTTATACTCGATTTATATTTGTTTATGGGTTTATGTACGGTTGATTCGGGTAATCGTAGGAATTCCCAATTGTTAGATGTTTCTAGGGATCGATAACTGTAGGACTGAACCTTGTTAGAAAAGGGTTAGGTTCCCAATTTTTATGAATCGATTAAGAGTTTTAGGTCCCAAATGAGGAATTGAGAGTATATATCATGATCGTGAATTTACCTTGGAAGTTGTAGGGATAACCTCCGTGTCAGTAGAGTTCCCCAAAAGGACGGGTAGTTTCCGATTAAGGTTATTATGATAATCGTTGGTAACTTGGATATTGTGGTGTTGTTGTGAATTGTACAAACTCGAGGCGTTAGGTGCTGTAATGCGCGTTTTGGCGGACGTTTTCCCGCGTTTGGACTGCTGTTTTCTGAGCTGCTGCAGGTTCAGGAAAATCCTGTGCGCGCTCAGCAACACGGGCCGTGTTGCACAACACGGGTGCCCGTGTTGCTCCTCTGAGTTGGAAGGGGTGTGCTCCTGGTTGCACGACACGGGCCGTGTTGCACAACACGGGTACCCGTGTCAGAGCCCCTGTACTGATAAAATTAAGATGTGCATTTTCTGGACGTTCTGCACAACACGGGCCGTGTTGCACAACACGGGTGCCCGTGTTGCTCTGCTGTGATGATTTTCTGAATTTTGTTTTCAGTGTTTTGACGTTGGATTTTTATTGCCATGCTTTTAGATATGTTATCGAGCATGAATTATGATATAATTGATGTGATTGGTTGATGTTTGAATAGTATGCTGAGTGATTACATGCTATTCGTAACTTGATATGATTGATGTTTACATAGTATGCTGAGTGGTTACATGCTATTCATATCATGTTGTGTTTGATATTATTGATGTGCATGATATGTTGATCGATGTTCGTAGTATGCTGAGTGTTACATACTTACATATCATGTTGCATTCGTTAATTCCCATTGTGTGGAATTAACATGGTGGCCAATATACGTGTCCGCGATTTAATGGAACGTTGAGGTGGTAGCCGTGTCCGCGATATAATGGAACGGTGAGTTATCCGTGACCCGCGATTTAATGGGGCGGTGTAGTGGTACCACATGCATGGGTGTGTTGCATTACTCGAATATAACATGAATGGATGATTTTTCCAATGTTATATTTGATTGTCTGTATGCACGTATGATTTGATAAATGGTTGATGATGTTTGGTGAATGTTTGCAAATATGAAAGGCAATATGTCATGGATATGTGAATTGTAAAGGTTTTGTAAACTATGAAATATGCTAATTATTGGGTGATGCTTATGATTTCGTGAATTGATTGTTATGAATGTATAACCAAATGTATATTTGAGAAGCTCACCCTTACTGTTGAATATTTCAGATTGAGGAGCTTCGCTCAGGTGCTTGGCGAAGGCTTATCGTGTCTAGTTTAGTTTCGTTTTAGTATGTCCGGGTCATGCTCTGATAGTTGTAACTCCGGGAACGTTTGGCTGTCGAGCTGCTTTAGTCAGACTCGCTTATTTTCTTTTAATTGTTATAATATGACGTTGACTTTTCCAGGTGTTAATCCCTGATGAATTTGGAAATCATTATGACATTTGAGTTTATTAATTAAAGTATTCCGCTGTGTAGACATGTATGAGTTACTACTAAAATTATGCATGACAGGAATTTGTTTTATTAAAAAGAGAATTGTAGCATCCTCGATGATACATGTACTCTGAGTTTATAATTTTTAAATATTGCGAAAATTTGTTCGGGGTTTTAGAGGGTGTTACAATAGTGGTATCAGAGCATAGTCGGTCGTTGTGACCAGAGTCTTGAGTCAGTCATTCCTTTTTGTATGCGACTAGTGCAAGGTAACACTGTCGATACTGTATTCTGATGTGGAGTATGTTTTAATTCTCAGGAATATGGCTGGAGGTAACGGACGGAATGATGCTGCACTCGCTGAGGCTTTGGGGATGTTAGCTGGTGTACTTGCTGGAAACCCAACTGGAGGCGTGATTGGTGCTGATAGGCAATTGGGAAATTTCCAAAGGAACAATCCTCCGTTGTTCAAAGGTACACATGACCCTGAAGGTGCTCAGAAGTGGCTGAAGGAAATCGAAAGGATTTTCCGTGTGATTGATTGTGCTGAAGATCTGAAAGTCAGATATGGTACGCATATGTTGGCAGAAGAGGCCGACGACTGGTGGGTTGCCACAAGGACTGAAATGGTTCAGGATGGAGAGGCACTGACTTGGGCTAACTTCAGAAGGGCTTTTCTGAGGAGGTACTTTCCTGAAGATGTTCGGGGAAGAAAGGAAATTGAGTTTTTGGAGCTTAAGCAGGGCAATCTGACTGTTAGTGAGTATGCTACTAAGTTCACTGAGCTGGAAAAGTATTATGCGCACTACAACAATGATGAGGCTGGAGAATTCTCTAAATGTATCAAATTTGAGAATGGTCTCCGAGATGAGATTAAGCAGGGAATCAGGTACCAGCGTATTCGTAGATTTTCTGATCTGGTGGATTGTAGCAGAATCTTGGAAGAAGATATTACCAAGAATCGGTCGTCTCACTCTCGTGGGGCTGTTGACAAAAGAGGAAAGCAACATATGGACCGTGGCAAGCCATATGGTAGAGATAACCAGAGATCAGGCGGTTGGAAAAGGCCTAGTGGGGGAGATTCTAAGGCTCCTATCAGATGCTACAGGTGTGGTGAGTCTGGTCATCACATTCGAGATTGCAAGAGTGATGAGAAGAAGTGCTATAAATGTGGAAAGGCCGGTCATTTGTCTATTGATTGCAAAGGGAAGTCTGTTACTTGTTACAATTATGGCGAAGAAGGTCACATTCGTCCGCAGTGTCCTAAGCCTAGGAAGGATCAGTCAAGTGGAAGAGTGTTCGCTTTGTCTGGATCTGAGACTACTCCAGAGGATCGATTGATAAAAGGTACGTGTTTTATTCATGGCACACCTTTAGTTGCAATTATTGATACTGGTGCAACTCATTCTTTCATTTCTTTGGATTGTGCTGAGAGGTTGAAACTGGACATATCTGGTATGCGAGGTAGCATGGTTGTTGATACTCCTGCATCGGGTTCAGTGACAACTTCACTTGTATGTAGGAATTGTCCTATTGAGATTTTTGGTAGAGGTTTCGGTATGGATTTAGTGTGCCTACCGCTTGAACAAATTGATATTATCCTTGGGATGAACTGGTTGGAATTCAACCGGGTTCATCTGAACTGCTTTGCTAAGACGGTGATTTTCCCAGAAGCAGTTGGTGTCGAGAATTTGACTATGACTGCTAGGCAGGTGCAAGAAGCAATGGAAGACGGTGCCAATGTGTTTATGTTACTTGCTTCGTTAGATGCAACAGGAAAGGTCAGGAGTGTGGAATTGCCAGTGGTGTGTGATTTTCCAGAAGTCTTTCCGGATGATGTTGGTGAGCTACCTCCTGAGAGAGAAGTGGAATTTTCTATAGATTTAATTCCTGGTACGAGACCAGTGTCGATGGCGCCATATCGTATGTCTGCGTCTGAATTGGCTGAATTGAAGAGTCAGTTGGAAGATTTACTGGAGAAGAAGTTTATTCGTCCAAGTGTTTCGCCTTGGGGTGCTCCGGTATTGTTGGTTAAGAAGAAAGAAGGTTCTATGAGACTGTGTGTTGATTACAGGCAATTGAACAAGGTAACCATTAAGAATCGGTACCCGTTACCGAGGATTGATGATTTAATGGATCAGTTAATTGGAGCCAGTGTATTCAGTAAGATTGATTTGAGATCTGGATATCATCAGATACGTGTGAAAGCGGAAGATATTCAAAAGACTGCTTTTCGAACGAGGTATGGGCATTATGAATATTCTGTTATGCCGTTCGGAGTTACTAATGCACCTGGTGTTTTCATGGAATATATGAACAGGATTTTTCACCCGTATCTGGATAAGTTTGTTGTAGTTTTTATTGATGACATTCTGATTTATTCCAAGAACGACAAAGAGCATGCGGAACATCTCAGAATTGTGTTAGAGTTGTTGAAAGATAGGAAGTTGTATGCAAAGTTGTCCAAATGTGAGTTCTGGCTGAATGAAGTTAGTTTTCTTGGACATGTGATTTCTAAGAATGGTATTGCAGTGGATCCTACAAAAGTAGAAGCGGTATCTCAGTGGGAGGCGCCGAAGACTGTTTCTGAAATCAGAAGTTTTCTTGGTCTTGCAGGTTATTACAGAAAGTTTATTGAAGGATTCTCAAAGTTAGCATTGCCGTTGACGAAATTGACTCGTAAAGGACAAGCGTTTATTTGGGATTCTGATTGTGAGAAAGGTTTCCAAGAATTGAAGCGGAGATTGACAAGTGCTCCTATTCTGATTTTGCCGAATCCGGTGGAATCTTTTGTGGTCTATTGTGATGCATCTCTGTTGGGTTTAGGTGGTGTTTTGATGCAGAATCAGCAGGTAGTTGCGTATGCTTCGAGACAGTTGAAGGTTCATGAAAGGAACTATCCTACTCATGACTTAGAACTGGCAGCAGTTGTGTTTGTCTTGAAATTGTGGAGACATTATCTGTACGGTTCGAGATTTGAAGTGTATAGTGATCATAAGAGTTTGAAGTATCTTTTCGATCAGAAAGAGCTCAATATGAGGCAAAGAAGGTGGTTGGAATTTCTCAAAGATTATGATTTTGATTTGAATTACCATCCTGGTAAGGCAAATGTGGTTGCAGACGCTTTGAGCAGGAAATCCTTGCATATGTCTATGATGATGGTTCGTGAATTGGATTTAATTGAACAATTCCGAGATTTGAGTTTAGTTTGTGAAAGTACTCCGAAGTGTGTTCGTTTGGGTATGTTGAAACTTACTAGTGGTATTCTAGAAGAGATCAGGATCGGGCAAAAATCTGATGTTAATTTAGTTGATAGATTGACATTGATCAACCAAAGTCAAGGTGGTGAGTTTAGAATTGATGAAAATGATGTTATGAGATTTGGCGATAGAGTTTGTGTTCCTGATATTGCAGAAATCAAGAAGAGTATATTAGAGGAAGGACATCGCAGTGGGATGAGTATTCATCCGGGTGCCACGAAAATGTATCATGATTTGAAGAAATTGTTTTGGTGGCCGGGAATGAAAAAGGAAATAGCTGAATTTGTGTATGCATGTTTAATCTGTCAGAAATCGAAGATTGAGCATCAAAAGCCGTCTGGGTTTATGCAACCGATGTTTATTCCAGAATGGAAGTGGGATAGTATTTCTATGGATTTTGTATCTGGGTTGCCGAGGACTCCTATGAATTGTGAAGCGATATGGGTCGTTGTGGATAGGTTGACTAAGTCTGCTCATTTTATACCAGTGCGAATGGATTACTCAATGGAGAGATTGGCACAGTTATATATTGAGAAAATAGTGAGTTTGCATGGAGTTCCTTCTAGTATTGTGTCAGATAGAGATCCGAGGTTCACTTCGAAATTTTGGGAAGGATTGCAGAAGGCTTTGGGTACTAAATTGAGGTTGAGTTCAGCTTACCATCCTCAGACTGATGGACAGACGGAGAGGACGATTCAATCGTTGGAAGATTTATTGCGTGCTTGTGTTCTAGAGAAAGGTGGAGCTTGGGATAGTTATTTGCCATTGATTGAGTTTACTTATAACAATAGTTACCATTCGAGTATTGGTATGGCTCCGTTTGAGGCATTGTATGGTAGACGGTGTAGAACACCTTTGTGTTGGTATGAATCCGGAGAGAGTTCGGTAATTGGGCCAGAGATTGTTCAGCAGACTACCGAAAAGATCAAATTGATTCAAGAGAAGATGAGAGCTTCTCAGAGTCGTCAGAAAAGTTATCATGATAAGAGGAGAAAGAATTTAGAATTTAGTGCTGGAGATCATGTGTTTATGAGAGTTACTCCGATGACGGGTATTGGTCGAGCGTTGAAATCTAAGAAGTTGACTCCGCGTTTTATTGGTCCGTTTCAGATTACGGAAAGAGTTGGAGAAGTTGCTTATCGTATTGCTTTACCTCCGAGACTTGCGAATTTGCACGATGTTTTTCATGTTTCTCAGCTGAGGAGATACATTCCAGACCCATCTCATGTAATCCAAATAGATGATGTACAGGTGAGAGATAACCTGACAGTAGAAACATTGCCTATGAGGATAGAAGATCGGGAAGTGAAACAGTTAAGAGGTAAAGAGATAGCATTAGTGAAGGTTGCTTGGGGAGGTCCAGCAGATGGAAATATCACTTGGGAGCTGGAGAGCCAGATGAAAGAGGCTTATCCGGAGCTGTTCGTCTAAGGTATGTTTTCGAGGACGAAAACTCTTTTAGTGGGGGAGAGTTGTAACACCCCGTTTTCAATTAATTGATTTATTTAAATTTGGGAATTTATTTTATTAGAATTAATAAAATAAAAAGAATTATTTATTTTGGAGTATTTGAGGAAAATAAAAGAAATAAGGAATATTGGGATTTTTATGTTATTGGGCTTAGATGTTGTTAGTAAAGAGTGGGGGTGCAGAGAAATAAAGTTATGTTTGGGACTTAGGCCATTTTCTCATTTTTGGTTTTCACGTAAGAACAGAAGTTGGAATTTGGGAAAATAGAGCTCTGAAGAACGGAGAACGAAGAACATCGCTCAGGAACTCAAAGCTGCTAATTGATAAGGTAAGGGGGGTTTATACTCGATTTATATTTGTTTATGGGTTTATGTACGGTTGATTCGGGTAATCGTAGGAATTCCCAATTGTTAGATGTTTCTAGGGATCGATAACTGTAGGACTGAACCTTGTTAGAAAAGGGTTAGGTTCCCAATTTTTATGAATCGATTAAGAGTTTTAGGTCCCAAATGAGGAATTGAGAGTATATATCATGATCGTGAATTTACCTTGGAAGTTGTAGGGATAACCTCCGTGTCAGTAGAGTTCCCCAAAAGGACGGGTAGTTTCCGATTAAGGTTATTATGATAATCGTTGGTAACTTGGATATTGTGGTGTTGTTGTGAATTGTACAAACTCGAGGCGTTAGGTGCTGTAATGCGCGTTTTGGCGGACGTTTTCCCGCGTTTGGACTGCTGTTTTCTGAGCTGCTGCAGGTTCAGGAAAATCCTGTGCGCGCTCAGCAACACGGGCCGTGTTGCACAACACGGGTGCCCGTGTTGCTCCTCTGAGTTGGAAGGGGTGTGCTCCTGGTTGCACGACACGGGCCGTGTTGCACAACACGGGTACCCGTGTCAGAGCCCCTGTACTGATAAAATTAAGATGTGCATTTTCTGGACGTTCTGCACAACACGGGCCGTGTTGCACAACACGGGTGCCCGTGTTGCTCTGCTGTGATGATTTTCTGAATTTTGTTTTCAGTGTTTTGACGTTGGATTTTTATTGCCATGCTTTTAGATATGTTATCGAGCATGAATTATGATATAATTGATGTGATTGGTTGATGTTTGAATAGTATGCTGAGTGATTACATGCTATTCGTAACTTGATATGATTGATGTTTACATAGTATGCTGAGTGGTTACATGCTATTCATATCATGTTGTGTTTGATATTATTGATGTGCATGATATGTTGATCGATGTTCGTAGTATGCTGAGTGTTACATACTTACATATCATGTTGCATTCGTTAATTCCCATTGTGTGGAATTAACATGGTGGCCAATATACGTGTCCGCGATTTAATGGAACGTTGAGGTGGTAGCCGTGTCCGCGATATAATGGAACGGTGAGTTATCCGTGACCCGCGATTTAATGGGGCGGTGTAGTGGTACCACATGCATGGGTGTGTTGCATTACTCGAATATAACATGAATGGATGATTTTTCCAATGTTATATTTGATTGTCTGTATGCACGTATGATTTGATAAATGGTTGATGATGTTTGGTGAATGTTTGCAAATATGAAAGGCAATATGTCATGGATATGTGAATTGTAAAGGTTTTGTAAACTATGAAATATGCTAATTATTGGGTGATGCTTATGATTTCGTGAATTGATTGTTATGAATGTATAACCAAATGTATATTTGAGAAGCTCACCCTTACTGTTGAATATTTCAGATTGAGGAGCTTCGCTCAGGTGCTTGGCGAAGGCTTATCGTGTCTAGTTTAGTTTCGTTTTAGTATGTCCGGGTCATGCTCTGATAGTTGTAACTCCGGGAACGTTTGGCTGTCGAGCTGCTTTAGTCAGACTCGCTTATTTTCTTTTAATTGTTATAATATGACGTTGACTTTTCCAGGTGTTAATCCCTGATGAATTTGGAAATCATTATGACATTTGAGTTTATTAATTAAAGTATTCCGCTGTGTAGACATGTATGAGTTACTACTAAAATTATGCATGACAGGAATTTGTTTTATTAAAAAGAGAATTGTAGCATCCTCGATGATACATGTACTCTGAGTTTATAATTTTTAAATATTGCGAAAATTTGTTCGGGGTTTTAGAGGGTGTTACATTTGGGGTCCCTCAAGTGTTCATTATGATAAATCACTAATTCTCAAAAGGCTACTTCATCAAATATTAGTCTCTAATCTCAAAGAATAGTCAATATTTCATCATTACTGGTCCACGTGTGCATCAATATGTCTTGGAACACAAGGAAAGATCAAGTTTGTAAATTGATTCAAACCACATTGACCAAAAAGACGACATTTTCAAGATCAAGGTCAGAAGATCATAACTTATTTGATATTCAACACTTTTGAGTGATTCTTTGAGAAATTGGTCCCTTTTGACATCTTCTCCAATTCATCTTCACAAGTCAAGGGCCAATTATGTGTGTAAGATCATAAATTTTTTTAATACTTTAGGGGTCACATTGAAGACTTTGACCTAATCTTAAGTAATTGTCGCCCAACTTTCAAAGATCAAAACTTCCTCAATTTTCAAAATCTTGAGATGATTCTTTTTGAACATTGTTATAAGGAATGTCATCTACAAGTTTTCTTTAGGAATCAAAGTCAAATTGAGTTTAGGCGGCCATGGAATTTGTTGAAAGCATTATGGGTCATTTTGTGACTAGAATGATTTTAACCTCTAATTTCAATCCATGTTATGATAGTTTACTCAAGACATTGATTATCATGCTTGAATTTAAATTTTCAAGAAGTAAAAGAAAATACACTTGAATTTTTTGAGATTTAAGTAACAAGATGTTAAAATTTCAATTCAAGCTCATTCAATGGGTGAATTCGCTCAAATCCATTCACGTGGATTGCCTTGAATTCAAATACCAAAAGTTAAATGTGCATATTGATCTCAAAAGATAATTCAAGTATGTAAAACTGAAAAGTTCATGCCACTTGAAGTTTAAGGCATTCATGATGATTCTAAATGGCACACATCATTGTGTTCATCATAAGATTCGTTTGTGTCAAATTCTTTTCAAATTTTATAAGATTAATTCCTTATAAAAGTGAATGTATTATACAAAGACGATCTAAGAGTTTGATTCATAATGTCGAGTATGTAAATTACGAAAGATGATAACTTTACAACCTTGAAGATTTACAAAAAAATTATATAAAGCCTAATCCTAAATGCTTTGAACTTCATGCTAATTTCCATGCTTCAAGTTTTTTTTCAATCTCTAAAAACTCTTTCTTCTTGCTAAGTGTTGTACCCCAATTTTTACCCCTAAGATCCCTTCATCATACCATGTTGATTCAATCACAACAAGTTCACATTAGGGCTTTTGGTTTTTCTCCCTATCTTTAGTTTTTCTCTTTGAGGAATCACGAAGCACCTTGACTTGTTTTCTTTTGTGATCATGAATATTTTGTCTTATTTTTTCCTTTGAATTAATAAAATGCAATGTTGGTTTGTCTTGCTTGTTACTAATGTAGGTAAAGACAATGAGGCTTAGCAAGTTGCTCCATGGGTTCATGAGTTTATTTCCATGCCCTAGTCAATAAAGCTTGAGAAGTTCAAACCTCACCATTGGGTTTGTTTTGGAAGAAATGGCATGGCAAGTTTATTTTGGTTCACCACATTTCAAGATTATCAAATTTGGTTCAAAAGTACAAGGGGTTGATTGTAAAGTTGTCATGCTTGGACAAGGCTTTGTTCCCATTGGTTACAAGTGCATATTTCTCTCAATTATCAAGATATGGAAGTTGTTTTGGTGACTATGAGTTCTCATTTTCATCCTCAACAACTTCTATTTACAAAGCATTTGTGTTGGTACAAGAAGTTTGTTCAAAATTGTCAAAGTTCCTCAAGGCATTTTCTTGATCTAAGAGCTAGGGTTTTGAACTTTAAATAAGCATATATTGCTCATCTTTTGGTATTTTTGAGTTATTCGAAATAAATCCTCCTATTCAAAGGGTTATCAATAAATCACTTCAAAAGTTTCAAGGAGTTTCCATGTGGAAGAAGCTTGATGATGAAGAAAGATTACAAGTCCTCCAGATGAACCCCCAATTTCTCATGTGTGACTTCAAATGATTATAACTTGGTAAATTTTTATCACCTTGAGCCCACTCGTTTTCCACAATTATCTTGAAGATGTGAGATTTATGCCTTATTTTATATGAAAAGTGAGAAAATGGATGGAAGATACCCTAAGGATACAAAAGATTATAGGTCATTTCATGATTTTTTGCCAACTTCAACAAATCATAACTCTCTCAATTTTTGGAGATTTTGAATGGTTCAAGTTTCAAAATGTCATTCAAAGGGTCTATTTCATGCCATCTGTTTTGGTCAAGAGCAAAGTCCAAGTGAAAGGCCATGTTTGGATGCAAAACATTATAGGTCACTTTTGAAGAAAAAGTTGAAATATTTCTAAGTATGGAAAGTCAACCCTTTTTCTCCAACTTTGACTCAATGCAACTTCTTGCTCAAACATCCATTTGATCTCATTCCTTGCATATTGAAAAGCTTGTGACTTCATCTTTCAAATCCTTCAAGAATCACATCATAAGGTGTCGTACATTGTTGGCACCATGGTTATGAAAGTGGCATCATGAAATGGAAATTCCAAGTTCAGTCAGATTTGAAAAATAGTTTAAATCCAATTACAAGCCTGTTTAAGGATCATTTTCGTGTCTAATCATGTTTAGGAACTTGCCATAATAAGAGACGACCCTTAAACCATCCAATTTGCTGCGTTTTGAGCCATGTGAAGTCACACTTTTCACATTTAGCAGGTCCACACGGTTTCACTCATTTTGCCTCCAATTCGCCCGCTTGAACCTTGCATCATAATCAACTATAAATAAGGATCATCCCTCACTCTTTTTTTAAGCTTTTGATAGCCAACTGACCCCTGTTCAGATCCCACATGAACTCTTAATTTGAAATTCTGATTTCTTACATTCTCACCTTAAAACACCAAAAGCTCCATTCAGTTAGCTTCATTGAAATTCTCTGAAGCTAACCATACGGTTACTTTCAAGAATTGTGACCAATATTGATCTGTGGAAGTTCAGTTTCAGAGCAATTTCTCACTACTTTGTTCAGGTAGATTTCTTAGCCACATTGATTCAAATAAAAGACTAACCCACTCCCTGTGTTCTTCTGATCCTCGTACTCTTTATAGTTTGCAATTTCATTGAGAATTGAGCAAGATACCCCAGACTTTCGTGCTCTTTATTTTTTCTGGTTTTTTTTTTCAAACACAACCTTGCATAATTTATATAAATTTGGCGTAATGGTACCGTTAGAATCAACTTGAAGAGACGAATCTAATGGTACCGGTCTGGTATGCTAATTTTACAATTTGGAAGATTCAATTTGGGGATGGCTGGAGGTTGAAGACGATGACATGTCCGTCTTCAACCAATGACATGAAGCCACATTATTTTTTTGAAATGGATACAATGTGCTTGCCTTACAATGAGCGTGTCTCAAGAACCCTTAGATCTGATTACTTTTGTGAGTCAGACTTCATCCAACACGCCATATTTTAAGTTGTTTTATTTTTAAAATGTTGGATCCGGTGTAATATTTAGTAATGACCATGATATGCATAGTGCGTCAGATCCCTTATACCTGATTACTAACGCGTTTTGACTCTCATCCACTGGTCTACATCTTTTTGGTTGTTATTTTCTTTTCTGATTTTTATATTTAATTGTTTTAAATTTCAAAAAATCATAGAAAATTCATTTTTAGTCCAAAAAATCTGAAAAAATTATGAAAAATATTTTTGATTATTCTCTTTTTGATTTTTATTTTTTCACAATTTAATAGTGTTTTGGTATTTTTTTTAATAAATTTTCACTTTATTTGAATTGTTTTAAATGTTTAAAAATACTTTTATACATTTTTAAATTCTGAAAAATTATAGAATGATCCAATGACATTGTGACAAATATTGGTGACCTCATTTTATTTTTGTTTCTGACTTTGTTATTTTTTTTTTTCATTTTTGGTTTATTTTACTTATTTCTTTTAATTTTAAAAATAGTTTCTGACTTTAAAAAATTACCAAAATTTTCATAAAAATATTTGAGTCCTTTTATGATTTTTCTATGGTCTTACTTTTTATTTCTTGATTAATTTGAACATAGTTGGTATTTTTATCCCTTATTTCTATTTTAAAACATTTTAAAACCCTTTAAATATAAATAAATAAATATATATATATATATATATATATATATATATATATATATATATATATATATATATATATATATATATATATATATATATATATATATATATATATATATATATATATATATATATATATATATATATATATATATATATATATATATATATATATATATATATATATATATATATATATTAAATGCAATATTATTTTGTGATTATTTTCTGGTTGATCTTGGGTTAAATTTTTGATCATGAACTTTATTAACCCCATTGGATCCATGGTGTTGAGTCTTGTTGTACCCTAAAATTTGCCCTCTCATTTCTCAGGAAATCACCCTGAATTCTCAAAGTTTTCTCTTATACAAATCCAAGCCTTGAATTATCATTTCTTTCCAAGCAAGCCATTTACAAGGGCAAAATGGTCATTTACACGCTGAGAAGTCAAACTTCGGCTTTTTGATCAAAATCAAATCTCAAAAATCATATTTCATCAAGACATGTTGGAATATGAAGTTTTGTTTCACCGAGAAGCTCAAAAGTCAAATTTTAACTTGGTAAAGTTAAATTCTAAATACTTAGAATTTTTCGAAAGTATTTAAGAAAAATGACACTTCAGAACTTCTGAGCCAGCCTCCAGGCAGGAGCAGTCAGAAGTTGTAAGCGTGGTTCAACACATAACATTCAGTCAAAGTGTGGCCCTTTAGCATCTACGCCAGCTCAGTCAGAAGTTGCCAGAAGATTATAAAACGTGATGAAAAAATCTGAAAGCTCCTTCAGAACATGCTGGAACCAGAAGGTAAGAGGGTCAGAAGATTGGGTGCTACACTAAAGCAGAATCCCTAAGTTCAGAGTTTTCAAAGGCAAATCAATGAAAGTTACTGGAAAGCCTGAGGATCCTTCAGAGCTTGCTGAGGCAACATGATACAAAGTTAGAAGATCAGAAGTTGGACGTTTGTCCTAAATGGAACTTCTGGCTCAGATTTAAGTAATGATGCAAATCTCATATTACAAGATTTCTGATTTTTGACAAATCTCATCACCATTTAATGCTCATTAATGCTCACAACCACTTTTGAGTCTTTGTCCAAAGGGTATCTCCACGTGTAGCATAGAAATACCTTTGTACAGATTTAGGTATGGGTTCATGCGCTACTTTTCGCTCATGGGTGTCATTTTTCCTTAATCCTTGCTTACTAATCCAGCCTAGGCTAAAGGTTGTCAATCATCACAACCTTTTTTGGAACTTGCTTCAAGAGTAAGTCAGCATCTAATTCATGATATTGGCACCAATTGACATTTTAAAACCCACAAAGCTTTGCCTATAAATAGAAGGCCATTGGTCATTGAGAAGAGGACCAGGAAAATTGCTGAAAAGAGATAGAAAGTTTGAGCAAGAAAAAAACCTTGAATCTCTGCCCAAAATTCCTAGAGTTTCAAAAAAAAAACTGTAAACACAACATACAAACCATTAACTTTGGATCCCCTGCTTTCAAACTCCATTTTGTTCTCAAAATATTTCTTGACTAAAAACCTTCCATACAGTTTCTGACCCACACGTTGGAAACTGCCATAACTTCTGTATTCATACCACTATATACCCTCCATCCATCCATTCAAAGAAGCTGTTCAGAACGTCATCAGAGTTAAGGTTAACTCCAATTCACAGAACTTCTTCCAGCTGCAAGGTAAGCACTTGCTGACTCTCACCACATTGCCTAAGCATTACCAAATTTGCATGCTCAAAAACACAATGTAGATATCATGCTTCTGATGTTGTACATGTTCTGAGGTTTTCACGGATCTGTATGCTTAAGTAGAGAATGAATCAGTTCAGAACTTTCTTGAAGAAACTAAAACTCAGAGTTAGGATTAGCAAAGGCGTGCTTTCCCTTTGTGATACGATGGGAGAACTGACTTGGGATTTTGCGTTTGTGTTCGCAAATGTTTCGGTTTAGCAAGAGTCGCCACCGACTTTTTATTTTATCCTAAGGAAGGGTCAAAATGCACAGGAAAGACCTTTGAGATATTTTCTTTGGTTCGGGGAGTAGATTATAGAAAGGGAAGGTATTAGCACCCTTTCTATCCATGGTTATCCATGGGCTCTTAGTTACTTTCTTAGATCACTTGCTTTGCTTTTCAATTGTTTGAAATGGTACTTTTCAATTGTTTGAAATGGTGCTTTGTGTGTGATTTTGGAAGATGTTTTGAAAAGAGGCCATCGTTGTGCCAACCTTTGTAATGATTCTTATTTGAATGTATACAAAGGTGTTTTTGTCTTTTGAAAAGTTTTCAATGTTTGAAAGTAGGGTTTTAAAATTGTGTTGTGAAGTGTGTTTTGAAAATAACAAGGATGTTTTTGCAAGCTTTTGATCAAGTAACTAAGAGATATCTACCCTATTTTACTCAAAGATTTTTCTTATGTTTTTAACCCTTTTAACAGTGTTGTTTCACCATTGTATTTGGTGAACAACCTTGTGTTAGGATGTTAAACGAGACAGGCGCGGGTCATCGTATAGACCATGATAGCAATAGTGTCAAGTATTTTGGCAATTTTCTTAAGGAACTTGATCATTTTGTTTAGGCAACTCAGATAGCGTCATCGAGGAACTATGATCTTTTGTTTTGTTTTTGTTTTGCCAAAGTACTTGACATGCAACCATGGCCCATTTTTGAAGGCAACAAGTGGATTGAAACCCTAGGGGGTGCAAGTGTGCATTGTGTTTGTTTTTCATGCATGTTTATCTTGGATTAGATCAAGCTAGTTGTTGATTTTATTTGGCATACAAACCCTAGGTCTACCCATGGCATAATTGAAAGCATTTAAAGGTGCGAGAATTTAAATTCTACACTATTACAACATGATATAGGGAGGGGGTACAAATTTGAATTGGGGGTATTTGACAAGAAATTAAATTCTAAATTATTACAACCAAATCGAATGTATAAGACAATATTTTAAATGTGCAATAATTAAATAAAATACAACAAATAAATGTTAAATAAAATGTATTATGCAAAAAAGTTTTTATGTATGTAAAAAGTATTTTTTAAGGTGAAATGTAAATAATAATAAAAAAAAGTCTATTTTAATTATTTTGTTATTTAGGGCAAAAACCATAATTTTTAAATGAATAGTATTATTTATTAATTATATACAATAATATATTGATTTGTACAAAAAATAAAAGTATATTCTAAAAATGATATTTTTAGTGCAAAATATTAATAAAAATAAAAATGTAATATTTTTGTATTTTTGTCCTAATTATTTAAGAAAATAAAGTATATAAGTATATATATATATATATATATATATATATATATATATATATATATATATATATATATATATATATATATATATATATATATATATATATATATATATATATATATATATATATATATATATATATATATATATATATATATATATATATATATATATATATATATATATATATATATATATATATATATATATATATATATATATATATATATATATATATATATATATATATATATATATATATATATATATATATATATATATATATATATATATATATATATATATATATATATATATATATATATATATATATATATATATATATATATATATATATATATATATATATATATATATATATATATATATATATATATATATATATATATATATATATATATATATATATATATATATATATATATATATATATATATATATATATATATATATATATATATATATATATATATATATATATATATATATATATATATATATATATATATATATATATATATATATATATATATATATATATATATATATATAAATACATTAAATATATAAAAATAGAAATTAATTATTT
>CATIWC010001946.1:0-216249 GCA_948472305.1 Vicia faba
AATATATATATATATACTTATATAGATATATATATATCATACATATATATATATATATATATATATAATATATAATTATATAATCTATAATCATATATATAGATATATATATATATATATATATATATATATATATATATATATATATATATATATATAAATTATATATATTTATATATATATATATATATATATATAATATATATATATATATATATATATTATATATATATATATATATATATATATATATATATATATATATATATATATATATATATATATATATATATATATATATATAAATATATATATATATATAATATATATATAATATATATATATATATATATATATATATATATTATATATAATATATATATATATATATATATATAAATATATATATATATATATAAATATATTATATATATATATATATATATATTATATATAGTATATAATATATATAATAATATAATATATATATAACTATATATATATATATATATATATATATTATATATATATATATATATATATATATATATATATATATATATATATATATATATATATATATATATATATATATATATATATATATATATATATATATATATATATATATATATATATATATATATATATATATATATATATATATATATATTAATTATATTAGTTATGCGCAATAAAAAAATAAAATAAAATATATACAAAACCAAAATATACTTAGAACAATATTTTTTTTAGTGTAAATAAAATAAAGAATAAAAATAAAAGTATAATGTTATTATTTATTATTTTTCAAGTTTTCAATAAATAAAAGTATATACTATTAAATTATTTTTAAGTCTAAAGAAACAATAAAATAATAAAAATAAATGTGGGAATTTATGAAATTTTTTTTGGATATTTTTATGTTTGTAAAATATAAAATAAAAATCAGAAATGATAAATAAATACAAAAATATAAAATATAAAGAAATTGGGCCAGGGGGGTGTATTCAGCAAAAAAAGGGGTGTCAATAGTGAGCCAGGACCAAGCCCAGCCCACCACACTTCATCTTCAACCTTCATTCTCAAAAACGCGCGTGCCCTGTACACCAAGCCAGATCCTGCATACATGCTCTAATGCAAAACATATAACATCAAAGTTGTAGAGCTTTCTAATATGAATTCAACCATATAAAAAACTTGTCCTAACTCTCAAAGACCAGAGAGAATTTCTCTGGCCCTAAATCTTAACCTATTTTTTTTTAGGATGTTCATGGACCAAATTCTGTTAGCATGCTTAACTAAAATGAAAACTGAGCATATGTACAACTTTATGGCTATGAATACTACATTTTTCATTCACAAACCTAAGCCTAAATGTTCCTAAATAGAGAGATAAGAAGTTTACAAAACCTGTTTCAGCTGACTTCATGTATGGCAATGTGGAGCTTTTCAACAAGGCCTGGGATGTTTGGGAGCTTGCTTGAACTTCCCCTGACCTTCTCCAATGTCTAGCTTGCTTTGAATGTGCTTTAACAAGCCTACAAAACTCAACCTGCACAAGCTGAAATCAAAAATGACAAACCCTGTAAATGGAGTTACAGTTGGTGTTAAAGGGTTGGTGTTAAAGGGTTGGGATAACTTGGATATGTTGTATGGAAGGTGTTTAAACCAATTTGAGACAAAACACACGAGGGATTTGAGTTGTGGAAATTAAACTGCAGGGAGTGCCCTGTTTTGCCAAATTAATATGATTTTATGCTATGGGAGGTTTGAGGGCTCAAAGGGTCGTGTTTCTGGTTCAAGGGGATGTGAGAAAGTTGTCTCAAAAGCTTGCACAAGTTGGTTTTCACAGATGTTCCAGTTCTCATGTATTTGGTATCTTTCTTGTATATGAAGAAAAAATGAGCAATGATGTAATACAAGCCTGTACAGGCTATCTATCAGCATGCCTCTTGTGATCTTGGCCCCTCAAGTTGGTGGATATGCTTTGCTGCAAAAGATATTGTTCCAGGCTCAAGAGATGTGGTATTGACATAAAGCATATTTTGGCAAAAATGGCAACGTTGCTTTTTCTATTTTGGGATTAATCTTGTGTGAAATGCTCTAATGACCAAAACAATGCCTTAGACCAATGGATTTTCATTTAATTATTGAGTGTGGAATGGTTTTGAGGCCTGTAATCTAGTGCAAAGCAAGCTGATTAAAGATTGCAACTTGTATCACTATGAACATGCCATGGATGAAAAGTGAGTTTTTGCCAACTTCAAGCCTTCGATTCTCCCTAACCACAAATTAGTTTGGAGAGTTATTTGACATTTTGGAAAGCTTGCAAAATTCTCTACATTCCATCTTTGAAATTCAATTTGAGATTCCAAGTAGAACTATGTGAAAAATGGCCATGAAGATAGGTCAAAAGTTTCATGGACCCTTGTTCCAAAAATCATAACTTGAGATCCAAGATTCTTTTGGGAAAACTTTGTGAATCAAAGTTGTAGACTTTGTGGAGGAATATAACTTTCATGTTGGAAGTTTTGTTTGAATCCAATTGCATCATGGTGAACATGTTGGGCAAAGTTAGGAAAAATTAAGAAAATTTCATAACTTAGAAAAATTCTAAGTTATGAAATTTTTCAACTTTAAACCCTAATTTGCAAAATTGGCTTTCTTGATGAATAAGTTTCATGTTTTGACACATCTTGATGAAAAATGACCCTTGGCACTTGATTTTGACCAAAAAGTCAAAGTTTTACTTTTCAATGTACAATCAAAATTTGATCAGTTGACTAGAAAAATTCATCTGTCAATCCAATGCAATTGAGATCTTTTGAATCTTGTGAATAGTTCAAGATGATTCCATTTAGTCCTTAAATCCATGCTTGAACTAAATTTTCCATTGACTAGGTCAAAAATCAGAAATTGCCCTTGTGCCGTCAAAACCCTAAAAATGACCATTTTGCCCTTTTGGTGATCTGATCAAATTTCTTGTAGAGTTGTGGTCCAAACTTGATCAAATGGTTCATATGAGTTTATAATGTTGATGTGGGTCAAAATTTATGAGGTTTGACTGTAAATTGGCCACAATTGACTTTTCCCTCAATACAGCTGATTTCTAGGTCAACTGTCCAATTGACTGGGTAAAAATTTGATTCAAGGCTTGAAACTTGGTAGTGGTAATCTTGTAAGTCCAACATGAAGTATGAAAGTCATTTTGGGCATTGAAAGTCCAAAAATCCCTGTGCAAACTCAAACCCTAATTTAGGTCAACAGTGTAAGGAGATGTCTTGAGCAGAGTAAACCCTAGCTTGATCTTGAGTTCAAAGAGCCTTGTGATGAGAAATGTTGGTAAAATGAGAGGGAAAATTTTGGGATACAACAAAATGCAATGTTGGTTTGTCTTTCTTGTTACTAATATAGGTAAAGGAAATGAGATTTAGCAAGTTGCTCCATGGGTTCATAAGTTTATTTCCATTCCCTAGTCAATAAAGCTTGAGAAGTTAAAACCTCACCATTGGATTTGTTTAGGAAGAAATTGCATGGCAAGGTTATTTTGATTCATCACATTTCAAGGTTATCAAATTTGATTCAAAAGTACAAGGGGTTGATTGAAGAAGTTGTCATGTTTGGACAAGGCTTTGTTTCCATTGGTCACAAGTGCATATTTCTCTCACTTCTCAAGATATGGAAGTGGTTTTGGTGGCTATGAGTTCTAATTTTCATCCTTAACAACTTCTATTTACAAATCATTTGTGTTGGTACAATAAGTTTGTTCAAAATGTTAAAGTTCCTCAAAGCATTTTCTTGATCTAGAAGCTAGGGTTTTGAACTTCAAAGAAGCATATCTTGCTCATCTTTTGGTATTTTTGAGTGATTCCAAAAAAAGCCTTCTCTTTAAAGGGTTATAAACAAATCACTTCAAAAGTTTCAAGGAGTTTTCATGTGGAAAAAACTTGATGATGAAGAAAGATTACAAGTCCTCCAGATGAACCCCCAATTTCTCATGTGTGACTTCAAATGATCATAACTTGGTCAATTTTTATCACCTTGAGCCCATTAAATTTACACAATGAGATTGAGTATATGAAGTATATTCCTTCTTTTATGTGCAAAGTGAGAAAATGGATGAAAGATGCCCTAAGGATACAAAAGATTATAGGTCATTTCATGATTTTTTTTTCCAACTTCAACAATTTATAACTCTCTCACTTTTTGGATATTTTGAATGGTTCAAGTTTCAAAATGTCATTAAAGAGGTCTATTTCATGCCATCTTTTTTGTTCAAGAGCAAATTTCAAGTGGAAGGCCGTGTTTGGATGCAAAACATTATAGGTCACTTTTGAAGAAAAAACTTGAAATATTTCTAAGTATGGAAAGTCAACTTTTTTTTTCCAACTTTGACTCAATGCAACTTTCAGCTCAAGCATTCATTTGATTACATTATTTTTCCATTGTAAAGCTTGTAACCTCATATTTATAAAGCATCAAGAATCATGCCCTAAGACCCCTTGAGCTGAGAATGCCATTGATTTGAACTTGGTAACTTGGAACTGAAGTTTCTTCAAAAGTTAGAATTCAAAATCATTGGTTTAGCTTCTAAACACTTTGTTTCTGCGCGTTTTTCCCTCTAAACATGTTTATTGAACTTCTGTAAGTGATTAGCACAATGAAACACGCGTTTTGGATGAGTTTTGATCAAATTAGAAGTCACACTTTTCTTGTTTGCAAATTCACACGATTTCCCTCCAAACTTCATCATTTCAAACGCTTGGACATTCCATTTGATTCCCTATAAGTAGAGGGTCATCCCCCATTCATTTCCTCAAGCTTGGATAGCCAGAATCACCTTGCCAAACTTGTTCCATAACTTAAAATTCTGCAACTTCGAAATCTGTTTTCAAGCATTTTTCATCCAATTTTTCTATCAATTTACCTCCCTTGATCTTCCCTGAAGCTAACCATATAATTACATTCAAGAATCGTGTCCTATATTGCTCCATAGAAGTCCAGTTTCAGAGCTCTGCAACTTAACTTCAATAGGTAGATTTCTTCATTAATTCTTCAAAACTTTGATATCATTGTGATGCTCTCATTGCCCTGGTTTTAGTCGTAACACTTACTTTTATCTGGAAACTTGTTTTGACCATTAAATTTCAAATCCCTTTTCAAAACTTTCTTTCCAAATTGCTTGAGCTACAGTTTATATAAATTTATCACGAAGGTGTAGTTGTCTTCGTCTTGAAGAGACGAAGCGAATGGCATAGGTCTCGTGCTCTAATTTTACATATTGAGCAACCTGGTTTTGAGACTACATGGAGGTTGAAGATGACCAACGTGTCATCCTTCAACCAATGAAACAACGCAATTTGGATTTTTTGAATTTCTAATTTACATTTGATTCAGTGCTTTATTCACTAATGACCATGATATGCACATCGCGCCAGATCTGTTGGATTTGATTACTAACGTGTTTTGGCTCTCATCCAATGGTCCACATATTTTTGACTTTATTTTTCTTTTCTGATTTGTATATTTAATTATTTTAAATTTCAAAAAATCATAGAAATTTCATTTTTAGTCAAAAAAATCTGGGAAAAAATCATGAAAAAAATTTACGATTTTTCTCTTTATGATTTTTTTTTTCACAATTTTATTTTGTGTTTTGATATTTTTTTATAAATTTTCACTTTATTTGAATTGTTTTAAATGTTTAAAAATAATTTTATGCATTTTTTAATTCTGAAAAAATTATGGAATGACCCAATGATATTGTGACAAATATTGGTGACCTCATTTATTTTTTACTTCTGACTTTGTTGTTTTTTTATCATTTTTGGTTTATTTTACTCATTTCTTTTAATTTTAAAAACAGTTTCTGACTTTAAAAAATTAGCAAAAATTTTATAAAATCATTTTAGTTCATTTCTGATTTTTTTATGGTCTTACTTTTTATTTCTTGAATAATTTGAATATAGTTGATATTTTTCTCTTTTATTTCTATTTTCAAACCTTTTTTATGTATATATTAAATGTAATATTATTTTGTGATGATTTTCTGGCTGATCTTGGATTGAATTTTTGGTCATGAACTTTGTTAACGTCATTGGATCCATGGTGTTGAGTCTAACTCTACAAAAATAGATGAATGATTTTAATAATAGTTTGATTTAAATTTAATTCAAATGTGGTTTTTATATTCTCTCCCATTCCTCTTCATCTTTCCCCTTTCTCATTGCACTAAGTGTTATTGGAGCATGATCTCTATATCATATCTCAAAACAAATGGTACATAGATTGTTATTGTCCGACCTCAAAATAGGCGCGACTTCTATTTAAGTCCACTTACGATTGCTTAACATAGCTCTAAAATTTTGTCCTGATTCGAATAAATGATCATTCATGTCCCAAACCTATGTTTGCAAGTCCAAGTATGTTAATTTGATCTCTTTGATCCAATAACCTTGAGATTCATTGGGTGGAGGCTTTAGTTTTACCAATCCTCTAATGGATCTACAACACTTTTGGTCAACGCGGATCACTTAAACATCGTTGATCATTAAAGGGTACTTTTGAGGATTCCAAATGGATAATATACTTGACAAAAAGCAAATGCAACTTATTGTGTGGAGGCTTTGGTTCTACCAATCCTCTAATGAGTTCCAAATGCAAGTTTCAAGATGGTCATCCAACTAACCACTAATTACTAAATTGTTTTTACTTTATGCCCTTTTATTTTTTATGTTTTATGTACCATTTACTTTAAGCATTACATTTCATGTCATTTTTATTTTGCTCACTTGAGCCTTTTCTTTTCTCTTCTAAGACACCTAATAATCAACATGGATCATAAAAAAACTTTAATGATACCTTGACTATTTGGTTACTATCCTTGGCATTATGGAGTATTAGACTTCTTGGACTTAGGATTAGAAACCTTGGCCTATGTTGGAAACCTTGTGACCTTAATTGATATTTTGTCTGGAGTTCTTGAGGTTTACCTCAAGACATTGGGTTGTTTGTTTGTTTTGTGTGCAGGCTATTGTGATTATATTCTTTGTTTGTAATCTGGAATTCACCCGTATACAACCGTTACTCTGCCCAATTTTTATGAAGACTTAATACACTTGAAATTTAGTTCTCTCAAGAGGTCTAGTATCTTTGCTTGCTTGGTTTCAATCCAAAGAATGAGAATTTTATCTTAACTCATAATGTCAAGTATTGCCTTCTTCCTGGTTAGATGGTTTTTATCCTTATCTTTTACCTTATGCTTTAGGATAGCCTCTTCTTCTCCTCCCATCTTCTTAAATTTAAAAAAATCTTCTCCCTCCTTTTGAAAACTCTTCTTATTTTTAAAATTGAACTACTTTCATAATAAAATTGGACTTAGGTCCATGCATTTTCAAAATATCTTTCACAAATAAACTGGAATCAACATTAATAAAACCTTGACATTTTTTGTGAGAAGACTTAAAATCAATCAATCTCATTCAAATCATTTTGCCATCTTTTCTTTCATCTTAAACTTTTCTCAAAAGATTCGACTCTTGTCAATCCTTGTAGTGATGCAAACAACTATACTTATACGATATGTAGTGAAGTGAGATATTTTCCACTTGGGTGTTGAGTGAGGCATTGTTTATTTTAAAATCCAAGCCATATCCTCCACTTTGAGATGATGCAAATTCTCCTTTCTCATGATTGTGGGTAGTAAGTATGTTTTTCCACACGGACAATGACGATGATGTCTTATCTCATAAAATTAACCAACACATTTGTGTTTTAAAATTTTTCAAAGGTGAACTACGTGTACCCTGATCCCCTATTGCACGAAAGGTGGTACGTAGGCAGTAAAGGTTCACAACCGCGACGGGTGCAAAAATCATAAAAAACATATTTCTTCTCTCATCTCCACCATCTATTTTACATACAACATTTTATAGACAAAATATATAGGTTTGACAAAGAGGTTCATGCGGTGTACCGTAGATGTTTAGGGTGATAATACATTACCTTTGCATAACCAACCCCCTTACCTAGAATCTTTCCCCCTCTTTTTGGGTTATTCTCTCTTTTCCCATTCCTTTGGAAACAATAAAGCGCGGTGGCAGTTTTTATGTTAATTTGTACAAGTCTAGTCAATCAAATGACTTAGTCTTAAACATTTCTACCGCTACAGTTGGATATATATATATATATATATATATATATATATATATATATATATATATATATATATATATATATATATATATATATATATATATATATATATATATATATATATATATATATATATATTTCACTCTTTCACAAACACTATCACATTTCCACTCTCACTCATTTTCTCTCTCTTCAAACTGTTCATCGTTTAAAAACCCTAAAAGAGTCTGTGTGAACAAATGGCTTCCTCTCATCAAATTTCTCAAGTTTCTCAAAAAGTTCCTGGTTCTTCCTCCTCAAATAAAGAAAGGTACATCGAACCCTTAAGAACTCTTCTCACACCCATTGATTCTCTGGAATTTTTGTGTGAGCTTATTGTTGATTTCATAAGCATGAAGGAAAATGGGTATGGTTTAATATATGATGTTGAGTTCCAAGGATGGACGGAGTATTTCGGTCGCCCCATAGGTCCAGTTTTTCCAAAACTTGTGAAAGAATTCTGGATCCATGCCTCAACTTCTAATAATCAAGTAACATTCTTCATTATGGGAAAGAAGATCATCATCACTGAAGATCTCATTGGGAAACTCATAGGTCATGAAGGCGGAAGTATTAGATGCAGTGATATGGCAGACAAAAGTTCTAACCTAACCATGGTCTCAAAGGAAATTTTTTCTTCTGGCCAACCATCCAACAAAATTAAAGATCTGAAGGATTATCTTAGTATTTGGTCCAAAATAATTATAGGATGCATCAATCACAGGAAGCCTACCAGCTCTCTAAACTACATCAACATAGATCAACAGTATCTTCTGTACTTCATCGCCACAAAAGCAAAAGTTCATCTCCCACATCTTCTTCTCAACCATTTGAAGACTAGTGTAAAAGAAACAAGAGAAGAATAAAGAAAAAGAGAGATTGGTTCCCTCTGGGAAGACTCATTTAAGATATTATGACTGAAAACAGACTGATAGAACATCTGATAGAGGCTCAACAAGCTAGTGTTCTAGAAGCTTGTGCTGGTAAACCTCTCAACGCCATGAATCTGAAGAAGATGAAGATTATTTAAACTATTAAGAAGGACCCAACGATCACCACCAAGGAAGTTATCACCACCCGAAGAGTGCCTCTGAAAGATTTTCCTCTCTTCACTCAAGCAAATTCTTCTCCAAAAATTATTCTCAGGTATCTGGAAGCCTGCAAGAGTGACGATATGATTCCAGATGTGGACATTCTTGATCTAAGGCAACAACCTCTAGAGGTTGCTCCCAAAAAATCAAGAAAAAGGAAAGCAGCTGGAGAAGGAACTTCTCAGAAGACCCTCAAAGCTACCAAAAAGAAAGGTAACTCGTCTTTTGTTTTTGTTATTGAATTAATATTTTTATCAAAATTTGAAAGCCCCTTATAGCCAAAGGCCACAGAAGATCCATCTCCTCAAACCTTTGATGATTTTGACCTTGATATTGACACTTCAATACCTACAAATAATCCTATGACTAATCCACCTTCTACCCACTTTGATCAGACTTAGCCTAAACTTGCTCAAGTTCTCTCTGATATTGATCAATTTGATCCACTGTTTAAAGCTCTCCAAACCTAAAATCCATATTTTGATTCTGATACCACGACATCCATCCCTGGTATCACTTTCCCTCTCATGGTTTCTCAACCACCAACAATCCCCACAACTTCATCACAAACCTTCTCCATTCTAGATCTTCCATCACCTTATCTTTCAACACCACCAAATTCACCTATAATCCTTTCTGACTCTCCCTCTCCAAATAACTATCTAGAAAATCCCCTTAGAACAATCATCGGTTTAGAAGCCTAGGAAAATCTCGTCACAAGCTCTCAGAAAATTTATGTTCCCGAACCAAAACCAAAAATCTCCAAAGCAGATGTTGGTAAATCTTTGCTGATTTTTGAAACAGAAATACATGAATGGGTTAACTCTCTAAAGCTAGGTTTCATGGAGAATCTCAATCCAACTGCCTCTGATTCTCACTGGAATCAGTTCTAAAAATGGTTTAACTCTGAATCTCTGAAGCTAAAGGAGCTTAGCTATGAAATCGCTCAACAGAACTTATGCGATCACTTGAAAATATTCAAGGATCAAGTTTTACAACACTAGGTAAAGAAACCCCTCCTTATGCTAGACAACACCCCTTGGGAATATCATCAGACATCAGAGTATAATGAACCGTCTCCTGATCCTCTTCCTCTGATCATGTTTCAAGACAAAGGCAAGGAAGTCGAAGAATCTCCTGTGCCATAATCAGCTGCAATAAGTTCTGAAAAAGTGGTCTCTTCTGCTGAAACAACCTCATCTTCTCTTGTGGTGAAAACTCTGGAGGAGTTGAAGAAATAAAATGTTATGTTTAAGGAAAGGTTATACAAGCAGGATGAAACTATCAAGGACATTAAGGGGATGCTTGGGAAACCAGAGGAATCGAACAATCAGATCAAGAGTTTATTGAAGCCTTATTCACACGACTTCCACCTACTCAACCTTAGTTCTGAAAAATTGTTTCTATTTTGTTTCTTATTTAAATTTTTTGTTATCCACCACCTTCTATTTATCTTAATCCTTTTTTGAATACAAAATGGATTTTATTAGTTACGTGTTTTTATTGCTTTTTGATTCTTGATAAAAAAGGGGGAGAACGTAAGATATTTTGAATATAATAGTATCGAGACTTAATCTCAAACATTTTGAATATCATAAGTTCAATTTTTTATCCTCTAAAGCAAACAAGAAAAATCTATTGAAAAGTAGCCTCTGAAAGTAACTTCTGTTGTGGGTGCATCAAAAACCTTCTTCTCAAAGCTCTGATCAGAACATCTTCATGGGAAGTATTTTTTTGAGTATCTAACTCAGGGGGAGACTTTAATTCTTTATGCTCTTAAAAGTATTCTATCAAAATATACAAGTTTTTGTCATCATCAAAAAGGGGGAGATTGTTAAAACATAGTTTAATTCTATATCCCTATAAGAGTTTTGATGATAATAAACACATGATCTATATAAAGAACAAATATGCTCTCTAAATATTGTTTTTCTTATGCAGGGATATTCTAACGTAAGATGCATAGAAGATGAAAAAGTTTTTGAAGCTTTGTTATGACACATCATACTTAGAAGAAAGTTCATGTGACACGCTTAAACAAAGAAGTTCTAACGTTACAACTTCTGAATGCATTAACGCTGCAAACAAATAAAAAAACTCTGATATTCTAATACATAAAGTTATGGAAAGAACTAAAGAAGTATCAATGGTAACATTCATCTTCTGATATGATCCCAAGAAAGCATGTTCTATAGCGTTATAATTTATTCATTATAAATCAAAAGTAACGGCTGAATCAAGACAAGATCTCTACTTTTGGAAAGAACATTAACTACACTTTATCTACCTCCCAAAAGCATCTTCTCATGTCTCTCATGCATTGCCTATATAAAGAAGACTTGAAGGAGAAATCACACACAACATTACTGCGGACTGAAAAAGAGAAATACCATTACCTTTCTATCTTGTGCTTTTCAATTGTGTAATACATCACTGTAGTGATATTATTTTATCTAGAAAACATCTTTGTACACACTTTCAATTATATTATTGTGTAATACCTTGAAAAAGCCGAGTTGTGGTTTAATATCAAGAAGACTTTGACAATTTTCATTTATTCTATATAATCAAGTTTGATTAGTGGATTAAGACCTCATTTGAGAGAGGCAAAATCTCCTTGGCGGGTGGACTGGAGTAGTTTGATTTCAAATGAACCAGGATAACAAATGTGTCTATTACTTTATTTTTAAAAACCCCAATTCAAACCCCCATTTCTTGTATTTTTCCGTTCTTCAACTGAAAGTCGCTTGGAAAATTCTTCCATTATGGGTACCAACTGATAATCTGGGAAGGTAAAATAGTGATTCTTAGGATCACAGAACTGGAAAAAAACACTCATTGTGTCTTCTTCAAAGCCTGAGGTGACCAAACTGAGTAGATAACCATGCCTCTTGGTGAATTGAGATTTTTCGGGAACCTCTGAGACTAAATTCTTAAGCTTGGAAGGTATCTCCACAAAGTTGATCCGGATAGTATTTCTATGATCGGAATCCATAACATGCAACAAGGAACAAAGATAAGTCCCTAGGTCCTCGAAATGGTTAGTGAAAATGTTACATTATGATGATATGATGTTATGATGTCATGTTCATGTTAAATAAGTAGAAAACACAAACAAGTAAAACAAGAGCCTTAAGTTTAAAGGCTTGAATGAAGTCAATAGGTAAATACCCTTCCCCATTGAAGTTAAGTTGGCTCAACCTGTCCTAAAATAGTAACAAGGTTCTAGGAATATATTATCACCGATCTTTCTCGTAGGCTTTATTTTAGTACGGAAACTGACTTGCCACCAAAACATCCTGAAAGTCGAATCTCAATGAGCGTAACCTCGAGTATCAACCAACTTTGGACTGCACCAAAGCCGACTATCTCACTACTTGCTAATGGCCAAGATGGGTCAATTAAGGTTATAAAAGTAAGTTAGTGTTAACGACACCACGCTGAAGCCTAATGTTATCCTTGACTGACTCAAGGAACATCAGTAAAAACCAAAGTGTCACACTAACTGTAGCTATCATATAACCATATCGGTCTATGCCGTACAGTCTTTATGATCTATTGCTACCTACCTAAGGAATCCTTAGATCCAGGTGTAGGACATTACAGGAAATAATACCCAAACAAGCCCTTAAAGTTAAAGAAAACAATTCAGAAAATTAATCTAAGTAAAAGTGATCTAGACCCTAAGGTAACCCCTCTATTTTAAGTAAGTTCCCAGCAGAGTCTTCAGTTCTGTAATACAGTGGGAGAATTGACTTTTTTGGTTTTATCCAAATGTGCGGATAGCAAGAGTCGTCATCGGCTTTTCTTTTATCCAATATTTAGGAAAGGTGAAAAGAACAGGAAAGACCCTTGACAGATTTTGAGTTCGGGGGGTAAGTTATGAAAAGGGAATGTGTTAGCACCTTTTTCATCCGTAGTTATCTATAGACTCTTAATTGTTTAGCTCACTTTTAAAAAAATTTCTTTGTGTGTGTGATTTGAAAATATTTTGAAATGCCAATGTAAGGCTAACTTTGTAATGATTCTTGTATCAGTCCTCAAGAATGTATATAAAGTGTTATTTTGAAAATAATTGTTTGAAAGTGATGCAAAAATGTATTGTTTGTGAAAAAATTTGTGAGCAAGCAATTAGGAGTTCTTACCTATTAAAGTTTTTCTTGTTATTTTCCTTCTCCTTTAGAGATAGTATTATCCATACCATTAGTTGGTAGGTAATCTTATCTATTGGATGTGAAGGGACATGCGTAGGGCCATCGCATGGTCATCGAAGGCAACATATAAGGATACTTTAGCAATTGTATCAGAGGGATTATCATCATTTACTCGTAGGGACTAGATCATTCTGTAGGCAACTCGAAGGGTCATTGAGGGATTATGATATTTATTAAAAATGGACTATGATAATTTGATTGAGGGTCTTTTGCTAAAGTATCCCAATTTTCGAGGGACATGACGAATATTGTAAGGAAACAAGAGAGGATATCCTAGAGGTGCAAGTGTGAAGAGTGTATTGATTTCAGTTATTTATCTTGAGAATTAAGATTTTCTACGTTTGTTTTTAGTCTTGCCATACAAATCCCAGTTACTAACAGTACAGGAAATTAAAGGGCGGAATGTAAAGATCTAAGCTATTACATGGCTTTGGGGTAGTTACATAATATAAATTTACAGGAAGTAAATCTACACTATTATATCCTCAAAGCAGATACATAATTAGCAAAAATGCGGGAATGTAAATCTAAGCTATTACACCGATAGTGTGACATATACATTTTGTCAAATAAAATTAAATAGCAGTAAGAAATAAAAGAACGCTAGAAAAATATTTGAAGACCTAAAGTTCTAAATGTTAATGTTTTTGGTGTTTTTTGTAGAAAATAATTTAAGTGATAATAATTAATTAAAATCTAATTGTTTCTAATTGATTTTAATATTAAGAAAAAAACTAATTAGTTAATTAATTAATAAATAAAAATATATTAGAAAAATTTAATTACTAATTAAAATCCCTAATCCTAATTTATTAATATTAAGAAAAAAAAGAATTAGGTTAGTTAATGATTGATTAATTAAAAAAGAATTAATTAAAAAAAGAAACAAAATTAGGTTAGAAAAAATAGGGTAACAATAATTTGCATGGGGTGGGTGTTGAACCCACGCCCTAGATCTCATAGGCGTGCCCTCCTACCACTAGGCCAAGCTTTTTTTGTGTTTAGAAATAGGAATTGATCAATATATAATAAACTTACGTTGAAATCTTGAAAAAGAAAATAAATTGACAAAACGCAAGAATCGAACTCACGCTCCTTACGTTACGAACCTTTATTTCCAACCAATTGCGATATGATGCGTTTTTGTTATAGAATAGAAACATATAAATATATAATAAAAACAACTGAATTAGAGAAGCGCTGGAGCCCTAGCTCCGGTCGTCTTCTCTTGTAAGTCCAATCTCAACCTGCAAAAACAACATGAGTTAGATCATAAAAGGGACCCTATCCCCCTAATTTGACCCTTGCAAATCCAATGGTGGTGTTAGTTTGGCCTGAAAATGTTTGTATCGTGAGATTAAATGAAAAAGTTCCAAGCTTCCCTAACAATGGCATCTCACGATCCCTGCGTTAAAGCTTGCAAATAATGGATCAAAACAGTCCTAAACATGATCGTGAACATGTACACATGCATCAAATTTATTAGATATGTATAGATTAAAAGTTTGAGATTCACGAAAATTACCCAAACCGGTGCAATTAAATATGGCTGTTTTGTACGTGAAATTGCTTCAAGGGTGGTTGGGATGGACTCCTGGGAACATCAGGAAGCAGATGGGATGCTTGAAACGGATTGAAAGCAGCTGCACACGAGGTTTTTAAGTTGCACTAGTTTTGAGAAAATTTGAAATTTTTTAGGGTGTGTTCTTGAGGCAACTTTTGTGTCCCTCTAGGTCTGAAGGTGTCATATATTTATAGTGGAATATTTAGGTCAATAAAGGTGAATCAAATCTCTTGTATTTCATGATCAAATATTTGATTGAGATCTTTCTTTTTTAGGCCAATCATGTACCAATCATCTGTACACGTTTTTTTTAAGTTGTTACCAGCTTTTTGGGTTTATGATTTGATTCAATAATGGACCCCCATGCCTTATATAATTTATTTGGTATTTTATCTGATTTATTTTGCTTTTAATTGAATAAAATCAAAATAAAAAGAAATAAAAATCACAAAGATACATGAATGGATTTAGGGGTCCCTCATGAGGTCAAGAACATGTTTGGACCTTAAAAGATAGGTCCATTAGTCCAAAAATTAAAATTTGCTCAATTTAGACTTCATGTATTTTCTCAAAATTGCCCAACTTGCACCAATCATAACTCACTCAATTTTTGTCATATGAAGATGATCTAGGACTTTTTGGAAAGCTAAAGATATTTCCTACAACTTTCATGTTGGTAATTTTTTAATTTGGAGTCTTTGAATTGATGTAAATTGCTTTGATAAAAAATGTCTTTTTATTGACTTTTAAAATGACATGTAATATTTTGGCTCATATCTACCAAATGAAGCATTTTTTGGCTTTGAGCTTAGAGAGACAAAGTTGTATATAATTTAATTTCCTTCAAGATAGGCTTTGGTTGAGAAATTTATGATGAAGTATGTGAAATTTATGCTTGGTCAAATTTTAGTTGACTTCTCCTAAAGAAAACCCTAATTTAGAAACTTTTGACTTTTGATGAATTTTGAGTTTTCTTGATGAATCATGATCAACCTTTGATCAAATGATGAATATGAGTTAAAATATTGATGTTGATAAAAAATCTTGAAGTTTGACTGTAAATTGGTCAAAGTTGACTTTTTATCCAATATAGTTAATTTTCAATCATCTAGATAATTGACTGAGCAAACTTGTGCTGCAAGGCTTGAAATTTGGCATGAGGATATTTTGAGACATATGAGAAGCCATGAAATCCACTTGAGGCATTAGAAATAAAATTTACTTTGAGAAAAGCAAAACCCTAGTTGTAGGTCAATTGCTTAGGAGGAGGGTTTGTCTGGTCAATCTTTGTGTAGCCTTGAGTGTCTAAGACCTTCATGAACATGAGGAGAACTATTGGAATATTTTGTCTTGAAAATGGGAGGGAGAATTTTGGGATTCAACAATGCCTTTAAGTCTAGTTTGGTAGTTTGCATAAAGAGGAAGAAAGAACTTCGACACAAAGAATTTTTTTTAAATGACCAAAGATCAAATAAATTGATGGGTCTATTCAAACACAAGTAGTGCAAGGGAAGATCAGAAAACATTACAATGGAAAAATCTACACAAATAAGGAAAAAACATGAGAGTCACCACCTCAAAGTTCTAAATTTTAAGACTTTCCAGATCTAATACATAAAATATTACACAATAAACAAATAAGCTACACTACATAATAAAATAGTGCAACTATGTTGAACCAATCTGTAGAACATAAAGGAATAGAGTAAATAAAGTCGTTGTTAGTACCATGGTTTTGTGATTGGCTAAATTTTGGCAAAACATAGTTTGTTATAATAGGTTTGATGTTATGTGATTTTCAACCAGATGTCGAAGACAATGTCATGACATCTTGGTCTGATGCAGAAAGAACTATTGTTTTGTAATTCTTGACAAGATTTGATTTGATTTTATAAGATAACTTTTGGAGTATCTCAATTTTTTTTAGGTCAACAAGATATAATCTAAAACAAGTGAATCAAACCTCCATCAACATTAAAGTTTCTAAATTTTGTTGTTGAGCTAATTTAGGATTCTTGAAGATTTGTTCTAAGACTTAAGAAGATATTATCTGCACCAATCAACACATGGATCAAGGAATAATTGAGCAAATAATTCGAAGCCCATGGAAAAATGAAGCTTATAAAAGGAAGACCAAGACCTAGGGCATATTAGTTCTAGTTAGTTCTCTTTATTTTATTTAAAAAATAAGGGTTTAAGTTTTAAGAGTCTCTCGTGTTCCTTGCGATGTAAGTCATTCTCTGTATCTTTTGATATTTTGTGGTAGACATAGTTTTCTCACTCAGAAACCTTGAGGTAATGAATTGAGTATTGTCATCCTCTAAGCTTTTAAGCAAAGAGTTGAGTAGTGTTCTTGAAAGAAGCTTTTAAGTAGACGTATATTGTTCTTAGTTAGGAGTCTTAACTATGTATTGTATTTGAAGTGTAATCTTCTATTGGCCTTATCCCTGTACTAGTTACTGTGATTGTAACTGGTCTATAAACGGCCACTGAGATTGGGGTAGGTCTTTTATCACTACAGTGATTGGAAGTGAGATGACAATTTCTTATATCTAAGAGGTGCCTAGGTAGAAGTTGCATTGGCTATGGATTAGGAGAGAATTGGTAAACTGGGACTGTTTAGACTTTGAACTAATACTACTGATAATGGTCTTCCTTCCTGACTTGGAAGCCCCAAGAGTAGGTGAGTTGCATTGAATTGGGTTAATAATCGACTATTTTCTTTATCATTCTGCTTTTAAAATTTTGCATATTATTTTAGTTTGATATTGTTATTCAGTCTGTCTATAGATATTGTAACATTTGTCCTGACATCATGCTATGATGTTGGAAGCATAAGTAGGAGCATGTTGTTACCAATACCAGAATTTCAATTGGCATCGGAGCAGGCACCATGTTTGTCATTGGGTGAGTTTCGGGGAGATATATTTTCTGGTACTTCGTGTCCGTTGAAAGGGCAGAATGATAGCCTCTTTGGAATCAAGAAAAAAAACTACTGATGGTTGTTTCATGGTCTGGTTGATGCTACCATTGATGGTAGTTGTTTAAGACTCCGCTATTGCTATTACTATTGGTATTTATCTATAATTCTATTGTTGTTGACAACTATTGGTTGTTGTCTTTATATCACAACTACTGATAATTATGTTGCTGATACAACAACTACCGATGGTTATTTATATGTTGATGGTAGTATATGTATATGATGTATGAACTATGAAGGACAAGGAGTGGATTGTTCTTGGAAGTCTCAAAAGGTTGAGCTGTTTCTCAAAACCTTGAATATTAATGTCTATAAAGGATAAATATTTGGAGGCTAATAAGGATGTGAGATATGGCCTATGTTGCTTGGGAATTTCTCAAGACCTCTCCAAAAGGCACATCTAAGGTGTAGATGTCTAGCTACTCACATCTCATTTGTTAAGCGTGAAGATAAAAGATGATGAAAGAAATTCATGTTCTTCGATGAATTCCCCTGTGATATTAGATGATTTCATCTCTTTGGAAGACGAGTTTTTCTCTTGAAGGTGCTCAAGTTATTAACAGTTGTGAGTAGTTGAAGAAGAGCATATGACATGGGCTTTTATGTATAGTTATCCTATGATGTTGTGTTTCTTGGGAAGTAAATCTACCAAGTACTGAGTAGAATGGGTAGAAGGTCAATTCCAAATGTCTAGAACATATGTTCTGACATCAGAAAGATTAATATTGCTCAGTAATGGGAGCTGGATCAGTCTTAAAAAATATTCAGAGTGAAGAAAATCAATAAATGTGAAGGAATATCGGAGTAGAATGTCCTATCTGTCTCAAAATCCATCTGAAGGGGCTTTATATATCTTTACCTAAGAATGGCGGTATCATATGATGATGAGCTAAGTGCTTCTTTCTAATTTTGTACATTAAAAGTGAAGAAGTCTATCCTCAAGGAAGTAATATGTAAGTATCTTCTTCTCATCTACCGGCTTTAAAGGAAGAAAGTGTGTTTGAAGATCTCCAAAGTATATAAAAAAATGTTTGAACAATGGTTCAATTTTTTTGGAGGAGTCTTTTCAAGACTGGGAAGTTGAATGAAGGGATAAGGCTTAACTTTCATGTTTTAACATGCAATGAAAAACCTTATCAGTCAACAAATAGGCTGAGTCAGAGATGTAAAATCAGAATGTCTCAACATCATAACTTACATCAGGATACTCAAGCTAAAGACAAAGTCTTGCATTGAAGTTGTCACTTTTGTGTAATATTGTATAGCTTTCTCAAAAGCCCTTCTCGGCTCAAGTTTGACCTGACAATGGTTAAAATTCAAAGGAAATTCTTTTTGTCTTTTGTTCTTCAGAAGATTTCAACAAAAGAATATAGGAATTCAGATATTGGTTAGGCTTTTCACATGTTTGAATTTAGAAAGTGGCCTGTAAGCATTATGTATCATTCTATCAACTATGTTACTTTGGTACTGTGGAAAAAGATGAAGGTCCTGAAGAAATGGATGGTTCAGGATTCTCTTGTTTATATGATGTTTTTCCTTGACTAAAGGATTAACATCTAATATGATGAGTTATCTCAGTTGGGTGATCAAGGTCTTGAGATGAACTAGTGATCACTAATGGGAGAATGAAGTTCTGTTGAGGACATTTGTTATAATATTAGAGTTTACTGTTGAATGTCCAAGGAAGGTGAAGTAAAGATGTATCACCAGAAGCCAAAACATCAGTCTGATGTAATAGTTCTAGAACTTCATCTTGTGAAACTATAAAAGCTTTTGCAAGGTAAGGGTCTCAATTGAACTGAGTATGCTCTTGTATTACTTGTTGATATTTTTGATGACCTTTAAGAAAAAAATAAAGATCAAATCTATTTGAAGTTATCAAAAGTTCTTTATCAACTTCTACAAAGGAAAGTTGGGTTCCAAATGGTGAATAAAAGAATGTTTGTGTACTTGTTGTTGGTTGTTCTAAACATGATTTGGGGGGATTATATCAAAGAAGAATCAGACATCTTTGAAGTTTTCAAAGATATTTTAGGCTCCAATTATACTTAATGAACATCTCTGAGCTTCTCTACTGTTAGTAAAATTTATAGAGATATTGTTGTCATTAAGAAAGAAAAGGATGTTGAACCAAATGTTGGAACATCATCTCAGGAAACTGATTCTTCAGATAAAGACTCTAAATAGCTGCATGCACTGAATCATAAATTTCTCAAAGTCAGCTAGAATTCAGGAGTTTTATCCAAAGGATTGGATAGTTTGGAGTTTGGTTTATGAAAGGATATCCATTTTTATATCTAAATCTGATGCAATCTTGCATTTAGAATTTAAGAAGACCTAAATAGGTGTAGTTTGGAATGAAGCTATTAACATATTATGGGCTTTCAAGAAAAAACTCGCTGAAGGTGTTGTTGTTGAAGGATGATTGTCCTTAGAAAGCAATCTTGTCTCCTGAATCAGCTAAGTTTTACTGTATCCTAATCTTTACAAAGGATAAGTATAATGTTGAAGGAAACTGTTTTTCTTTATTGTTTTGCATATAATTTCAAATAGGATATTATAACATTGTACGATGACAAGTTGGTTACTGTCTGCATAATCAAGTTTACAAGTTTGACTTGGAAAAGCTCGTTGATAATGGTCTTAGTTTTGTCAGTGATCTTGCTTCAAGCAAATGTGTTCTCCTTAGCTTGGGATCTCTGGGTTGATATTAAGAGCTGGACTTAGTAAGTCCTTGAATGCAAGTCAGACTGAAACCTTGAAGGGTGTTTTTGGGAAATTGTTCTATTGTTGGGTCAGTGATAGCATAAGTGGCGCGTAAACTTTATTAACCAGTCAACTATGGTTGTGGATAGTCTAGACTATGTTAATTAAAGTCTCATTTTCTAGTAGTTAAAACTTAGGAAGAGTAGAAGAAAAAGAGAGTGTTTCTCTCTTATGGTGAGTGGTGAATTGATGATAAGAGTAACTAAACTTGCTTAATAATCAGTCATTATAAGTGAAGTTTCAAGAGGAACAAATCTTGGATAAGGTTGATGCTATAAATATTAGTTTGCTGGAAATAAAGGAGATAAGAGTGTTGTTTCAGAGTAGGCTGAATTCAAAGAAAAATCTCTTGTTGAGTTATTTACTAGTGTATCCATGTCATGTGACTTCAGTGTTATACTGCATATGACATTTGAAAAAAAGCAAGGAGTGCAGAAGGTAATTTGCATGGGGGTAAGGGTGTAAAAGTGTGTTTGTTCTGCAAATGTGTGCCGTAATGATGACTTGTTTGAGTCTCTTGTTTTGAGTAGTCTGTTTAGTTGGTGCTATCATTTTTGCTTCCTTTTTTTCTTGTGTTGCCTAAGTGAAATATGTTCTCAAGCATTATGTGTTTCCATTGTATGTTTATATTTACTCTATTTATTTTTGTCAAGATTTTGGCTAAAAAAGGGGAGTAAAGTGTTATGTATTGTTGTGTCTTGTCATAACTTGACCTTGTGATATGACCGTGCAACTGTTTAGGGGGAGTGTGATAACATGTCATGCTATGTGTTTCTGTTGTTGTTGCTGTGTTTTCTGGTGTGCAGAGATGTCGAACAAAATATTCTGACATTCTATTTATGTGTGAACTTGGATAACTCATGTGATTTGTTTTGAGGGAATGAGTCTCAGATGTGTGAACTTGGATAGCTCATGCATGACATTTGGGTTTTCCTCAGTTTTGGTTTGCTTCTTTTTTTGGTTGGGTTTCTGGTGACAGGAGGAGAAATAAATCTGGTTTCTTATGAAATTCTTTACCCTGTTTGTAGTTTTATTCCTATTTCTTAGATTTTTGTGCTAAGATTGTTTTAGCCAAAATTTACCAAATGAGAAGATTGTTAGTACCATGGTTTTGTTATTGACTAAATTTTGGCAAAACATGGTTGGTCATAATAGGCTGGTCATGAAAATGTCATGGCATCTTGGTCTGATGCAGGAGGCGCTGCTCTATGATAATTCTTGACAAGATTTGATTTGATTTTCTAAGATTCCTTTTGGATATATCTTAGTTATTTTCGCATGTCAAGAAGATTTAATCTGGAACAAGTAAATCAAATCTCCATCAACATTAAAGTTTCTAAATTTGGTTGTTGAGCTAATTTAGGATTCTTGAAGAGTTGTTCCAAGATTTGTTCGAAGCCCATGGATAGCTGAAGCTTATAAAAGGAAGACCAATACATAGGGAAAATTAGTTCTAGTTAGTTCTCTTTATTTTAGTTTAAAAAAATAAGGGTTTAGGTTTTAAGGGTCTCTCGTCTTCCTTGTGATGTAAATCACCCTCTGTATCTTTTGATAATTTGTGGTAGACATAGTTTCTCTCTCAAAAACCTTGAGATAATGAGTTGAAAATTTTCCTCCTCTAAGCTTTTAAGCAAATAGTTGAGTATTGTTCTTGGAATAAGCTTTTAACTAGACGAAGTATTGTTCTTAGTTAAGAGTCTTAACTAGGTATTGTATTTGAAGTGTAATCTTCTATTGGGTTTATCCATGTACTAGTTACTGTGATTGTAACTGGTCTATAGACTGCCATTGGGATTGTGGTAGGTCTTTCATCACTGTGGTGATTGGAAGTGAGATGACGAATTCTCATATCTAGGAGGTGCCTAGGTAGAAGTTGCATTGGATAGAGTTTCGGAGAGAAGTTATAAACTGGAACTGTTTAGGCTTTAAACTAATACTACTAATAGTGAATTTCCTTCCTGGCTTGGTAGCTCCCAGAGTAGGTAAGTTATACTGAACTAGGTTAACAATTGTCTGTGTTCTTTATCATTCTGCTTTTAAAATTATGCATATTATTTTAGTTTGATATTATTATTCAGTCTGTCTACAGATGTTGTAACATCTTTCCAGACATAATACTCTGATGTTTGAAACATGAGTATGAGCATGTTGTGTACTAGTTCCAAAATTTCAACTGCCACTGCTACCAATACCACCCGACAAAAAAACTTCGACAAATTTCCAGACAACCTTGAAATTGCTCGTGAATTGAGATAGCAACATCTACACCTGCACCCAAACGCTGCCACCCTAATGATTCTAAGTAAGATATCGACGAAATTCAAGAAATGGGAGCAAAGGTGATAACTATGGAGAATCAGCAAGGATGACAACATAACTTGAAGCAAAAACAAATCACCTCAGACCCTACAAGACTCTCGACATAACAAACCGAGAGAAACTGCATTGCTGTTGCCCAAAAAACAGAATGACCAAGCCTCTGCTTCTTACTAGAACTATACAAATGATAATGCACCAGAGACGATACCGACTTCTGAGCTTTTCATATATTTCACATACAAGCAAACCAAATAATATATGCATCGAGAACTTGACTTTTACTTTCCTACAAAACACCTTGAAAGAAATAGAAAAATTTTAAAATTTTTTAGATTATATTTTTATATAAAATGAATTTTTATTATTAATAATTTTTTTAATTTTTAGAATGTTATAACAACATAAAATATATTTGAAATATTTTTTTAAACCCTTCAAACTCTTATACCAATATAATTTTTAAATTCCACTCAAATACTTCAATTTTCCACTATGTACTTTCTATTTTTTTCTTCAAAATCTCCTCCTTCTCTGTCCCTCTCCAAACTCTTAAATAAATCTTAGGATACAGTACTCACTTATGTAAGAAGAGAATTTTATATTAATAATTCTTTTGAATATTTACATTGTTTTTTATAGATATTTTACGTTGTTTTTGTATAGCATAAATACATCATATGAAATATATAAGAAATTTATATTGTGTTCAATAATACTACCTTGATTTATTTTATATAAGTTGTTTTAATATTTTCACATGTATTAAGAAATATAATTAAATTTAAATGAAAAAGAAAATTATGAGTTTTTTACAAAGTTATTCTTAATTAATAGTATTAAAAAATTAAATTAGAACAAATGAAGAAGAGATTAGCATATGCTTAAGAATATAAGAGAAAGTAACATTAAATGACTCATTGATATTGTAAAAGAGCATATAACTTAGTTGGTATTGATTGTCTTAATTCATCAAGAATTTTAAATCAATCTTAATGAACAAGAATCAATTAATTGATTGAATTCTCTTTTGTTTTTTACTTTTCACTCGAGTGAATCAACCAATCTTGATTGTAAGATGATTCTGTTGCATAAATTTTAATTGAAGAAGAAAGAAAAGATGAAATTGGAAGAAAGGTGAACTAAGGTATCAGCGAAAACAAAGGAAGAGATGAATATTTCTGTAGAATTTCTCTCCGCTTCTAAACTAGAATTTATTCTTCGCAACGGTAAGTGTTTTGTATATTACAACAATAGGGGTTACTCCATGTAACACCCTGATTTTTATTTATTAAGATTATATATTTATTTTGTTAACTATTATATGATATAATAATTAATTAATTGGTGGTTTTGGTGAAATATATGATTTGTTAATTAATTGTGTGATTTTATGCATAATTGATTTAATTGACTTAATTGAATTATGTGATTTATTATATTTGGTAGAAATAATATAGAATTGGTAGAATTAGTAATTGGGTCTAGATTGAGAGTGTGAATAGAAAGTGTGAGAGTGGATTAAGTAAGCCGAATAGAATTGTTATGAAATTGTGAGATTTGATAAAATAAGAAAATAAAATAAGATAAGGTTAGAAGATAGAAAGAGGAAAAATAGGCAAAGAGAGAAGTGGAGAAGAAAACCTAAGAAGAAAAGCTCAAGAGCTCAAAGAATCAAGGTAAGGTGAATTTTTACATGATTATTGGGTTTGTATCATAATGTATTGATGGATAGAAACATTCTTAGGTTGAAATCTCTAATTTTTATGATTTTGACATTGTTAGGTTTGGATGAGTAATTATTGATATGTGATGATTAATTGAGTTTGAAATTGATATATTGGTGAAATTGAAAAATAATTGAGAAATCTAATTTAATATATATTGATACTGTAGGGTCACTTGTTTATGACATATATATAGTGCCATAGACATTATTTATGTTGGTTACAAATTTTATATATTGATTTACCGGAGCTTTAGTGGAACATATGCTTTTAATATAGACATGAGCAATTGATATAGAACGAGTGATAGCTGAAAAATGTGGATACTGTAGCGTTATTTCACTCAATGTATATAAAGTAACATCACTTGGACAATGTGTACATACTGTACCGACCTGAGTTATGTAAAATTATTGTAGGTGATATACACTGTAGCGACATAGTGCTTTGACATATAACAATTTGGTTCCAAGTAATACTGTAGCGTAGGTGTTAAATTGAGAAGGACTAATTGTAGGTACTGTAGCGTAAATTATTTTCAAATTATGATATACAATGTTTTACTAGTGTATAATATAATAATAATAATAATAATTTAATATTATTAGTATAATAGTTTTTAAGAGTTTTGAATCGGAGATAACTATTTGGGTTAATTGGATAATTTAAGTTATTTTCAATTTCAATAGAGTTATTAGAGTTGTCAATAAAGTTGTCAGAGTTGTTTTGAGTTATTAGGAGTCATACTGTAATTGTTTTTTGGTAATTTTGACATGTTTGAAGTTGTCAGTGTATGATGCCGGTGTGTGCTTTTTCATTGAAACTTTAATAATTCATAACTTTTGAACTGTAATTTCGTTTGAGTTCCCGTTTGAAGCTGTTAGAAAGCTAACACAATATTCTTTTCAATAAAAATGGTCTTGTTGGAAATACGCGATTTAATAATGACGTGATTATGTAAATAATTTGTAATTGTGTTGTTTGGTTCATGAATTGGTGCTAAATGTAAATAACATTGTTTAACATTGTTTGCTATGCGTTATTGTAATATGTTGAATTGATGATTATTGACATGATGTATGTAAGTTATGCAATTTGGTGAGATAATTCAAATATGTTGAATTATGTGAAATATGCATGAATATTAAGATTAGAGAACGGTCTTAATTGCATATGGTTGTTATAATTGCACATGCATAATTTGTTGTGTCAAGAGGCATGTTCGCTAGTTCAGAGAGAGGACCAATGACTTGTTCCAAGCCCATAGAGGAGGCTTGAAGCTCAGAGAGGGGGCTTATGGATTCAGAGAGGGGGTCTGATTCCAAGAGAATCAAATATTGAGTTGGTACCATATACATCTTGCATAATATTGAGTTGCATTTGAGTCACATATGTCAAAGTGAAATTGTTGGAATTGGTGTACAATATTTGATATTAATGTGAATGTTATATTTGTAGTATTTGTGATTAATCATCATTTGAATTGTGGAATTGTGGATGTGTACTTGTGAATAACATGACTACTTGAGTGATAACTTGTTGATGGTACTTCTGAAGTGTGAGAATAATTATATTATGCATGTATGCTATCAATTGTATATTGTCTTATGATTTTGATAATTATGTGAATTCTCACCCTTCTGTTGGAATGATGTTTTATACGACATCACTCAGGTACTCAAGATAGGGGCGATTCTCGCAAGGACTAGTCGGAGGGATTAATAGCTTGTTATTCCTTACTAGGTAGCGTGTCATACTCTGGTCATGTAGCACGGGGACCGTTTGGTTCATGTTTGATTTGTATGAGATATTTGACATGCTTTATGTTATTTGTTTGTGCTATGATGTATTGGGAATATGATGCAAATATTATCATTTCGTATTGGCATTGTATGTGGAGATATTGAGATGGATGGCCTTAGTGCCTAATGATTTATTATATGATGTTGTTTTGAGATTCACGTGTTGGTATCATATAGAGACGCAAGTATTTCACTGTGACATGCATAATTGTTAGATTTTGGAGTGTTAGACGCATTTTGTTAAAACAAGTATTTCCGCAAGATGTTGGACAAGATATCCTGATATATTGGTATGACATTATAACCTGACTTGTTTCCATATTTAGAAGATTTGTTTCAGATTCTCTAAAGTTTTATTTTACGTAGTATGAGGTTTCAGATACGTGTGTGATGTTTTGATTCCACAAAGATTTTTCTCAGCATGAGATATATGGAGATTTGTTACTCAAGATTGGATGTCGTAACATTCAAGGAAACATTATATTTTACACCATAATATTCTTCTGAAGATTTGATTTGATTTGCAGATTGTTTACCCAGATTTAATCTTCAAGCCCAAATGTTTCTCTGGCTATAAAAAGAAATACCCTAAACCTAAGCAAGATGAAAGACGCATGTGTGCAAAAATATATTAGGGTTTAGTTTGTTCTTTGTTATTTGTGAGCCACTCTTATATTATTTTGATGCTTGAGTTAGACTGAGTTTTGAGTTATAATTGTGAATACTCATGAGCTTTTAAGCAAGAGTTTATTTTGATTCATTGGAAGTGTGTATTCTATTTGTTCTTATTATTATCATCATTGTTGTGTAATTGAAAGGAAGTGAGAGAGGTCTTATATCTAGGAGATTCTTAGATAGAAATACCACAGATAGTGATTAGGTGTGAAGTTTATAAAACCAGAGGTTGATTAGAACTTAAAATTAATATTATTATAGTGGATTTCCTTCCTGGCTTGGATGCCCCCAGATGTAGGTGGTGTTGCCTCGTGATCAGCTATATAGTAAGTGTAAAATATAACTGCAAGTGCACAGCCTATCGTATAGTTTTAACAAGATATCGATCCAGAAAGACCAATAGTCAAATCTATTATTTCTAGTTGTTATGGTGTTTATTTAAGGCGATTAAAATAGTAGTGGAAAAGAGACGAAATAAATAAACTTTTGATAAAAACATATGAATAACAATGCTAAAATATAATTCACATCAATCAACAATACTATGATTGTCTATACTAAGATTACTTACGGGGAAATATTTCCTACTTTGAAAAGAATCAATTTAACGGGAATTATCGCTTTCGCATATTTAGAACCAAGTTTACTCTCTAATTTATGCCTGCCATTGTCACTTATGGAAGGTACTTATCGCGTTAAAGTAGTAAGCCTATTTTTAAGAAATTAAACTCTTGACTAAGTCGAAAAGTAATTTTGATTGGAAAGTTTAAATTAAAAGGGTTCCTGGCTTCCACTTAGATAACCAGATCCTAAACCTATAAACGCGTCCGCAAACAGTTTTAAAACCTCCTTCTAGAAATATCAAATATTCCTAATTAACTAAGTTCTTTCGCGATATTTGTTAACTAAAAACAAACCAATTTTAGTCTTTAGTATCAGACGACTTTCGATCTTACCCGACATTTTCACTGTTTCACTTTCATGTAAGCAGATTAAAATAAGTTCATAAAAATTGTGTTTAAATCAAAACAGCCCATAGAGGTGATCCTAAAGAGACAACATGTATATCATCACCTATTGATGATCCTCACTTTCCAATACTTAGTAAATTAGACGGACATGTTTATGGAAAACAAAACATAAACGGTTTTAAGTGCAAAGGTAAACATAATGACAGGTAAGTAGATGAAGAGAATAAATGCAAGTAAATAAAGCAGGAAAGTAAAGGCAATACAAAGTAAAGTAAATGCTGAATGAATTAAAAACCTCCTCCAAACGGATTCTTGAATTTGGTACAATTGCAATAACTTGAAGTAAATCTTGAAGGAATGTAAACAACGGAAATAAAGTACTTGGAAATAAAACTTGTACATGAGTGCTCCAAACTTGATATAGACTCAATCGATAGTGCAATAATCCTCTGATTTGAAGAGACTATTTCTTTACAATTTGACAATATATGGCTTAAGTATGCATAATCTTGGATGAATCAAATGGTGTAACTAGGGAGATATTTATAGGATTACAAAAACCCTATTGCTTTACAATTTGACAATATATGGCTTAAGTATGCATAATCTTGAACTTTTTGGAAACCTCAAGATGTCTCCTACAACTTTCACGTTGGTTATTTTTTAATTTAATGTTTTTAACCTGATGTAAATTACTTTGATAAAAAGTGTCTTTTTGTTGACTTTTAAAATGACATGTACTGTTTTGGCCCATATCTCTCAAATGAAGCTTTTTTGGCCTTGAGCTTAGAGAGACAAAGTTTTAGAAAATTAAATTTAATTCAAAATGGGCTTTGGTTGGGAATTTTATGATGAAGTATGTAAAAGTTATGCTTGGTCAAAGTTTAGTTGACTTCTCCTTAAGAAAACCCTAATTTAGTAACTTTTGACTTTTGATGAATCTTGAGTTTTCTTGATGAATCATGACCAACCCGTGATCAAATGATGAATGTGACTTCAAAATCTTGATGTTGACCAAAAATCTTGAATTTTGACTGTAAATTGGTCAAAGTTAACTTTTTGTCCAATATAGTTGATTTTTAATCATCTGAGTAGTTGACTGAGCAAACTTGTGTTGCATGGCTTGAAACTTGGCATGATGATTCTTTGAAGAATATGAAAAACCATGAAATCCACTTGATGCGTTAGAAGTCTAATTTCCCTTAGGAAAAAAAACCCTAGTTGTAGGTCAATGCTTATGAGGAGGGTTTGTCTGATCAATCTTTTGAGTAGTCTTGAGTGTTTAGGACCTTCATATGCATGAGGAAGTATCTTGAATTAATTTTTCTTTAAAAATGGGAGGGAAAATGTTTGGGTACAACAGTAGCCATAGATGCAAGCTTGCTCCAAATCTTCGTTTTTCGCCCTTTTTGCTTCGTTTCTATGCATATAGCTCCTGATTAGTCAATTTCCTAAAACAAATGAAAAACACCAACATAATACTAGAAATGGAATTAAAATGATTAGAAAATAATCCTAAATTGATTCAAATATATGATATGTTTTTGTGTCATTAAACTCTCCCACACTTGAGCCATTGCTTGTCCTCAAGCAAAATGTAAGTAAACATTGATATTCAATAGCTATTCTGGTCTTGAAAACCTAACTTTGGACAATGTTTTATCAATTGGTACTAATTTAAAAAAACAAGAGCGTCGTAATAACTCATTTAGTATTTCGCGCTCATAAGTCTCTTCCCTATACAAACCAATATGAATCATGTCGTTGTGCTAAAGTCTAACTTTCTCATCCCATTTTTATCCTTTTTCGTTCATACGCAATCACATCAAGCCTGTCATCCATACATACTCATGTAAGGCTACCATTTAGTGACTCTGATCCTTTACTTGGGGTTCTGGTACCTAAGATGGTGTAACCCCTTTGTTTACCAATTGTAGATGTGGGGGATCGAATCATGATTCACCCTGCTAAGTTCAATATTAGATACTTTTGAACCAACTAACAACATGTTTTATTCTATTTTTTACAGCTTCCACAACTATTGGGCTAAGCGATCAGGTGAGGGTCACTTAATTTAGAAGTTGCATTCCCTATTTTAAATAAATTTTAGCAGAAAAGAAAATTAGGATTATTCACTTGTATTCATCGACTTTCTTACATAGAGCATGCTTAAGTCATATGTGACTGCTAAAATAAACTACTTAAGGGTTTGTTCTGGGGTGAGAATTTAAGGCTACAACATAACAATCATCCAGATCGATCCTTATAGTTGAGAGACTTATGATGTTAAAATGATACTAATATTTCAGAACTTCTCCCAAGTCTTTATAACATGTCTTAAACTTGTATAATAACCCAGAATTCAAAACAAAACTGCTTCTTTTTGCAAAAAAAATTGGTATGGATCAAGAAAAGGAGGAAATTTAATAAAAAACTGACATCATATATTTTGAAATGAAATTACTAAAAAGAAATAAATCTAACTAGAAAACAAGAAATCTAAATAGAAAGCATATAAAATTCCTCACCCACACTAAAATCAAATATTGTCCTCAATGTTTTAATCTAAGGTGAAAAATAAATAGTAGAACCTGGTTTGTAGTCTGATCAGGGGCCATATAGGCCGGGCCCTTTGAAATGAGAAAATCTCTTAGAAGAGATGATCCATTTGTTCCTTTATTATGTTTGCTTGTTCTCTTAAGTCATGGCGAAGGTCCATGACTTCCCTTCTTAATGCATGTAGCTCATATTCAACATCTTATGGGTCAGTATGTCCTGTGAAAAAGGTTGATGGAGATTCATTTAATGGAGGAGAATAGTCATTTTCAAGTGTTGGAGTGGTGTCTGGGGGTGATGGGTTTTCATGTAAGGTTTTTAATTAGTACGACCAGTAATTCTTGTTTTGGACACTAGTGAACCGATGATTCAGAAGAGTGAAAAGGTGCACCACTTCATATTTAATAAGCAGTTTAAACTAGTCAAGTCCCTCACGCCTAGTTAAGCTATAGTTAAAGAAGTAGTCAATATCCATTAAATCATAGCCACAACATGGTTCTAGGTGAGCTATTATGTTTTGCAGCCTTAAGGCAATGGCAATGTGAGTGACTATACCACCAAAAAATATTTTTTTCAATGGTTTGACTAACTATCTTGCTCATGTTTGTTAATAGGAAGGTCACTGGGTTTATGGGGCGATTTTGGGAAACGCTCAGGACGAAAAATAAATCATCATTGGTCACATAAGTTTGGTTTAGAGTTTTTTCGAAGATTTTCTGGGAGGTAGCCATATGAAAGTATCAAATAGCAGGATTGTGAATGAGAGTGTTATTCATAGCCTCATGATCAGGGTTAAGGTCGTCAGTAAATTCTCCCCAGAAGAAATCTAAGTTGTTTTGCATATTATCTGGCACTTTGGAATATGCTTAGGGGCTATGATAAAAGGCAAGTTCTCTAGATAACTCTCTACTTATAAGGCAGTAATCCTGACCAAATAGTCTAAATATGGATAAACCTCCATCTTGTCCCTTGTTGGGTTAAAAACTTAATGAACTTAGGAATTCTAGTGTAAGATTCTTATAGGTTATGTGTTTTTCTACTGAAAACCTATCCCAACTCATCTGTTTAAACATATAACAGATACTGTTGACCAATCCTAGTTGGATCAAAGTAGGAAAATATAGATATCTAATAGGTGAGATAGTTTTCTAAGCTAGGCTATTGAAGCGTCTCCTCTGGTCATCGTTTTTGAAAATGATCTTCCTTTTGAATGTCTACATCCTGAAATAATGTTAGTGGATAAAATCTGGCTAAAGTAGAATGCAGTGGCCCTGAAAAGAAAACACATACATGTTAGATATTTGTTATCATAAAATAAAATTAACTGAAAGAAATAATTGAAGATCCATGGGTTGCCTCCCGCATAGCGCTTTGTTTAACATTGGTAGCTTGGCGACTGTTGAAATCAAGTTGTAGCAGGGGGTGGTTCGATCAAAGTGTGATGATCATAAGTGACATTGGCATCACCACTACTATAAAGTTATAATATCTACGCATTTAAAATGAAAGGATTCATTGATGGACTCTGAATTTCAAATGCACCATATTGCAGGACTCTTGTGACTTTGAATGGTCAAGTCCATCTAGAACGTAGTTTACCCAGAAAGAGTTGCAATCTATAGTTGAATAGAAGTAATGGGTCTCCTATATTGAATTTCCTTCTTGGAATTTTCTTATCATGCCATGCTTTGGTCTGTTATTTGTAGATTATAGTATTCTCATAAGCATCGCGACCGATTTATTCTAATTCGAGGATGTCCAACAATCGTTTATCACATGCCTTTAAGTAATCCATGTTTAAAGTTTTTATAGCCCAATAGGCTTTGTATTATAGCTTTAAAGGTATGTGGCATGATTTTCCATAGACCAAATTAAAGGTAGTTGTCCCTATAGGAATCCTAAATGCAATCTTGTAAGCCCATAGTGCAACTTGGAGTTTAGAGGACCAATCTTTCCTAGAGATGGTAACCGTTTTTTCTAAGATTTGTTTTATTTCCATATTTGAGACATCAAACAGTCCACTGGTCTATGGATGATAAGGAGTTTCTACCCTATGTTTTACCCCATATTTTGCTAAAAGATTATCGAAGATTCTGGAGATAAAGTGGGATCTGCCATCGCTTATAACTAGGCGAGGAACTCTGAACCTTGGGAATATGTAATTTTTAAATAGTCTAATGAAAAATCGTGCATTGTTAGTGTATTGGTAAAAATATTGAGATTAAGCCATTGGATTGACTTAACTCGCACAAATTAAAATAAAAATTTCCACCGCGCTTTATTGTGTCTAAAGGAAATGGGAAAAGAGCGAATAAACCTAAAAAGAGGGTGAGAGAATCTAGGTACGTGGGTTGGTTATGCAAATGGAATTTATTAGCGCCCTAAACATCTACGATACTACGCAGAAACCTCTTTGAGAATCTATGTATTTTGGCTATAAAAGGTGTATACAAAATAAAATGGTGGAGATGAGAAAAGAAGTTTTTTTTTACAATTTTGCACCCGTCGCTGTTGTGAACCTTTAGTTCCTACGTACCACATTTCATGCTATAGGGGACCAGGGTACTCATAGTTCACCTCACAAATTTTAAAACACAAGTGTGTTGGTTAATTTTAAGAGAAGAGACATCATTGTCATATCTGAGTGGAAAACATAATTACTACCCACGATTATGAGAAAGGAGAATTTGCATCATCTCAAAGTGGAGGATATATCTTATATTTTAAAATCAATAAAGCCTCACTCGACACCCAACTGGAAAATATCTCACTTTACTACATATCGTAGAAGTATAATAGCTCGCATCACTACAAGAGTCAACAAGAGTATAATCTTTTGAGAAAAGTTTTAAAGTAAAAAGCCAAAGTGGCAAAAAGGTTTGAATGAGGCTAATTGACTTTTAGTCTTTCAAAAAGATGTCAAAGTATGTTTAAATTAATTTAAATTTTGATTAAGAAAATGTTTTGAAAATGCATGGACCTAAGTCCAAGTTTATTATGAAAGCGGTTCAAGTTAGAAAACAAGAAGAGTTTTGAAAAGGAGGGAGAAGATTTCTGAAATCAAAGAAGATAGGAGGGGATGAAGGGACTATCTTAAAGCATAAGGTAAAAGCTAAGGAAAATAACGATCTAACCAACAACAAGCAAACACTTGACATAAGAAGTCAATGTAGAATTCTCATCCTTTGGATTGAAACCAAGCGAGAAAAGATATTAAACCTATGAGAAATACCAAGCCTCAGATGAATTAAATCTTAATAAAAATTGGGCTGAGTAAAAACTGTATAAAGAGGAATTCTTAATCACAGACAAAACATATAATTAGAATAACCTGCACAAAAAGAAAATCAATCCAATACCTTGGAGTAAACCCCAAGAACGTTAGGAAAAATAACAACAGAGCCAGAAAGTCCCCAAGTATCAAGGCTTCTAATTCTAAGTCCGAGAGATCCACAACTTCATAATGTCAAGGATAGTAACCAAATAGTCCAAGTAACCTTAAATTTTTTTTAATGTTCAAGTTGATTGTTAAGTGTTTTCAAAAGAAAATAAAAGCTTAAATGAGCAAAGATAAAATAACATAAAGATAGATACTCAAATGAGAAAATAAAAATGGCATAAAGATAAATGCTCAAGTGAGCAAAAGAAAAATGGCATGGAATGTAAATACTAAAATAAATGGTACATAAAAGTAAAGGTACAAAATAAAGGCATAAAGTAAAGGCACAAAGTAAAGGTAATTGTTGGTAAATTAGAAGTTAGAAGTTAGTTAAATGAACATATTGAAGCTTGCATTTGAAAAACTCTTTAGAAGATTGATAAAATTAAAGCTTCTCATCAACAAGTCTCATTTGCTTTTTGTCAAGTATATCATTCATTTCAAGTGCTAAAAGCAACCAAATATGATTAACGATGTTCAAATGATTCACTTAGACCAAAATTTATGAGATTCATTAGAGGATTGATAGAATCAAAGCCTTCTAATAGTGAAATTCAAAGTTACTGGATCAAAGGTTTCAGATTAAACATACCTGGGCTTACAAATATAGGTTTGGGCCACAAATGATAATTTTTTGAATCGTGACAAATTTAGCGCTATGTTAAGCAATCGTAAGTGGAATTATATATAAGTCACGCCTATTTTGAGGCCGGTTAATAATAATCTATGTACCAACATGTTAGAGAAATGATATGCAGATAATCCTCCAACAACATGTAGCACAAGAAAAAACAAGAAAGGGATAAGATGAAGAGGAAGGGGATCTATCAGATGAAATTAGGGTTTCAAATATCATCAACATCATTCATTCATTTTGGTGGATTTGGTTTTTCAACCTATCAACACCCAAGATCCAATGATTTTGATGAAGTTGCCCTAAAATAATACTCAAATCAGAACCAAACAAAAATAATAAAAAAATATTTAATAAAAAAATATTTAAATGATTAATAAAAGGGAAATAATTGGTAAAATACACAAAATTTATTAAAACCCCAAATTAAAATCCTAAAAAAATATCAGAGGTCAAACATGAGTCAATAAGTGTTGACAAAATTTTTTAGAATTTTTTAAAGTCGAAAATTATTTTTAAAATTTAAAGAAATAACCAAAACAAACAAAAATTTGTGAAAAATAGTAAAAATAAAAATAAAAATAAAATGAGGTCACCAATATTTGTCAAAACGTCATTGGATCCTTCCATAATTTTTCCTGAATTTAAAAATTAAGAAAAGTATTTTTAAATAATTAAAACAATTTAAATAAAGTGAAAAATCATAAAAAATATCAAATCACAAAATCAAATTGTGAAAAAATAGAAATGAGAAAGAGAAAAATCAAAAGTATTTTTGATAATTTTTTCACATTTGTAGAAGTTGAAATGAATTTTTTTATGAATTTTGAAGTTTATAACAATTAAAATATAAAATCTGAAAATAAAAATAAAGCCAAAAAGATGTAGACCATTGGATTGATGTTAAAACGTGTAAGTAATCAAATCCAAGGGATTTGGTGAACTGTGCATATTATGGTCATTAGTGAATAAACCACCAGATCAATTATTTAAAAACATTGAAAAAAATAGGTGGCGCCTTATCATTGGTTGTGAGATGACATGCTGAACATCTTCAACTTCCATCCTTTCACGAATTGCAGGTCTCACAAATTGTAAAATCAGGATCTCAAACCGGTGTCATTCACTTCGTCTCTTCAAGAAGATTCCAATGGTACCCTTGCGAAAAATTTATATTAACCACATCTTAGTCGATTTGCAAAAAACCAGAAGGAAACAATTGAATAGGGATTTGAAAATTCATGATCAAAAATCACTTTCAATTAAAAATAAACAATGTAATGAGTATCAGAGTGATGAGAGCTACATTGTAGTAAAATGTTTGGAGAGAATTGATAGAGGAATCTACCTGTTGAAACTCAAATTCAGAGATCTGAAACTTGACTTGGCTAGCACAATTTAGAACACTTCAAGGCTTGATTCTTCTTCTATTAGCTTCAGGTAAGTTCAACGATGAAGAATGAGTAAATAAATTGGATTGAGAGATGCTTTAAAACCAAATTCGAAGTTGCAAAATTGAGAGGTATGGAGGAAATTTAACATAGGTTTTTTGGCATTCTAAAGCTTTCAAAATGGAGTAGAGGGGGTCCCTATTTATAAGAGAAGTTAATGGAATCAAGAGGAAGGGTGAATGATGCAATTCAAGTAGAAATCGTGCACACCCGTGTCATGAGGAAAAAGTGATCACATGTGCATCAAAAGTCATCCAGATGATGCGTTTTGACCCTCTAAATAATTCAAACATCTTTACTAATCATGTTTAAATGGAAATTGTGTGGTAATTTTGTGATTAGAAGCCACATTTCATAAACTTGCTTCTGACTTCAAGTAATTTATCACATGATTCTTGAAGCATTTGGAAGATGAAATCAAAATCTTTACAATGTGCCAAGAAAGACATCCTTTGGAGATCTGAGCAAAAAAGTTATGTCCATTTGAATTTGTGAAAAACACATGGACTTTTATACTTAGAAAAATTTCTAAGTATAGGACTCCAAAATGACCTATAATGTCCTTCAAAATTTCATGAACTTCCAGTTAAAATTTGATCTTGTTATCTGAAGATGACATGAAGTAGACCTCTTAAATTGAATTGTGGAATTAAGATCACTCAAAAATCATAAAAATTTAAAGATTTGTGGTTTTTGGAAGATGATAAACAATTTTGGAGAAATTCACAAAAGACCTATAATCTTTTCAATTCTTCAACCATTTTCCAAGCATCTTTAAGTCTTACACATTGAAACAAATTTGTAGTAGACATCCCAAAGATTGTTGCGGAAAAATAATGGGCTCAAGGAGATAATAATTGACAAAGTTATGATCATTTGAAGTCAAACCCTAAAATTCAAAGGCTTTTTAAGGAGACTTGCAATCTTTCTCAATGATTAGTGATCTTCCATTCATAAATAGCCTTAAATCCTTGATGAAAACTTGTTAAGGATCCTTTAAATAGAGTCATGGCTTTGGAGTCACTCAAAAATCTTAAAAAATGAGTAAGATATGGTCCTTGGAAGTCAACAAACCCTAGCTCAGAGGGTGTCAAAATGACTTGAAACCCCTTTAAACTTTTGATGATTTTTCTTGCACAATTGGATCTTGTCATGTGAAGAGAGGTTGTTGTAGATGATGATAAGAACCCATTGAAAAAATGAAACAACTCAAAATGTTGAAAATTGAGAGAGTTATGCACTTGTGATCACTGAATCAAGCATTTTCTCAATTAGGTCAAACTTGTTGAATCGGCCTTGAACCTTTTGATAATTCTTATCAAAATAAAGCATGATGAATTATAATAGGCCTTGAAATGATGTTTTAATACAGTGGGAGAAATGACTTGGGTGTTTTGCGTTTGATTGCAATTGTTGCGGATAGCAAGAGTCGCCACCGACTTTTCTTTTATCCAATAAGGAAAGGCTGAAAAGAACAGGAAAGACCTTTAGAGATTGTTTCTTGAGTTCGTGGGGTAGGTTATTGAAAGGGAAGGTATTAGCACCCTTTTCATCCATAGTTATCTACAGGCTCTTAGTTGCTTTCTTGATCACTTGCTTTTGTTTGAAAATGTGCTTGTGGTGTTTGTGGAATGTGTTTTTGAAAAGTATCTTTGTAATGATTCTCGTCTCTATAAGAATGCGTACAAAGAGCTTTGTCTTTTGAAAATATTTCAAATGAAAGTGTTGGTGTGTAAAATGTTTTTTTTTTGTGGTGAGCAAGCGAGCAACTATGAGCATCCTACCTACTCAAAAGGTCTAGTGTTCTTTCCTTCCTCCTTTATATGTTACTATCTTACCATTGATTTGGTAAGAAGGCCCACCGTTGGATGTGAAGGGACAGGCGTGGATCGTTTGTATAGTCATAGAAGGCAACCTATGGGACGTTTAAGCAATTTAGTTAGGAACTAGATCGTTTACCGAAGAAAACATTGAGGGACATCGAGGGACTATGATCTTTTATCGAGGGTCTTTGCTAAAACGGCAATATTCGAGGGACATGACTATTTTCTGAGGCAACAAGTAAGATTACCCTAGAGGTGCATGTGTGAAAAGTGTGTTTGATTGCATGCATTTTGTCTTTGAATTTTAGGTTGTCTACATGTTGGTTTTATCTTGCCATACATCCTAATTACTAACATTTGTATAAAGCAAAAAATGCAGAAAATAAATCCTAGACTATTACAACTATATTGAATAGAAAGAAAATGTAAAGACAAAACAAAATAAATCCTAGACTATTACAACCATTCGATTTAGGCAGCAGAACCATTTGATTCTGCTTCTCTGGCTCCCTTCGATTTGGGCTTAGCATGAAGCATGAGATGCTGCCTTCGATTCTGCCTTTCTTCTTCCTTCGATTGCGGGAATGTTAGGGTGAGTAGGCATCTTTCGATTTAAGCTTCTCCTGCTTCTTTCGAATGGATATGGAAGTCAGTGTGTATCGATGTATATAACCTTCAATTCAACCACCTTTGTTTTCATTTATTTTCATTTGGGATCAAATGGAAGCATGGGGTGAAGCCTAAGGCTTCGATTCACACATCCTTACTCCTGTTTTCTTTCGTTTTGGATTTTAATAGCAACATGGCCTGAGGCCATGCTAGTATTATCTCATGGCCAGGTTAGTTCTTAAAAATGTTTGATAAACCAAGAAACAAAACCAAAAGGTTAGCAATGAAAACAAATTGAAAAGGTGGACACTAAAACAAGCCAAAGGATAATAGTGATGTTTGAAACGAAAGGAAATGGTTATTTACACACTGTGCTTGAAATGAAAAGCTTAAAGGTTAAGAGGACTTACCTTGCTTAAAGCTGGGATGCATGTGCTGGACCTTGAGTGGCTTCCCTGAGTGTTCCTGGATTCAAAGGAAAGAAACAGGGTTAATGTTTCTAGTACTGGATTTGAAAGAAGTAACATGGCGTTGGGTTGGTGTTTCCCAAGGTTCTGGATTCGAAGGGAAGAAACAAGTGTGGTGTTTCTTTGGATTCTAGGTTTGAGAGTGTGTTTAGTGTTTGGGAATATTGAGAGTTTGAGAGTTTTTGAGAGTTTGAGAGTTTTTTTTTTGAAGATTCTTTCCACACCATCCAAAGTCTTCTTTTTTCAGCTTGCAAATTGTTTCTCTATTTATAGAGAAAAGGTTAGAGATGCTGGAGTGTTGTATCCCAAAATTTGCCCTCCCATATTCTTCAAGAATTGCAAAGCATGCTTCAAAATTCCCCAAGGGTTGCACAGTTCAAGGGCCTCCTAACAGTCAAAATTAGGGTTTTTGTTCTGACCAAGAAAATGAAGTTTCCAAGGGTCCAATCAAGTCCCACATGCCTAATAAACATGGTCAAGCATCCTCATACCAAGTTTCAAGACTTACAGCACAAGATTGCACAATCAAAAGCCCTAATTGCACTACAGTCAACTGTAGGGGCAAAATGGTCATTTGACAGTCAAAAGTCCAAATTTTTTATCAACATCTCATTTGAAGCCACAAACATCATTTGATCAATGCTTGATCATGATTCTCAAAGCTTGACTCAAAAAGTCTCAAGATGCAAAAGTTTCCTTATTTGGACAGTTGAAAAAGTCAACTGTAACTTGACCAAGGCATAACTTCCACATGTTTTATCATAAAAATTCCATCCAAAGCTCATTTTGAAGAGAAAGACATTTCCTACAACTCCTCTTCATACTTCAAGTCCAATAAATGCTCTCACAAAAAGTTATCAATTTCCACATTATAGGTCATTTTCAAAAGTCAACAAAAAGGGACTTTAAGTCAAAGGCCATAACTTGAGATTGGTAAATCAAAATGACATGGGACCAAAGATATTGGTTAGAGGATTCAAAGACCTTTCCAAAATGCCCAAGAACATGAGAAAAGCTTAAAAATTGAGCAAGTTATGCCTTGTGGAAGTTGGGAAATTTTTGGATATTTTGAAAAATCAACATTGCTCCAAATGACCTAAAAATGCTAATGGGCCTCTTTTTCTTCCACAATTCATCATCCAAGGCATGTGCACGACCATTTGGCCCAAAGGTAAGTTTTTTATCATTTTTATTTATTTATTTGGATTTTTAATTATTAATAATTCATTTAATTAATTAAAATACATGAAAAATACCAAACCAATGCAATCAAATCTTTTTATGCAGGGAATGAGCTTAAGATTTCGTGCATGACCAAATATAGAAAGAATCAAGTCAATTGGCCATGATTTGTATCAAATATGCTTGAAAAAGATTGGAAAATTATGGTTTGAAAATCAAATATTTCTCACATCAATGCATGGATTCTTTGGACAAAAAAACCAACCCTAATCATTCACATGTATATATGGATGCAAACCCTACTCCTCATAACCTCCCAGCTGCGCCATAGACCAAGAAGAAAACTTGAGTTTTTTGCAAAAAAAGTGGGAAACTGAAAACTAGGTTCTAAGGTGATTCAAGCCACAATACTTATTCCATTGTGTTCCTAAGGCTTCAAGGAACATATACAGATCAAAATCATCGTCCCTAACACAGGAAATAGGTAGAACGATCTTGACCGGTTCAAGCTTTTTTTTAGATTTTGAAACATAATTCATGCGTTATTTGTAAATTCTAATATTGGACTTGTATTCATTATATCATTCTGAAGCTAACGGTGTACTTTGATTGAATTTTTATGCACCATACGCGATTTCACCATGAACGAGACCTAGGGTTTTCAAAACTGTGAATTGGGGTTTCCCAGTTAAGGAAAAATTGGGACGTGAGGCTTGGACCATTAGAACCAGAAGACCATGGCCAATCAATTCCACATCTCGCGCCTAATTTATGAGCCAAGAACCTCTAATCGCTATTTTTGGCATTTGGTTATTTTTTTGTTTTCAGATGAAACGCAGGGATGAAGAAGACGACCCAGTGGCAATCAGTGATTGGTCTATTCGAATTTCGCGCTAAATTTCCCACTGACCATTGTTTTTATGTTATATTATTTGTTTCATATTATATAATCAAAGCGCGTTGGATAGCTCAGTGGTAAAGCGTGGTATTGGTAATCTCCAGGACCTGGGTTCGAGCCCCAGGTCCCTCACCCTTTCCATATTATTTTTCAATTAATACTTACATGTAGTTTCAGTGCTAGCGTCCACCATACAACTCACGGTCCAGTTTGCCACGCATATGCCAAGATCAATCAAAAGGCCATAGTTTGAGGAACATGGTAAACCTCAGTCAACGCACTCACACGCATCCTGAAAAGTCCACAAGGCCAGGGACAATTGGGCCCAAATTGCTAAGCAAAAACCTCCTATTTGGGGACAGACCCCCCTAGATTTGCAATATTCTTTTCATTATTTTTTTATTTTGATTCAATTATTTCTTTTATTTATTAATTCCTTAATTTAATATTTTTATAAAAAAAACATAAAAACAATATAAAATCAAAAAAGACAAAAATAAGTATTCTTATTTAATATTTTAATATTTTGTAAATAAATATCATTAATTGATTTTAGCGTTAATTTAGGTTTAAATCTTAATGTTTTTCAATAAAACCTAAAATTGGTAGAATTAGGGTTTCAAGTATTTTTCATCCTTTTTTATTTTACTATATTAATTATTAATTCTTAATTAGTTATTTTTATAAATCAAGTTGCAATTAATTAATTAGGCTTAATTTTAGATAATTGTCATATTTTCTTAATAAATTAAAAAAAATTGTAGAATTAGGTTTTTAATTTCATTAAATTCTCATAAATACAAAAAACTAAAAAAATAATTTCTTTTTCTTTAATTTAATTAATTTGCTAATAATTTAATTTCATTAAAAAGGGTCTAACGCCCTCGCTTTCAATTATTGATTTGTTTCGCGTATTTATTTCTTTTTCTTTTAATATTTATGTACCTCTCCCAAAGCCTTGTAAACTCGGACATTTTAATCTTTCGCACTTTACTTTAATTCTTTATGTTTCTGTCAAATCGGGTCCTGGATTAAATTTGGCGATGTGGACCCGCGCCTTTGTAATAGTTTAGAACTTTATATTTCCGCAACTTTTTAACTGTTAAATAAATGCATGCAAGAATGAATGGCCTAAAATAAAAACAAAACGCATAGATCACTTTGACATGACAAGATAAATGCAAATGAATCTGACACACCAATCACACACCACCCCTAGGGTACGCCTCACTGTTTCCTTGCCTCGAAAGGTGATCGTCGAGTAGAGGATGTCTTAGTAAGTCCTCATGATCCGGGAACCTGGTATGAGGGTAGCTTCTAAGGTGTCTTCCCATTGCTCTGGTGATCACCATGTCCCGAACCTCGAATTGACCCGAACACCTCCAACGGTGGTGCTACCTACCTCTCAATGGTGGGATGGCACTACTTTAAAGGACATTTACACAGACGAATTCCTTAGGGTAGGTAGACGACTCTAGATACTTGCTCTAAATTCAAAACAATTCAAAAAAATACTTTTCACACCAACACCTTTTCAAAAAGCTTTCGAAAGCATTTTTTCAAACACTCTTGAGGACCGATACAAGAGTCGAACTGGAATTTTCAAAGAAACTTTTTAAAACCCACAGTTGAAAAGCAAACAAACCATTTTTGAAAACACAAATGAGCAAGTATCTAAGAGCCCATGGATAACCATGGATAGAAAGGGTGCTAACACCTTCCCTTTCTATAATCTACCTCCCGAACCGAGAGCAATCTCTATAAGGAATTTTTCTGTGCTTTTGTCCTTTCCATTTGGAGAAAATAAAAGACGGTGGCGACTCTTGCTTCCGCGACATTTCGCGAACCAGCGTTAAACAGTCAGTTCCAGATCCACCGATCACAGGACTGGCGACTCTGCTGGGGAAATTTATAAAGTGAGGTGTACCTTAGGGTTAGTGCATAACTGTGTTTTCAATTGTATTGACTTGTCTGCTTTAAATTTGTGGGTTGCATGGGAGTTACATAGATCCTAACCCGGATCTAGGGATACCCTGTTTAGGTAGCATAAGCTGTGAGGGACCTGTCCGGCGTAGACCGACACGGGTGAAGCAGTGGCTACGTTGGTGTGGCACCTTGGTCTGTACCGATATCCCTTGTGTTGCAACGAGGAGAATATGGGTCTTCTGAGGAGTCATTAAGCACCAACAACCTTAGAACCTTAAATGACACAACTTGGCCATTAGAACAGTAGCAGTATGCTACGCCCATTGAGGCTAAACTCTCGTGATGGTTCCGGCCGCAAGAAAAGATTGCGATGCTGGAGTTATGACCGATTGAGGGTAGTCAATGATATTGGGATCCTCTAAGAACCCGATTACTTTGATAGGACAGGTATGAACCAACAAACTGAAAGAGGGTAGTACCTAGACCTCATGCTAGCCTAAACTTTAGGGGCTTGCCTTGTGTGACTTGTGTGCCTTACCATGTTTGCCTTTGTATCTATTTGTGGTGTGCTTTATTATAACATCATAACATCATGAGCATTGCATGCATCCTGCATAAGGACTGACCATTTCAAAGACAGGAGGGTTTCACCTTTGCTCTGTTTTGTAGGACATCATGATGCCTGTGCGAAGGAATACTATCCGGTTCAACTTTGTTCACTCACCCGAGTTGCTTGAAGAGTTGGTTAGCAGAATTCCAAATACCACCTCCTTCATTCAGAGGCATGGTTCTCTTCTCAGTTTAGTCACTGCAAAGCGGGATCAACAGTTGATGAGTGTTCTGACCCAGTTCTATGACCCTCTGTACCAGTGCTTCACCTTTCAAGACTTCCAGCTGGTCCCTACCCTGGAAGAGTTCTCTGATTTGCTTGGTATCCCTATGTTGGATCAGACTCCCTTTACTGGTTGGGAAAAGACCCTCAGGCTTGAGGATGTTGCTGCAGCTCTTCCCTTGACACATCAGGAGGTAATGGACAACTGGGTAACTAGAAGTGGAGTTAAGGGTTTCTTGGCCAAGTTTCTGATTGGTAAAGCTAACAGTTTCTGGAATGACCTGGACTTTAGGGCATATGAAGACGTCTTGGCTCTCTTAATCTATGGGCTAGTCTTGTTTCCTAATCCTGACAACTTCATCAACGTCACTGCCATAAGGATCTTTATGTCTCAGAATCCTGTACCCACTCTCTTGGGTGACATCCTGCAACAACTTCATGCTCGTACTACCCGAAGACGAGGAACCCTATGGTGTTGTGTCCCTTTGTTGGTGAGGTGGTTTATTTCGCACCTCCCTAAGTCCGTACTGAAGAACCAAGAAGGAAGAGGTTGGGCTCATAGGTTAATGTCTCTCACCGACAAAGACATCATTTGGACTTGCAGAGGTTTGGATGAGATAGCTATTATTGATCGATGCGGGGAATACCCTAATGTTCCTCTGATTGGTACCCAAGGAGGAATCTCTTACAATCCATGTCTAGCGCTCCGTCAGTTTGGAAGAGCAAGAAGAGCAGGGCCTCATGAAATGTTGGTGCCTCACATCAGTTTTACAGTTTTATTTCCCTTTTCAGTATTTCCTTTCATGTAACACCTAAGGGCAACCTGTTGAATAATTTCAGTTTCAAAGTTGAATCTAATGAAGTGTGTTCCTTTTTTGTTTACAAAGTTGATTCCCGATTGTCTTTGAAAACATAAATCATACGCATTCCATTCATCATGTGCATAGCAGGTTTTCCTCTTTTCAGGTTGCTTACCGTTCTTCGCTGTTTATTTCAGCATCATGAACCCCGACTCGTCATCAACTGAGATGTCCATCAAGGCTCTTCAGGCGCAGAATGCGCAATTTCAGGAATTAATCATGGGTTTGGCTCAGGGCCAAGAAGAGCTGAAGGCTCTGCTCCTGAAGAAGGAAAAGAAGAAGAAGAGAAGAATTGTTTTGTTCAACTCGGGCCGAAGGTTTGGCAACACTTTGCAGAATGAAGAGGCTGGTTCTTCCATTGGCAAGGGTACTCCTCAAGCGGAAAAAGGTCCTAGTCCGGTAGTCTCCGACAACGAGACTGATTTTGATGAGGAGCAGTATCCTCCGGCTGAAGACTGTTACAAACAGTTGGAAGACAGGTTGAATGCTATGGAGATCCAACAAGTGCCTGGGCTGGATTTCGGAGATTTGGGTTTGTCTACTGGTGTGATCATTCCTCGTAAGTTCAAAGCACCATCCTTCACCAAGTATGACGGGGCATCTTGTCCCAAGCTACATCTCAGATCCTACGTGCGGAAGATTCAGCCGTACTCAGTGGACAAAAATTTGTGGATCCACTTCTTCCAGGAGAGTCTTTCAGGGACTCATCTCGAATGGTTCTATCAGCTGGATGGGACCAAGGTTCGTAACTGGGAGGAGTTGGCTACTGCTTTCTATAAGCAGTATCAGTATAATGCCGACCTTGCCCCTACGCGTACCCAACTCCAGGGTATGTCGTTAGGTTCAAGTGAAGGTTTTAAAGAGTACGCTCAGAAGTGAAGGGATCTGGCTGGCAGGGTGCAGCCTCCGTTGACTGATCGGGAGTTGGTAGACATGTTCTTGGGGACCCTATCTGGGCCATTTTTCAACCATCTTATTGGGAACTCGTCTGCAGGATTCACTGATCTTATTCTGACTGGAGAGAGAATTGAGGCTGGGTTGAAGTCTGGTAAGATTCCGAAGGGTGCATCTACAAGTTCAGAGAAGAAACCCTTCAAGAAAGAGGCTAGTGCTGTATATGGCTCCCGGAGATAGGAGAAATCTGAGCACCGCCAATCTGTCAGTGCGGTAATGATTGCCAAGCCTGCTGCCGCTCCTCGGCCAACCAATCCTCAAAGGGCTGAAAGACCCCGGAGAGAGTTTACCCGTTTGAGCATGACTTTATCGCAAATCTTACCACAGTTGCTGTCCACCAATCTAGTGACTGTCAGAGAGGCCCCAAAAGTTGTGAACACTGCCTCCCCCAAATACAACCCGAATGCTCGTTGTGCTTACCATTCTGATAGCCCGGGACATTCCACTGATGACTGTTGGGCATTAAGGAATAAGGTGCAAGACCTTATTGACGCGAAAGAGATACAGTTCGAAGCGCCTGAGAGGCCGAATGTGATGACTGCTCCTATGCCTCAGCATGGGGTAAATGCTGTTGATGAAGAGGTGTACGCTGTTTCTGTGGATGATCTAGCCACTCCCTTAATGACTGTCAAGAAGAACCTACTGCTGGCCGGTTTATTTCCGGGTTGCAGTGAGGGTTGCCTGTTCTGTGCTGTTTCCCTATCCGGTTGTCCTTTGCTGAAGTTAGGCGTCCAAAGCCTAATGGATAGCAAGGAGATTCTGTTTAAGAAGTCTGCTGTTCAGTTGGTTCCAGTAGAAGAAGTTTTTGTAGTTACAATCTATAATAATCCAATCAGGGCTCTCCCAAAGAAGCCTGTTCAAATCATGACTGTTGCACCTGTGGTTATTACTGTTCTGGGGCCTCTCCCCTACGTATCTGATAAGGCTGTCCCCTGGCACTATGGGGCAGATGTGTATGTGAATGGAATCAAACAAGAGTTCAACACTGGCGCCAGTATCTGCGATATCACTGGTCCAACCAAGGTTACCCGCAGTGGCAGGCTCTTCTCGCCTGACATTGCACCACCAGCTGTCCGAAGACCCCTCCTTATAACACCTACAAGTGTACCTGTTCCTGTTATCGACCAAGTTGTTTCCCCTGCCGCCGAGTCATCCAATGCTCGGGGCAAAGGAATTGAAGATGAGCCTGCCCGGATGGAGGCACTGATACCTATAAATGCTGAGGCCTCCCAACAAGAGATGGAGGAAATCCTGAAGATAATAAAGAAGAGTGACTTTAACGTTGTCGAGCAGCTGGGGCATACGCCCTCCAAGATCTCAATGCTCTCCTTATTACTGTGCTCGGAGGCCCATGCTAAGGCCTTGATCTCATTTCTTAAGACGGCCCACGTGCCACAGGAGACATCTGCAGTCCAGTTTACTGATTGTGTAGCAAATCTGACGGCAGACAATGGCTTGGGGTTCTCAGATGCTGACCTGACTGCAAAGGGAAGAGACCACAATGACGCCCTGCATGTCTCTATTGAATGCAGGGGCACTACTCTGGCGCACGTGTTGGTGGACACTGGTTCTTCCTTGAATGTGCTACCCAAGAAGGCCTTAGACCGTTTGGATTGTGAAGGCCTAGAACTGAAACCCAGCAATATCATCGTCAGGGCCTTTGACGGTTCAAAAAGGATGGTTCATGGAGAGGTTGACATTCCTATTCGTGTGGGCTCTCAGGTGTTTGACTCCACTCTTTATGTGATGGATATCCGTCCATCGTACTCTTGTCTATTGGGTCGACCTTGGATCCATAAAGCTGGGGCAGTGACCTCTACCTTGCACCAGAAGCTGAAATACCCTGTCAGAGGGAAGATCGTCACTGTGCAGGGAGAGGAGGAGTATATGGTGAGCCATTTCAATTCCTTCAGGTACATTGAGATGGATGGGGAGTTTATCGAGACCCCCTTCCAGCATTTCGAAGAGGTACTTCCAATTTCAGCAGCAGCAGAAACAGCGGTCGAAGAAGAGGTTCCTTTGAAGATAGCTTCTCTAAAGGATGCCCGGGCTGTGGTTCAGAAAGGTGAATGTACTAACTGGGGCAGGCTTCCTGACTTTACACAGAAAATTGACAAATTTGGGCTGGGTTTTACTGCAGAGGGACAGAAATCTATGCAGAAGGCGAAGACCAGAAGACCTCCTGTGCTCATCACAAATCCAGGAGTGAATGCTGTTGGGGAAGACAATGAAGTGGATGAAGCTGAGTTCAATAGCTGGATCTACCCGACGACCGAAGGAGGATTGACCAATTGGATTGTCAAAGACCATACCCCTGTTACTTTTGTTACGCAGTAATAAACTTCCTTGTTTTGTTATTTGTAATAAACAATTAAAACTCTTTGGCCCGGTGTCTTACCCGAGGCACCGTTGGCTTCATTTGTGAGGGCATATAAATTGTCATTTCATATATCATGAATAAAAATCTTGGACGTTTTCTCGCATTTCAAATCTTATGCTCCTTTTCTGCCTTTCCTTCCTTTATACATATTTCAAAATAGTTGTATTCACACACACTCACTCATACAGGTTTCAATCCACTCTGGATCTCACTGGTAACGACTCTGCTACTGCCAATTATGACTTCGAAAATCCGATCAACTTAGCCGAAGACGAAGGTGAAGATGATTGCGAAGTGCCTGACGAGCTTGCAAGACTGTTACTTCAGGAAGAGAGGGCAATTCAACCACATGAAGAGCCAGTGGAAACAATAAACTTGGGCACTGAGGCAGACAGGAAAGAGGTAAAGATTGGTGCCAACCTAGAGCTCAGCGTGAAGCAACGGTTGACTAAGATGCTACATGATTATATGGAGATCTTTGCCTGGTCCTACAAAGACATGCCAGGGTTGGATACCGATATCGTGGTCCATCACTTGCCTACCAAGGAAGACTGCCCTCCGGTTAAGCAAAAGGTCCGCCGTATGCGTCCAGAGATGTCTGAGAAGATTAAAGCCGAGGTTATGAAACAGTTTGATGCTGGGTTCCTTGCAGTGACTTCTTACCCTCTGTGGGTTGCTAATGTGGTGCCGGTACCTAAGAAGGACGGTAAGGTCAGAATGTGTGTCGACTACAGGGATCTGAACAGGGCCAGCCCCAAGGATGACTTCCCCCTACCTCACATTGATGTCCTTGTTGACAATACAGCTCAGCATAAGGTGTTCTCTTTCATGGATGGTTTTTAAGGTTACAATCAGATCAAGATGGCTCCTGAAGACATGGAAAAGACTACCTTTGTTACTCAGTGGGGCACCTTCTGCTACAAAGTCATGCCTTTTGGACTGAAGAACGCTGGGGCAACCTACCAACGTGCCATGGTTGCTTTATTTCATGACATGATCCATCATGAGATAGAAGTGTATGTTGACGACATGATCGCAAGGTCCCAAACTGAGGAAGAGCACCTAGATCATCTGCAGAAATTGTTTGACCGTCTGAAGTTGTACAAGCTGAGGTTGAACCCGAACAAGTGCACCTTCGGGGTAAGATCTGGGAAGTTGCTAGGCTTCGTTGTAAGTGATAAGGGTATTCAAGTGGACCCTGCTAAGGTTAAAGCTATTCAAGAGATGCCAGTTCCTAGGACAGAGAAGGAAGTCAGAGGCTTTTTAGGACGCCTGAATTACATTGCTCGCTTCATCTCGCACCTGACTGCTACTTGTGAACCAATCTTCAAGCTGCTGAAGAAAGATCAGGTAGTATGTTGGAATGATGAATGTCAGGCTTCTTTTGACAGAATCAAAGAGTATCTCCAAGAACCACCCATCCTTATGCCACCGGTTGAAGGGAGACCTCTGATACTATATCTGACAGTGCTTGACAACTCAATGGGGTGTGTGCTGGGGCAGCATGACGAATCTGGCCGAAAAGAGCATGCCATTTATTACCTTAGCAAAAAGTTTACCGACTGTGAGACCCGATACTCACTGCTCGAGAAAACTTGCTGCGCTTTGGTATGGGCTGCTCGCCGGCTGAGACAGTATATGCTGACTCACACTACCTTGTTGATCTCAAAGATGGATCCTATAAAGTACATATTCGAAAAGCCTGCTCTGTCTGGGAGAATAGCGAGATGGCAAATGATCTTGACAGAATACGACATTCAGTACACGACCCAGAAAGCCATCAAGGGAAGTGTATTGGCAGACCACTTGGTACATCAGGCCGTAGACGACTATCAGTCAATGAATTTCGAGTTTCCGGATGAGAGCATCATGATTGTGACTGATTTTGAAGTACCTGGACCGGATGAAGGACCTGAGGAAGGATCCCGATGGTCTATGCACTTTGACGGAGCCTCCAACGCTTTGGGAAACGGTATTGGCGATGTAATCATATCACCTCAAGGCACTCATACTCCACTCATTTCCCGGCTATGTTTCAATTGTACCAACAACATGGCAGAGTATGAGGCGTGCATCATGGGTCTTCAAGCTGCGATCGACTTAAGGATCAAGTTTCTGAGTGTCTTCGGAGATGTCGCTCTCGTGATAAATCAGATCAAAGGAGAGTGGGATACGAAACATCTGAATCTTATTCCTTACAGAGAATGTGTGTTGACCTTGATCCCCCACTTCACAAAGATAACCTTTGAACACTTTCTGAGAGAGGAGAATCAGCTGGCGGACGCGTTAGCTACAATGTCTTCTATGTTCAAAGTTAAATGGGATAATGAGGCTCCCTGGATCATCATCTGGAAACTGGACGAACCGACATACTGTTGTGATCTCGAGACTGAGTTGGTGACTGAGAAGCCTTGGTACCATGAAGTGAAGAGATATTTGGAAGCTCAGAAATACCCTGAAGGTGCCTCTGTCAATGATAAGAAGTTTCTGAGAAGGTTCGCAGCGAAGTTCTTCCTTAGCAACGACATCCTGTATAAGCGAAACCATGATTCGACCTTACTGCGTTGTGTGGATAAAACTGAAGCAGAAAGGATCATGGAGGAGCTACATGAAGGGACCTTTGGTACACATTCCAGTGGACACACTATGGCAAAGAAAATCCTACGGGCAGGGTATTTCTGGTCCACCATGGAAGCTGACTGCTACCAACATTCTCGGACATGCCATAAATGCCAGATATACGCAGACAAGGTGCATGTTCCTCCAGTTCCTTTGAATGTTCTGACTGCGCCTTGGCCGTTTGCAATGTGGGGCATAGACATGATCGGTGAGATTAAACCTACGGCATCTAACGGGCATCGCTTCATCCTGGTAGCGATTGACTATTTCACGAAGTGGGTCGAAGCTGCATCCTATGCTACGGTAACCAAGACTGTTGTGGCACGGTTCATTCGGCACAACCTGATCTGTCGATACGACATCCCAGAAAGAATCATTACAGACTACGGTACCAATCTCAATAACAAGATGATCACTGAGCTCTGCGAGCAGTTTAAGATACAGCACCACAATTCTTCTCCTTACAGACCGAAGATGAATGGGGCTGTAGAAGCAGCAAATAAGAACATTAAGAAAATCGTGCAGAAGATGACAGTGACTTATAAGGATTGGCACGAGATGTTACCGTTCGCTCTACATGGGTACCGTACCTCAGCCAGGACGTCAACCGGGGCAACTCCTTTCTCCTTGGTTTACGGTATGGAGGCAGTCTTACCGATCGAAGTGCAAATACCCTCTCTCCGGATAATGAAGGATGCAAATCTGAACGAAGATGATTGGATCCAGACACGACTTGATCAGTTAAACCTTATTGATGAAAAGAGACTTGCTGATATCTGTCATGGTCAGACGTATCAGAAACGGATGATCAGGGCATTTAACAAAAAGGTCAAACCACAGGAGTATCGAGTTGGGGATCTGGTAATCAAGCGAATCATCCTTCCTCAGAGTGATCCAAGGGGCAAATGGACCCCTACGTACGAAGGGCCATTTGTGGTTAAGCATGTGTTCTTAGGAGGAGCCATGATTCTAACCAACATGGATGGTGATGACCTTCCTCACCCCGCCAATGCAGACATAGTAAAAAGATACTACGTATAATAAAGACCCGCTAGGATGACATGCCTAGGCAAAAATTAGGGCTTCCCGATGAACCAAAAGGGTTCGGGCAAAATGAAGGGATGAAATGAAAAAAAATCTGTACACCCGGCAAGTCGAAAACCTGAAAAGGCGGCTTGGGCAAAAATGGGTATCCCGGTGGACTGAAAACCCGAAAGGGCGGTCCAGGCAAAAGTTAGGGATAAAGCGTAATACTATGTCTCATTGGATCACTTTGCATCCAGAATCCGGTATCTACATCAAGTTCAGACGGCATCGATCAGTCAGCTTCACCTTCAACCAAGGTCATCAAGTGATGAGACGCTCGGAGTTATAAAGGCAATAGCAGAGTTGAAACCCAGTGGGATCATTCATTTAACACAGCTGTTTTATTTTCTCTTGTACAAAATTTGTATAAACTCTTTTGTTCGGCGGCGTTCTCTTACTAGGACGTCAGCCTCTTGTACATAAACGCCTATTTTACAGGCAAATTCAAAATCAATAAAAATACACTTTTCAGTTAAAAGTGCCAATTGTTTTTCCTTTTTCTGTTTTGTTTTGCGAAGAATGTCCAAGGTTCAATTTGTGATATATGCATTGACAATAACTTGCTAACTCATGAATATTTGCATACGAAATAAAGGATTAATTACAGGCAACATTAGAAACAGGGGCAATAAAGAGTTGTCTAAGCAATCTAATTGTTCTGTCCTCCAAGGTATCAAGGTAGGCTCAGCTAAAGAACATAACCAGATATCTTAATTCCCCAGAGAGTAAGTCAGCAAGACAGTATACTCTCCTCAAGCAAAGCTATATTATCAAACCTTAAGGAAGTTGAGTATCCTCCAGCAGATCTCAACATTCCCCAGCAGCAATATACATATTCTTAACAAGCATCCCCGGCAGTCTTGGTCTAAAGATTGTTCCCCGGCGGTATATCAAACATTCAGCGGAGCCTTTTCCCAATACAGTTCAAAACTTCCCCAGGAGAGTCCAAACCAGTTTCCCCAGGAAAATTGGAATCCATCTCCCCAAGCAGTAAGCTTATCCCCAGTAGATTCTGGAAGCTTATCCTCGCAGAGCACGAACGCGCTTCCCGGCTTTATTCAAAGAGTTATTTCCTTACCAGGATATAACTGGGTTATCCTCAGCCAAAAGCCACGGAAAGGTCGTCGTCAACACAGTTCTTTCTTATCCCCAGCGAAGTCTATTAGCACTTCCAACACAACAATGGTATCCCCAGCAAGTTATTATCAACATTCCAGCAAAGTACCTCTCTCCCCACAGAGTATTGCTTCCCAGCAAGATCGTTAGAGTACTTTTCTCCCCGCAGAATAATCCATTCGCCAATTTTATTCCCCAACGAAGTTATCCTCTCCTACCGGTATTCTTGCAACTATCATCCCCAGCGGAGGCAAAAATCTATTCTTCAACATTAGCCCAGGAGTGACTTCTCGGCACCCGTCAAGGATTTATTTTCCTAAGATGAAAACATAATATTCATAAACATCTTCATACATCATAGCATGCATATACGCATCATATCTTACAAATCTCATTTATGTTGAGAACATCATTGCTTGATCCATATCATGCATTGCATATGACTGACCTTTGCCTTTCAGGAAGGATGCAGTTAAGTTCTCAGCTACATTTCAAGACCTAGACCGGTTCAGTTAAATCGACCCTAAGATTTTCTGTTTCTTATCCAGTCCAAGGCCTTCTCTGGTTCAGTCAGATCGACCTTAAGATCTCCCTGTTTCTCATCCAGTTGAAGACATTTCAAGACCTAGACCGGTTCAGTTAATCGACCCTAAGATTTTCTGTTTCTTATCCAGTCAAAGGCCTTCTCTAGTCCAGCTAAATCGACCCCAAACAGATTTTCCTGATAAAGACTCAGTAGAAGTTATCCAAGATTCTCTCAATGATTGTTGTTGAGGTTGTAGTCGCCTATGGTTCTCTCCCCGATACTGCGGAGGTAGTAATCATCCCAAGATTCTCTCAACGATTGCTGTTGAGGTTGAAGTTATCCAAGATTCTCTCAATGATTGCTGTTGAGGTTGTAGTCGCCTGTGGTTCTCTCCCCGATACTGCGGAGGTAGTAATCATCCCCAGATTCGCTCAATGATACTGTTGAAGTCGAAGTTATCCAAGATTCTCTCAATGATTGCTGTTGAGGTTGTAGTCGCCTATGGTTCTCTCCCCGATCCTGCGGAGGTAGTAATCATCCCAAGTTTCTCTCAACGATTGCTGTTGAGGTTGAAGTTATCCAAGATTCTCTCAATGATTGCTGTTGAGGTTGTAGTCGCCTATGGTTCTCTCCCCGATCCTGCGGAGGTAGTAATCATCCCAAGTTTCTCTCAACGATTGCTGTTGAGGTTGAAGTTATCTAAGATTCTCTCAATGATTGCTGTTGAGGTTGTAGTCGCCTATGGTTCCCTCCCCGATCCTGCGGAGGTAGTAATCATCCCAAGTTTCTCTCAATGATTGCTGTTGAGGTTGTAGTCGCCTGTGGTTCTCACCCCGATACTGCGGAGGTAGTAATCATCCCCAGATTCGCTCAATGATACTGTTGAAGTCGAAGTCGCCCAAGATTCTCTCAATGATTGCTGTTGAGGATGTAATCATCCAAGGTTCTCTCACCGTTCCTGTTGAGGTAGTAACCATCCCTGGTTCATTCATCACCGTTTAAAGCTCCAGATTCAGCTCCTGTAACCAGTCAGGACACATCCATACAAAGAATCTGAAGACCAGCTCCTGTAACAGGTCAGGTAATCATTTTTCTCTTTTGCAGGTACGCAAGTTCTCGCTAAGGAATCTCTTACGCGACCAACATCCAGATGGCATCTATAAGCCCATCCACCTTCCAGCACCTCTTAGCATGGCATCTATAAGCCCATCATCCTATCCATCAATCTCCAAATGGCATTTATAAGCCCATTCCACCATCATACTGCTACTATGTGAGCGCAAATTTCTGGGCACTCTAGTGTTCAATCATCTTCCACCCTCGGATTACGAAAGGCACGTCAGCCAATCTGCATCCTCAGGTCTAAGAAGATTGAACAGGGGCAACTGTTGTACCCCAAAATTTGCCCTCCCATATTCTTCAAGAATTGCAAAGCATGCTTTAAAATTCTCCAAGGGTTGCACAGTTCAAGGGCCTCCTAACAGTCAAAATTAGGGTTTTTGTTCTGACCAAGAAAATGAAGTTTCCAAGGGTCCAATCAAGTCCCACATGCCTAATAAACATGGTCAAGCATCCTCATACCAAGTTTCAAGACTTACAGCACAAGATTGCACAGTCAAAAGCCCTAATTGCACTACAGTCAACTATAGGGGCAAAATGGTCATTTGACAGTCAAAAGTCCAAATTTTTTATCAACATCTCATTTTTAAGCCACAAACATCATTTGATAAATGCTTGATCATGATTCTCAAAGCTTGGCTCAAAAAGTCTCAAGATGCAAAAGTTTCCTTATTTGGACAGTTGAAAAAGTCAACTGTAACTTGACCAAGGCATAACTTCCACATGGTTTATCAGAAAAATTCCATCCAAAGCTCATTTTGAAGAGAAAGACATTTCCTACAACTCCTCTTCATACTTCAACTCCAAGAAATGCTCTCACAAAAAGTTATCAATTTCCACATTATAGGTCATTTTCAAAAGTCAACAAAAAGGTACTTTAAGTCAAAGGCCATAACTTGAGATTGGTAAATCAAAATGACATGGGACCAAATACATTGGTTAGAGGACTCAAAGACCTTTACAAAATGCCCAAGAACATGAGAAAAGCTTAAAAATTGAGCAAGTTATGCCTTGTGGAAGTTGGGAAATTTTTGGATATTTTGAAAAGTCAACATTGCTCCAAATGACCTAAAAATGCTAATGGGCCTCTTTTTCTTCCACAATTCATCATCCAAGGCATGTGCACGACCATTTGGCCCAAAGGGAAGTTTTTTATCATTTTTATTTATTTATTTGGATTTTTAATTATTAATAATTCATTTAATTAATTAAAATACATGAAAAATACCAAACCAATGCAATCAAATCTTTTTATGCAGGGAATGAGCTTAAGATTTCGTGCATGACCAAATATAGAAAGAATCAAGTCAATTGGCAATGATTTGTATCAAATATGCTTGAAAAAGATTGGAAAATTATGGTTTGAAAATCAAATATTTCTCACATCAATGCATGGATTCTTTGGACAAAAAAACCAACCCTAATCATTCACATGTATATATGGATGCAAACCCTACTCCTCATAACCTCCCAGCTGCGCCATAGACCAAGAAGAAAACTTGAGTTTTTTGCAAAAAAAGTGGGAAACTGAAAACTAGGTTCTAAGGTAATTCAAGCCACAATACTTATTCCATTGTGTTCCTAAGGCTTCAAGGAACATATACAGATCAAAATCATCGTCCCTAACACAGGAAATAGGTAGAACGATCTTGACCGGTTCAAGCTTTTTTTTCAGATTTTGAAACATAATTCATGCATTATTTGTAAATTCTAATATTGGACTTGTATTCATTATATCATTCTGAAGCTAACGGTGTACTTTGATTGAATTTTTATGCACCATACGCGATTTCACCATGAACGAGACCTAGGGTTTTCAAAACTGTGAATTGGGGTTTCCCAGTTAAGGAAAAATTGGGACGTGAGGCTTGGACCATTAGAACCAGAAGACCATGGCCAATCAATTCCACATCTCGCGCCTAATTTATGAGCCAAGAACCTCTAATCGCTATTTTTGGCATTTGGTTATTTTTTTGTTTTCAGATGAAACGCAGGGATGAAGAAGACGACCCAGTGGCAATCAGTGATTGGTCTATTCGAATTTCGCGCTAAATTTCCCACTGACCATTGTTTTTATGTTATATTATTTGTTTCATATTATATAATCAAAGCGCGTTGGATAGCTCAGTGGTAAAGCGTGGTATTGGTAATCTCCAGGACCTGGGTTCGAGCCCCAGGTCCCTCACCCTTTCCATATTATTTTTCAATTAATACTTACGTGTAGTTTCAGTGCTAGCGTCCACCATACAACTCACGGTCCAGTTCGCCACGCACATGCCAAGATCAATCAAAAGGCCATAGTTTGAGGAACATGGTAAACCTCAGTCAACGCACTCACACGCATCCTGAAAAGTCCACAAGGCCAGGGACAATTGGGCCCAAATTGCTAAGCAAAAACCTCCTATTTGGGGACAGACCCCCCTAGGTTTGCAATATTCTTTTCATTATTTTTTTATTTTGATTCAATTATTTCTTTTATTTATTAATTCCTTTAATTTAATATTTTTATAAAAAAAACATAAAAACAATATAAAATCAAAAAAGACAAAAATAAGTATTCTTATTTAATATTTTAATATTTTGTAAATAAACATCATTAATTGATTTTAGCGTTAATTTAGGTTTAAATCTTAATGTTTTTCAATAAAACCTAAAATTGGTAGAATTAGGGTTTCAAGCATTTTTCATCCTTTTTTATTTTACTATATTAATTATTAATTCTTAATTAGTTATTTTTATAAATCAAGTTGCAATTAATTAATTAGGCTTAATTTTAGATAATTGTCATATTTTCTTAATAAATAAAAAAAAATTGTAGAATTAGGTTTTTAATTTCATTAAATTCTCATAAATACAAAAAACTAAAAAAATAATTTCTTTTTCTTTAATTTAATTAATTTGCTAATAATTTAATTTCATTAAAAAGGGTCCAACGCCCTCGCTTTCAATTATTGATTTGTTTCGTGTATTTATTTCTTTTTCTTTTAATATTTATGTACCTCTCCCAAAGCCTTGTAAACTCGGACATTTTAATCTTTCGCACTTTACTTTAATTCTTTATTTTTCTGTCAAATTGGGTCCTGGATTAAATTTGGCGATGTGGACCCGCGCCTTTGTAATAGTTTAGAACTTTATATTTCCGCAACTTTTTAACTGTTAAATAAATGCATGCAAGAATGAATGGCCTAAAATAAAAACAAAACGCATAGATCACTTTGACATGACAAGATAAATGCAAATGAATCTGACACACCAATCACACACCACCCCTAGGGTACGCCTCACTGTTGCCTTGCCTCGAAAGGTGATCGTCGAGTAGAGGATGTCTTAGTAAGTCCTCATGATCCGGGAACCTGGTATGAGGGTAGCTTCTAAGGTGTCTTCCCATTGCTCTGGTGATCACCATGTCCCGAACCTCGAATTGACCCGAACACCTCCAACGGTGGTGCTACCTACCTCTCAATGGTGGGATGGCACTACTTTAAAGGACATTTACACAGACGAATTCCTTAGGGTCGGTAGACGACTCCAGATACTTGCTCTAAATTCAAAACAATTCAAAAAAATACTTTTCACACCAACACCTTTTCAAAAAGCTTTCGAAAGCATTTTTTTCAAACACTCTTGAGGACCGATACAAGAGTCGAACTGGAATTTTCAAAGAAACTTTTTAAAACCCACAGTTGAAAAGCAAACAAACCATTTTTGAAAACACAAATGAGCAAGTATCTAAGAGCCCATGGATAACCATGGATAGAAAGGGTGCTAACACCTTCCCTTTCTATAATCTACCTCCCGAACCGAGAGCAATCTCTATAAGGAATTTTTCTGTGCTTTTGTCCTTTCCATTTAGAGAAAATAAAATACGGTGGCGACTCTTGCTTCCGCGACATTTCGCGAACCAGCGTTAAACAGTCAGTTCCAGATCCACCGATCACATGGAGTAACCAGGTTTGTAGGGTAACAAACCATGGTTTGCTTGAAACGAACACAAGTTTGATCCCTTTCATTGTTCCCAAGTTTCAAGTACAAGTGGGGGCCTGCTGTCTATTGGGAGCAGGAGATTAGAATTATGCTTTTAGCACTGCTCGCGTTCAGACAAAAAATAGTTTGGGAGCTAATTTTGTGACTAAAGTACTCTTTATTAAAAAAGGGTACGTAGCTTTTGGCTATTTAATCCAAGAATAGTATTATCCAGTAGACAAAGCTTCTAACCTTTCTGTAAACCTCTGATTATGTAAAGATTTGGAAGCAACATAGCCTGACAAGTGAGATTTGGAGGATAAGGCTATGAGATTTACTCAATGTTCTTCAAACAAGCTTGCTCGAAGGATCCATAATTGGATTCGAAGTATGCTGATTCGGAGGGAACAAAATCTCTAATCGAAGCTTTGTGTGAAAGTAGCTCTTGTCCGATTGAAGGCTTGCCTGCCAGAGGTCACATGGCCTAACGAAAGGGTGTATGCAGGAGGTCCCTGCTTTGGGGCGCTAGCATGAAGGGGAAATTCTTCCTTGTGAGTTTGGAAAACATGCAGAACCAATGGCTTCTGAGTCGAAGGAGAACTGCAAAAGGCCATTGCTTTATGGCTTCAAGCATACATGGAAGAGGCTTTGCTCAAACGAAAGCTTGCATGAAGAGCCAATGCCCCGTCGAAGCCTGCATGCAGGAGGTCACTGCTTTGTGACTCAAGGAAAACATGTAACGGGCCAATGGTGCAATCAAAGCTTGCATGCAGGAGGGAGAAAGCTTAGAGGTGAATTCGAAGCGTGCATGAAGGTTGATTTGAAGCAGGTTTGAAGGTGGATTCGAAGCAGGTTACTTTGAAGGAAACCAATGCCCTAAATGAAGGATGACTCAAGCTTCCTCGAAGGAAGCCTGGATTCCCAATCGAAAGATGTCTCAAGATTTCTCAAAGGAAGCCTAGATGCCCAATCAAAGGATGTGGATTCGAAGCAAACTTGTTCTTCTTTTACTTGTCGAAAGGCACATTAACATATTCATTTTTCTTTTCCTTCGACCATTCGAAGTAACAGCTTGCGATCTTCAAAGAAAATGATTTTCTTCATTTATTCAAACAGGTGTTTGTAACCGCACATGCGAGAGAAATATTGAAAAATGAGAGGGAAAATTTTGGGGTACAACAACTGCCCCTGTTCAATATTCTTAAACCTGAAGAGTTATATTGGCGAGTCCATCATTCGTGACTTGATGGTGGAAGATGATTGAACAATAGAGTGCTCTGAAATTTGCACGCGATGATGTTGTGGTTGATTGTGTGGGGAATGGGCTTAAAGTTGCCATTTGGAGAGATGATGGAGAGTTGTCGGAGATGGGCTTATAAATGCCATCCAAAGGGGATTGTTAACCGAAATTAGACTGAGTCTAAGCTTGACTTCAATTGGAAAAGAATCGGAATAAATCTTTGGAGCGATTTATCTGAACCAAAGAAAGTGTCTACCGGAAAGGAATCAGGATAAACCATTAATCAATTTAAACTGAACTAGCAGAGGCCTTGGATAATCTTCAACTAGAAACGAATCAGAATAAATCCTTGGAACGATTTATCTGTACCAAAGTGTCTACCAGAAAGGAATCAGGATAAACCATTGATCGATTTAAACTGAACCAGCAGAGGCCTGAAGGAAGTATTTGTCACGTAGATAGTCACCCCGTCCTATTTCAGGAATTGATCTACAATAAATTTGTTCACAAATATTTGTCCTGTCTTGTTTCAAGTATTAATCTGTAAGTATGAACCTTGACTGTCATAGATAATGAAGGAATCTTGGACGATTACTACCTCAACAGATAACGAAGGAATCTTGGACGATTACTACCTCAATAAATAACGAAGGAATATTGGACGATTACTACCTCAACAGATGATGAAGGAATCTTGGATGATTACTACCTCAACATATAATGAAGAAATCATGGAAGATTACTACCTCAACAAACAATGAAGGAATCTTGGACGATTATTACCTCAACAGATAATAAAGAAATCTTGGACGATTACTACCTCAACAGATAATGAAGGAATCTTGGACGATTACTACCTCAACAGATGATGAAGGAATCTTGGAAGATTACTACCTCAATAGATAATGAAGGAATCTTGGATGATTACTACCTCAACAGATGATGAAGGAATCTTGGACGATTACTGCCTCAACAGAAAACGAAGGAATCTTGGACGATTACTACCTCAACAGATGATAAAGGAATCTTGGATGATTACTACCTCAACAGATAATGAAGGAATCTTGGATGATTACTACCTCAACATATAATGAAGGAATCTTGGATGATTACTACCTCAACAAATGATGAAGGAATCTTGGATGATTACTACCTCAACAGATAAAGAAGGAATCTTGGACGATTACCACCTCAACAGATAATGAAGGAATCTTGGACGATTACTACCTCAACAGATAATGAAGGAATCTTGGATGATTACTACCTCAACATATAATGAAGGAATCTTGGATGATTACTACCTCAATAGATGATGAAGGAATCTTGTACGATTACTACCTCAACAGATAAAGAAGGAATCTTGGATGATTACTACCTCAACAAATAGTGAAGGAATCTTGGACGATTACTACCTCAACAGATAATGAAGGAATATTTGACGATTACTACCTCAACAGATAAAGAAGGAATCTTGGACGACTACTACTCCAAAAGGGTAATGAAGGAATCTGGATGACTACTACTTCAGCAGATAATGAAGGAATCTTTGACGATTACTACCTCAATAGATAAAGAAGGAACCTTGTACGACTGCTACTCCAAAAGGGTAATGAAGGAATCTGGATGACTACTACTTCAGCAGGTAATGAAGAAATCCAAGCTTGACTTTGTCTTGGAGAAGTTTACAGATAGTTGATGACACTTATCTGTTGATTGATCTTTTTCCTCTCCAACCCTTGTTTTAGAATGTTCCAACTGGGGATTCTCGTCTTGTTTTTTTGAGGAGAACTCCTCTGGGGAAGATTGTCTTTGGCTTGAGAAATATTTGTGGAGAATGTTGATTTCTGCTTAATAGATGATGAAGGAATCTTGTACGATTACTACCTCAACAGATAAAGAAGGAATCTTGGATGATTACTACCTCAACAAATAGTGAAGGAATCTTGGATGATTACTACCTCAACAGATAATGAAGGAATATTTGACGATTACTACCTCAACAGATAAAGAAGGAATCTTGGACGACTACTACTCCAAAAGGGTAATGAAGGAATCTGGATGACTACTACTTCAGCAGATAATGAAGGAATCTTTGACGATTACTACCTCAACAGATAAAGAAGGAACCTTGTACGACTACTACTCCTAAAGGGTAATGAAGGAATCTGGATGACTACTACTTCAGCAGGTAATGAAGAAATCCAAGCTTGACTTTGTCTTGGAGAAGTTTACAGATAGTTGATGACGCTTATCTGTTGATTGATCTTTTTCCTCTCCAACCCTTGTTTTAGAATGTTCCAACTGGGGATTCTCGTCTTGTTTTTTTGAGGAGAACTCCTCTGGGGAAGATTGTCTTTGGCTTGAGAAATATTTGTGGAGAATGTTGATTTCTGCTTAGGGAAAAGATTTCAAGAGTTTTAGTTGTCAGTTGCTCTACTGGGGAGTTATCTCTTGATGGAAGAGAAAGGAAGTTAACAACTTGTTGGGGATGAAAAGTTAAATGTTATTTGGTTATCTCCCAGGCTTTGCAGCAATTCACCAGGGGTTGTAGAAAAGTCTGCTGGGGAAGAGGGGTTGTGGTCCCTTGATTTGTAGTATTCGGAGAGGAAAACTCGAACTAGGGAATTTTTCCATCTGTTAAGGAAATAAACCCTATTGACAATCTGCTAGAGAGGTGTTTTCCTCAAGCAGAAACTCCTCTAGGATTCTTGAGATCAACTCAGTTAGGGAGAAGTTTTTCGGAGATTGAAGCTTTGGCTGGGGATTGCATGAATCCAACTTTATGGGGATATCCATGAATTTGGCCTTGAGGGGTTTTGGACCCTCGTCCGTGAAGATTATAACTTCGTGGGGACTTGACTGAGGATCACCCTATGAAAAGGACTTTGTGTGAATTTGTCTCTGCCCCTAGTAGTAAGTGTTATTGTACTGCCAGGAAATGTTTGCTTGGCCGTATGTGACCCTTTGCTGGAATTCAAGTTCAATGCTCCAAGTGATTCAGATAAAGACCTGCCCCTGGTTACTCAACACTTCTTGAGAGATTTCTTGGAATCTTAACTTGACTGCTCCAGATGTGCTAAATAATGATCATGCCATGCCCCCTTTCTTATATGATATTTATCATTGGAAGTGTCATCCTATTTGAAGTGGTTCTGTTCATTGAGAGAATTTTTGTTCAATGGATATTCGTCATGTGAATTTCTCTGTTGTCAAACAAATTAGCCATATGCAAACAGTGATATTCAAATAATGTAAAGTTTATGCTTGTCTTGAAGTTTTTAGAATGCAGTTTTAGGAAGTAAAGAGTTTTGTGGGAACATGAATTCAACTCAGAATTTGGAGTAAAGCCTTACAGGAGTCGGGATACCTTTTGTAACAGTATGCTTTCGAACTAACTCATGCTTCAATTAGGACTTTTGATGGGTTGTATCGTGGTCTAGTTCACGGTTTAAGAAACAAAGGATAAGGCTCAAAGTGTATTTGTACCCGCCCGTTCTTCGTGATGTTCTCTAGTCCTAAGCTCAGTCAATTATGCGTTTGAACTCCTATTGAGTCTGAATGACATTTTGGTGATGGTTCAGATAAGTTAAGTTTATCGGAAGGCATTCATTTTTGCAACATTTTTCATGTTGTCGAGGATTTGTAGTGTCCTCTTTTTTTATTTACTATCCCTGATTTTTTTCCTGACTGTTCTTGTTTTGAGATTACGGTCAGCGGGATGCCCCAGTTTTTTCTTAAGTCTCCTTCGTAGGTTTTGACTTAGTAGACTTTTCTTTTGAGAGATAATTAGTGCCTATTTGGTAAGGAACCATCGCCATATTTTGGTTCAGAAGGACATTTTTGATATCATTCGTTGTATACGAGGTGAAAGTTTGAGACTGAACACGCATTTGAGTTAACTGAGAAACTACCCTGCCCTAGGTTTTGATTAAAGGTTTCAATTTGAGTGGAAAAGAAAACTCCTACTTCTTTGGCTTAAAGGGGTTAACTATGTATTATCTTCCTTATAACTTCAGTGTTTAGGGTTTGAAAGAAACGCATGTACATCGTCAGCAAGGTCTTCCCAAAAGCATATTGTATGAGACTGTGGCATTATTTTCGTCATCCTCTCTCTAAAGGATTGCAAATTTCTAAAACAAGAGTTGAATAACATGAATGGAGTAAAAAGCATAGAGTGAATATGAATGGATTAATTCAAAACAAACATATGCAATGCATTAATGAAACAAAGTTTAACACTAATAGATAAGTGTTTGAACAACAAAAGAGATTACAATTGAAAATTCAAAATGAAAAGGACACTCTCAATGATTTGGCATAGGAACAGTGATCACGTTGGGAGTCTCCGGAGGGTCGAACTCAATCTCCTTGGTGTCAATCAAATCTTGAATCTTGTTCTTCAAAGTCCAACAACTGTTGGTGTCGTGTCCAAGACTATCAGAATGGTAGGCACATCTTACATTTGGATTGTACTTAGGAGAGGATGTATCAGGGTTTTGAGGAGGATCCCTTAGTGTGATCAGCTCCGCTTTCAGCAAATGTTGTAACGCTTTAAACAATGGCATTTTAATCTTAGCGTACTTCCTTTATTGGTACTTTACCCTACGCCTATTTCCCTATCATTGTTGAACAGGTGTATGATTAGAGATCAGGTTTGCCCCCACATGTTGGTCGTGGTTACTCTGGTTACGACCTTTTTGACCATACGCAGCATCAAACTCTTTCTTCCCATTGAAAAGTTGTTTCCCTGCACTTGAAGATGCACCCCTTTGGATTTTACCACTCTTAATGCCAACCTCTACTCTTTCGCCTGTCAGTATTAGCTCGGTGAACCCGGTTGAGGAGCTTCCGATTAGGTGATTGAAGAAAGGTCCCACAAATATGTCAATCAACTCCCTGTCAGTTAAGGGTAGCTGCACCCTGCCAGCCAGGTCTCTCCACTTTTGGGTGTACTCTTTGAAGCCCTCATTAGAACCCATGGTCATATTCTGCAATTGCACATGATTTGGTGTAAGATCAATGTTGTATTGGTACTGCTTATAGAAAGCAACAGCTAGATCTTCCCAAGTGTGAATGTGGGAACTCTCAAATTGATAGAACCACTCAAGTTGCGTCCCAGCTAAGCTCTCTTGGAAGAAATGGACCTAGAGCTTCTGATCAGTTGTGTATGGTTGAATCTTGAGGACATAAGATCTCATATGCATCTTAGGACAAGAGACCCCATCATACGTGGAAAAGGTAGGGATTTTGAACTTTGGTGGGATGACCACTCCAGAAACCAAACCCATTTCTTCAAAGTCCAGACCAGGTACTTTCTGGATCTCCATGGTGTTGAGACGATCCTCCATTTGTTTGTATTTGTCGTCTGTAGGAGGATACTGCTCTTCAGCATAATCAGCCTCTTCTTCGTTAAACCCCAGACTGTGCTCCCCTTCTTTTGTCTGATTGTCCCCCTCAGTTGACAGAGTTACAAATCCTAGAGCTCGCTTTGTTGGTCTTTTGAACCTCCTTCCCAAATTCAGGACGCCCACTGACTTCTTTTTCTTCTTGTCTTTGAGAAGAAGAGTCTTCAATTCCTCTTGCCCTTTAGCCAACGTCAAGAACATTTGTTGGAATTGGGCATTTTGTGCTTGGAGATCCTTCACTGTTTTTTCCATATCCATCTTACTAAAATAAATAGTAGAGAGATAAGGAAACCTGTGTGGGGAAAACCTTCCATGATATGATACATGGTATGTAGATGCATGTTTCCAAGGATCTCGTGGGGAAAACACAAGAAGATGTTAAAAGTTCAATTTTGATCAACAACTTTGATTGGAGAACTTCATAACGGTGAATGTCCTTCCACGAGAATCAAGTTCACCATTTCAAGTGGGTTATAGCCCTTGACTCATGTTACCGTCCTTTGGTTTTTGATGACATTTTGTTTAGAGAATGAATTCTCTTGCCCCTTAATAGGCGTCTGGTTCAACATGACCCTGCACCATAGGCCCTTGAGATCCTTGAAATGGTTATTGAAAATTCTATGGTATGATGTCATGTACAAGTATGCAAAGCAAGCAAGTCTTTATGTACAAATAGTTATATACACACAAAGAAGACAAGTCCTTAGGTTTAGGCTTTAATGGAGTTTGTAGGTAAATACCCTATTGAATTTTAGTTGGCTCAACCTGTCTTAGAAAATGATCGGGTTCTAAGGAGTCTCATATCACTGACTTTTCCTTTAGGAATTGTTCTAGCTCAAGCACCAAAGTATTACGGCTAGAATATCCCAAAAGTATAATCTCAATGAGTGTAGCGTCGAGTATCAACCAAACTTCCGTCGGAACCAAAGCCGGCCATCTTACTACTTTCTAATGTCTTAGGATGAGTCAATTAAAGGTTCTAAAGGCCAGTTAGCGCTTAATGACACTATAAGGAAGCCTAATGTTATCCTTGACTAACTCAAGGAACATTAGTATAAGTCAGAGTATCACACTAACGTAGCTATCACATTGTCCATACCAGTCTACTCCGTACAGCCTCCATGATTTATTGCTACTTACCTAAAAGGTGCCCTAGATCTGGGTGTAGGATCAAAACAAGCCCAAACAAAGAACCATAATGTAAAGCAAGCAAGTCAAACAAAGAAAACAAGTAAAGGTAGTCTAGCCCTAAGGTAACCCCACTTTTAGAATCTCCCCAGCAGAGTCGCCAATTCTATAATACAGTGGGAGAAATGACTTGGGTGTTTTGCATTTGATCGCAATTGTTGCGGATAGAAAGAACTGCCATCGACTTTTCTTTTATCCAATAAGGAAAGGCTAAAAAGAACAGGAAAGACCTTTAGAGACAGTTTCTTGAGTTCGGGGGGTAGGTTATGAAAAGGGAAGGTATTAGTACCCTTTTCATCCGTAGTTATCTACGGGCTCTTAGTTGCTTGCTAGATCACTTGCTTTTGTTTGAAAATATGCTTGTGGTGTAACTTTTGAAAATATTTTGAAAACGTCTTTGTAATGATTCTCGTCTCTATTAGAATGCGTACAAAGTGTTGGTTTTGAAAATAGTTCAAAGAGGTGTTTGTGGAATGTGTTTTTGAAAGTGATTTTGAAAAGTATATTTGTAATGATTCTCGTCTCTATAAGAATGCGTACAAAGAGCTTTGTCTTTTGAAAATATTTCAAATGAAAGTGTTGGTGTATAAAATGTTTTTTTATTGTGAGCAAGCAAGAAAATATAAGCATCATACCTACTAAAAAGGTCTAGTGTTCTTTTCTTCCTCCTTTAGATGTTACTATCTTACCATTGATTTGGTAAGAAGCCCCATCGTTGGATGTGAAGGGACGAACGTGGGTCGTTTATTTAGTCATAGAAGTAAACGTATGAGACGTTTTAGCAATTTCGTTTGGGACTAGATCGTTTACCGAAGGAAACATTGAGGGACATCGAGGTACTACAATCTTTTATCGAGGGTCTTTGATAAAACGCCAATATTCGAGGGACAAGATTATTTTCCGAGGCAACAAGTGAGATTACCCTAGAGGTGCATGTGTGCAAAGTGTGTTTGATTCCATGCATTTTGTCTTTGAATTTTAGGTTGTCTACTTGTTGGTTTTATCTTGCCATACATCCTAATTACTAACATTTGTATAAAGTAAAAAATGCAGAAAATAAATCCTACATTATTACAACCATATTGAATAGCAAGAAAGTGTAAAGACAAAACAAAATAAAAGAAGGAAAATGAGTGCTTCAATTTAGGCAGTAGAACCCTTCGATTTTGCTTCTCTGGATCCCTTTGATTTGGGCTTAGCATGAAGCATGAGATGCATCCTTCAATTCTGCCTTTCTGCTTCCTTCGATTGCACGAATGTTAGGCTGAGTAGGAATCTTTCGATTTAAACTTCTCTTACTTCTTTTGAATGGGCCTGGAAGTCATTGTGTATCGAAGTCTGTAACCTTCGATTCATACCACCTTTGTTTTCATTTCATTTCATTTGGGATCAGATGGAAGCATGGGGTGAAGCCTAAGGCTTCGATTCACACATCCTTACTCCTGTTTTCTTTCGTTTGGGATTTTAATAGCAACATGGCCTGAGGCCATGCTATCATTGTCTCATGGCCAGGTTAGTTCTTAAAAACGTTTGATAAACCAAGAAACAAAACCAAAAGAATAACAATGAAAACAAACTGAAAAGGTGGACATGAAAACAAGCCAAAGGATAATAGTGATGTTTGAAACGAAAGGAAATGGTTATTTACATACTGTGCTTGAAACGAAAAGCTTAAAGGTTAAGAGGACTTACCTTGCTTGAAGCTGGGATGCGTGTGCTGGACCTTGAGTGGCTGCCCTGGGTGTTCCTGGATTCGAAGGAAAGAAACAATGGTTATGTTTCTAGTACTAGATTCGAAAGAAGGAACCAAGCGTTGGGTTGGTGTTTCCCTGGGTTCTGGATTCAAAGGGAAGAAACAAGTGTGGTATTTATTTGGATTCTGGGTTTGAGAGTGTATTAGTGATTGAGAATCTTGAGACTTTGAGAGGTTTTGAGAGTTTGAGAATTTGTTTTGAAGATTCCTTCCACACCACCCAAAGTCTTCTTTTTTCAGCTTGCAAATTGTTTCCCTATTTATAGAGAAAAGATTAGAGATGCTGGAGTAACCAGGTTTGTAGGATAACAAACCATGGTTTGGTTGAAACAAAAACATGTTTGATCCCTTTCGTTGTTCCCAAGTTTCAAGTACAAGTGGGGGTCTGCTGTCTATTTGGAGTAGGAGATTGGACTTATGCTTTTGGCACTGCTTGCGTTCAGACAAAAATCATATTGGGAGCTGATTTTGTGACTAAAATAATCTTTATGAAAAAAGGGTACATAGCTTTTTGCTATTTTACCCAAGAATAATATTATCCAGTAGACAAAGCGTCGAACCTTTGTGTAAGCCTCTGATTATGTAAAGATTTGGAAGCAACATATCCTGACAAGTGCGATTTGGAGGATAAGGATATGAGATTTGCTCAATGTTCTTCAAATAAGCTTGCTCGAAGGATCCAAAGTTGGATTCGAAGTATGCTGATTCAAAGGGAACCAAAACTCCAATCGAAGCTTTGTGTGAAGTTGGATCTTGTCCAATCGAAAGCTTGCCTTCCAGAGGTCACATGGCCAAACGAAAGGGTGTATGCAGGAGGTCCCTGCTTTAGCGCACTAGCATGAAGGGGAAATTTTGCCTTTTGAGTTTGGCAAACATGCAAAACCAATGGCTTCTGAGTCGAAGGAGAACTGTAGGAGGCCATTGCTTTGTGACTTAAAGCAAACATGCAAGAGGCCTTTGCTCAAATGAAAGCTTGCATGAAGAGCCAATGCCATGTCGAAGCCTGCATGCAGGAGGTCACTGCTTTGTGACTCAAGGAAAACATGTAATGGGCCAATGGTGCAATCGAAGATTGCATGCAGGAGGGTTAGAAGCAAGCTTAGAGGTGAATTTGAAGCGTGCATGAAGGTTGATTTGAAGTAGGTTTGAAGGTGGATTTGAAGCAGGTTGCTTCGAAGGAAACCAATGCCCCAAACGAAGGATGACTCAAGCTTGCTCGAAGGAAGCCTAGATGCCCAATCGAAAGATGTCTCAAGCTTGCTCGAAGGAAGCCTAGATGCCCAATCGAAGGATGTGGATTCGAAGCAAAATTGATTTTCTTTAACTTGTCGGAAGGCACATTAACATCTTCATTTTTCTTTTCCTTTGACCAATCGAAGTAACAACTTGCCATCTTCAAAGAAAATCATTTTCTTCATTTCTTCAAACAGGTGTTTGTAACCACACATGCAAGAGAAATATTGAAAAATGAGAGGGAAAATTTTGGGGTACAACAGATGTTATCTTGAAGAACACTCAAATAAGGAGCTTAATTTTCAATGAAGCTTGTCAGAGAAGGCATGGAAATAAACACATGAACCTATGAATTTCTTGATGAACGCCACCATCAACTTTAAGGAAAATTTTACCTAAATAAAGTGAGGGAGTTCTTTGAACCACAAATGTTTGATATCATAGACATAGCCTTGAAGCTTGAGCTCTTGCAATCCATTAAATAACCATTTGATTGAGAACCACCCCTCAAACCCTAGGTTAGATGGTGAGATGAATGCAATTGTGATCACCTACAATATGAACATTCAAAGAAACATATATACATATCTTGATGTTAGTTAAAATAACACATGTACAAGATACACACTTTAAGGTGCTAGGTGATCCCTCAAGAGAAAACTTAAAGATAAAGAGAGAACCAACTCTAGTGTGTGATCTTGATGTATTATGATGATATGAGATGATGAGAGGTCTTAGGAGAAAAATTAGGGCATAACAGCTAGTAGGTAAGGCGATAACCTAGATCCATTTAGACATGTAATCAACTGTAACTAGTATATATTTATATCCCATAGAGGTCTTCGACATTTTGAAAATAAAGTTCACAAAATGAGTAAGATCAAGTCTTTTCTTGAGAGTGAGGATTCCAGTGAGGGTTATAGGAGTGCGTGTTTAGTGGAAAAATTGGAAAGTAGGTAAATATTTTCTTAATATAGCATGCACCACTGATTTGGGGAAAATATAAATCAATTGTAATCCTCCAAAACAGTAAATGCCATAATTTAAAAAAATAAATTTCCAGTTTGCCCCTTAACTTCTCAAGCTGATTTTCCTTCAAAGCATGAGTTAATATATCTGCCAGTTGCATCTTAGTGACAACATGCTCAAGAGTACCAATTATGTCTTCCACAGGATTCTTAAGACAAGGATGACATATGTCCATATGCTTTGTCATGATATGTTGAATGAGATTCTTGGATATATTGATTCCACTCAGATTGCCAAACACTCCGACTTAGTAAAATTAACTTTTAGACCTTGATCACATAACTGACTGATACTGATCAGATTAATAGTTAATCCTTTAACAAGAACGACATATTCTAGGCTAAGAAGCATAATACAAACTATATTTCAAACTCCCTTAATTTCCCCTTTAGCTCTATAACTAAATGTGATAAAACTGTTAGAATAAGATTTGACAATTACCAAGTACTTCCGAACTCCTGTCATATATCTAGAGCATTCACAGTCAAAGTGCCATTCTTCTCTAGATGGAACTCTAAGAGAGATATGGGCTATAAGACTAGTAGCATCAGCCTTAGGTTTCCACTCTTTTATAGTTTTAATCATCACTTGATCAACCCTGGGATTTTCTGGAAGCTTGGGATAACCAAAAAAGTTTTAACAACAAGACTTTATATGCCCAAATTTACCATAATAGTGACATCTCCAAGGCCAAAACTTAGCTTTGGATTGAGTTCTCTGATGTTTGGCAGGATGTTGAGACTTTTGGTCGGACATATTGACCTCACACTTTCTTCCAGCAGAAACAAACTTGGTTATATGTGTTTTCCCTTTCTGAGAATTGTAGTCAAAACCTATACCTTTTAGGTTTCCAACCCCTTTTTCGAGTTGAAGGATTTCATCTAACATATCATACCCATTGTTAAACATTATTACTGATTTGGTCATGTTATCAAGTTTGGAATTCAACTGGGTAACCTCATCTTGAAGACCAGAACCTGTAGACAGGAGTTTCTCCTTTTTAGCATGTAGTTGAGCTATGATCTTCTTATGTTCTTCACCAGTCTTAAATATCACTTCACTTCAGACACAAAATTATTTGTAAGAAGCACCCAATTCTTCATATGATATTTCCTCATCACATGAATCTTCTTCAGATGCCTATCTACTAGTGAGAGCAGTAACATTTTTAGCATATTCATCATCAATTCTATCATTATCAGACTAAGAACCAGACAATCCTCTCTTTTGTTTCTTTAGGTACATGGGACATTCTAGTCTAATATGACCAAAACCTTCACATTCATAACATTAAATACTTCTTTCTTGATTTGGCTTTTCGTTTGTTCTTCCTTTTCTCTGAGAGTCACTATTTTTGTTGATGTCGAATGACATGTCCTTGACATTTGATCTTTTCTGCCTATCCATTCTCTTCAGGACCCTATTGAATTGCCTCCCAAGGATCATAATATCATTAGAAATACCTTTATTAGTCTACATTTCATGTTGATCTTCTTTATCGTCACTGTTGGAGACAAAATCTATGCTTTTGTTCTTCTTTTCTGATCTATCATTAACAACCAATTCAAAGGTTTGGAGAGACCCAATCAGTTCTTCCACTTTCATGTTGCAAATATCTTGGGATTCTTCTATGGCTGTGACATTCATGTCAAACTTCTTTAGCAGAGACCTAAGGATTTTTCTAACAATCTTTTCTTATGACATCTTTTCTCCTAGGGCATAATATGCATTTGCAATATCAAGAATACTCATGTGAAAATCATGAATACACTCATCATCTTTCATCATGATATTTTCAAACTTTGACATGAGAAGTTAAAGTATTGAAATTTTAACTTTTGATGTGCCTTCATGAGTGGTTATAAGAATTTTCCAAGCATCTTTGGCCATAGTACAAGTATTTATCAACCTGAACATATTTTTATCAACACCATTGAACAAGGCATTCAAAGCTTTAGAGTTACTAAGAGCCAGTTCATCTTCTTCCTTAGACCAATCATCTTTTGGTTTTAATTCAGTGGTTTCCTTCCCATATTCATCTGTCAACAAAGGATGTTTCCAGCCCTCAATGATAGTTTTCCAAATCTTGTTATCCATAGATTTTAGAAAGGCCACCATATGTGTTTTCCATTAGTCATAATTAGTGTCATCCAGAAAAATTGGTATATTAGTATTTCCTCATCCCTTTTCCATAATTCCATAAAATATCTTCCTTAGAGCTCACCTAAAAGACATAACAGTGTTCCTTCTCTGATACCAATTGAAATTCTAGCACTTTATAAAATAGATGTCAAATACTATGTTAAGACATCACAAACCAGACAGTTAACAAAATAAAGAATAACACAGGAAGAAAATAACACAAATCAATTGTTTAAATTTCTCAAGCATGTCCCTTCTATATTTATTTTCGTCAAAAGATTTTTGTCACTTAGACTCCTCTGTTAATTTTCCCTGGTATGTACCTTACTGTATAGATTCTTGACTTTAGAGCATCAACTCATATTTCATACGATGAAAAATTGTTTGGGTCTTTAAATCCAAATTCATCTATGTCGGTTATGACTATTGATATATTTTCTTTAACATTCACAGGCATTGGTTTTGTTTCTATAACTAATATGTCATTTTATAATATTTTTTATATTCCTAACCATACTTTGAGTCTTGCTTATGTTACTCAATTGTGTGATTATTGTTATTTCATTTAATTTTCATCCACTTCCTATCATGTGCAAGAACCATATTCTAGGAGGCTGATTGGGACAGGTCGTAAACAAGGGGTACTTTATATTTTAGATGAGTTAAGAGTCTCATATATTGTGGCCTCAATTTATACTTCCACTACTAATTTATTAGATTTTTTCAACTGAATTCTTCATCTTTTAGTTTTCATTTGTGTAATTACCACCTAAGACATGTATCTGCTTCTACATTAAAGTATTTGGCTTCTACTGTAACTTTAGGAAAGTTACCAACATCATTTGATGCACCATAGAGATGTTTGTAACTTTCCTAAATTTGGCTTCTACCTTTAATTAAAGTGTTTCTATTTCAGATGAACCATTTGACTTAATTATCTATGATGTATGAGGTCTATCACTTATTCCTACCAAAGGTAGATCTAGATATCATGTTTTATTTATCAATGACTATAAAAGTTATTGTTGGGTTTACCTTATGAAAAAACATTATTTGACATTTATTATATGTTTCGCGCAAAGGTTAAGACTCAACATAATATTGTTCTAAAATGATTTCATTATGATTTAGGTGATGAATATAACTCTAATAAATTCTCCAAATTACTTCCATATGATGACACTATTCACTAGACATCTTGTATTGATACTCAACATAATGGAGTTGTTGAAAGAAAGCATTGTAACATTCTTGAGATTTTCTCGTTCCTTTTTTTGTCTGCTTTAGTTCCCAATGAGTTTTGGGGTGAAGAAAATCTTAGTGTTGATTAAGCTATTGAAAGAATCACATCATCTTTCACATAAGGTTTGTCTATTTTCATAAAAATTATATGATTATATCCTTGGTTATTCTTCTTTGAAAGTTTTTTAACTACTTGTTTTGTTCTTCATCCATAAGTAAAACTTAGCAAATTGTCTTCTCGTTTTCCCATATGTGTGTTTCTTGGTTATGGGGATTGTCAAAAATGATATATTAGTTATGATCATCAAGAAACAAAAATTTATGCTTCTCATCATGTTGTATTTATTGAACACATTCATTTTTACTTTTTTTCCCATCTAATTATCTTCCTACTCGTAGTTCAAAATTCACCCATATTAATCCTTTTGCTCTTTATGATGATGTTTCTAGTGATTGTAATTTTAAGAACCGTGGAACTTGTACTATTGTTAATCATGATACTCACATCCATCTTATCCCCACAAATATTAAATAAAATCCCACAATTGTTTATCATACTCCTCATCATCCTCTCTCTTATCATTATTGTCTCGTGATAGTAAGTCTACTTAATTACATGATTTTGTATATTCAACTTACTCTACTTATTTTTCTTCATTTCTAACCTCTACTCATAGTTTTCTTGAGTCGTATTCCTATAAGGAGGATATTCTTGTTCCTCTTATGAAGTAAGCTATTTCATTAAAATTTTCTACTTTGCAGTAGGAAAACACTTGATCATTAGTATGTCTTCCTCATAGAGAACATATTATTTGATCTCATTAGATATAAAAAATTAAAACTAAATATGATGGGCCTATTGTGTGCTACAAAACATTTCATGTTACTAAGGTGTTCACTCAACAATATTGTATGATTATAAAGAAACCTTTTCTCGAAGAAAAATATGACTACTATTCTCACTTGTAGTGTTGTTTCATCGATCCATCAATGGCATATTTCTCAAGTGAATGTTAAAAATGTGTTTTGAAATGGTGATCTGGATAAGAAAGTTTATATGGTACCCCCGCCAAGTGTTTCTCATAGTCAAAGGGAAACATGTAAGTTGAAGAAGACTCTATGTTGTTTAAAACAAGCTCCACGAGCTTGGTTTGAAAAGTTTACCATTATTATTACATATCTTGGTTTCCACTCTAGAGACCTGATTCAACTTTTTTTTATCAAGACCACATATCATGGTCATATTTTACTCTCATTATTTATTGATGATATGGTTAATTCAGATGATTATGTTGATGGGAATGATAATTAGAAATTACAATAAGCCAAGCAATTTGAGATGAAGCATTTAAGTACTCTTATCCACTTCTTAGGATTGAAGTTGCCTACTCTCCTAGAGGATACATTCTCTCTTAATATAAGTATATTGCCAACATTCTTAAGCAAGTTCGTCTTCATGATAGAGCAACAAGTAGTCTTCTTGAATTGAATAGAAATATGTGTCCCCTTATGGTGTTCCTCTACCATATATCACTTTTGGATGTACTTTAATTGGCAACCTGCTGCATCTTATGATTATCATACTTGATATTGCTTATGGTATTCATATTGTCAGTCGGTTTGTTGTCTCTTTCATTATTATATGTTGGGCATATGTTCTTCACATTCTTTGTCATATTTGGGTAACCAAGTTTCAAAGTCTTTTATTTCCCTCATCACTTTCATTGGAGTTACTATTGTGCACAAGTGTGAGTTAGAAGTCCCACATTACTTAGAAAAGTAGAGGTTGGGAAATTTATAAGTAAGATGACCTATACACCCATTATCTTAAGGTTTTGGATGAATATGTGGTGTATCTCTCACTTGTGTGTTGCTCTTGATCCAATGTAGATCCTCTTCATAATGACTCAACAATGTTATCAGAATCGATGGTTCGAGTAAATGATCAACTTCTTGTATTGAAAGTCTTCTTAACACGGTAGTGGTCAGGCGTCATCTCTCATTTAACTATATGTGATTTAGTAAAAGGTGTCAATGGCGGTACATGTGTATGTGGATGATATAGCTTCTGCTGAGGAGGAGCATAATAGATGGACTCACACTTGAGAGGGGGATTGTTGTGCACGAGTGTGAGTTGGAAGTCCCATATAACTTGGAAAAGTGGAGGTTGAGCACTTTATAAGTGAGATGATCCATACACTCATTGTCTTTAGGTTTTTGGTGAATGTGTGGTGACTCTCTCATTTGTGTGTTGCTATTGATCCAATGTGGCAATACTCACGATGACCCAACAATTACATGTTTATTCTGACAATAATTTAGATGGCGACTCCACGGATTTTAAGCCTACCACAAAGTTTTGTATCTTTCTTGAATACTCTCTTATTTCTTAAAAAGATAAGCAATATGATATTATATCCCCTCTTATACAAAAGTTGTGTATCGTGTTATGACATTTACCACAACTGAAATAGTTTGGTCATGATGGTTACTTTCTTATATGGGTGTCCCTCTCATGTATAATGTAATGAATATACATTATGCATAAAGGTGTGTGACATTGTAATAATTTCTAAATTATTGAAACTATAAACACATGAAAAAAAATATTTTTTAATTAGTTATTTTGATCATCAAATATATTTTTGTTAGTTATTTTAATTCTCAAAGAGAAATATCTTTTGGGTTGATAATTTGGCAAAGCAAGGTTTAATTAATTATATTTCAATATCATAACTTAAATAAATATTTTAAATTAGTTATATAATTAATTATTTATCTATTAATTTTTTAATCAATTTAAATAATAATATTAACTAGTTTTTTTTATCGATAGTTAATTATACTTTTTAGCTATTCAAAATTAAGCAACAATTTTAATATATATATATATATATATATATATATATATATATATATATATATATATATATATATATATATATATATATATATATATATATATATATATATATATATATATATATATATAATAATAATAATAATAATAATAATAATAATAATAATAATAATAATAATAATAATAATAATAATAATAATAATAAAGATGATAAAATATGAGAAGGAAGATATTAGAGTTTCAATAACTATATAAATAACTTGTGAAAATAAAAATTACAAAGAGAATAAAATATAAATAGATTAAGTTATATGTAATTCATTTATAACAAAAATATTCATTACATATTATCTAACATCTCCTCCTCTCAATATTATTTATTAATGCATCATAAATTTGAGAAGGAGATGTTAGATAATATGTAATGAATATTTTTGTTATAAATGAATTACATATAACTTAATCTATTTATATTTTATTCTCTTTGTAATTTTTATTTTCACAAGTTATTTATATAGTTATTGAAACCCTAATAAATATATATATATATATATATATATATATATATATATATATATATATATATATATATATATATATATATATATATATATATATATATATATATATATATATATATATATATATATATATATATATATATATATATGTGTGTGTGTGTAAAATTAAAATTATTGTTTAATTTTGAATAGCTAAAAAGTATAATTAACTATCGATAAAAAAAACTAATTAATATTATTATTTAAATTGATTAAAAAGTTGATAGCTAAATAATTAATTATATAACTAATTTAAAATATTTATTTAAGTTATGATATTGAAATATATTTAATTAAACCTTGCTTTGCCAAATTATCAACCCAAAAGATATTTTCTCTTTGAGAATTAAAATAACTAACAAAAATATATTTGATGATCAAAATAACTAATTAAAAAATATTTTTTTCATGTGTTTATAGTTTCAATAATTTAGAAATTATTACAATGTCACACACCTTTATGCATCAAAATAGTTGTTTTTATATAAAATAACGATTATAAACTAGCTCTATTTATACATATAATTTTGCTGTATACAGACAAACATACAAGTGTTAGGTTAGTAGAATCATTATCAAACACATAAACAAATTAGGTTCGTAAAATCATTATCAAAACGCATAAATCATGACAAGAAAATCTTCTAACTAGTGGAATATCCTATGAAGCTACGTACGATATTTTCTAATCCACATACTTCTCACCAAAAAATAGATGTCGAAGTTGCAAAGCAAATAATATAGTACTTTCTAAGCAAATTGTACATATAGCCCCTAGCAGGCTATCCTCTCATATTTACATAGGATGACCAATTCTTTTTATTTTCTTTTATTTCATCCCTCCACCCACACTAGACTAAGAATCAGAAGACTCAATGGTGGAGATTACATAGAATTATATGAGTGGAGAAAGGGGCTTTTGAGACCACTTTTGTTTTATTGTTTAATAATACCACCTCTCGTTCTCATATATAGAATCTCTTTCATCAAAATATAGAAATAAATTGAAAATAATATTAAATTTATTAACAATTGACATTATTTAATGAATTTGTCATTTAATAGAGATAATTAATTTACATCTTTATAATTGTATTTATGATAGATTATAGATTAATAATATTTATGCTGACTGTAAATTACTTCCTCCATTTTTTATTATAAATCACTTTAAGAAAAAAATTTGAACCATAATATAAGTCGTTTTACAATTTCAATGAATAATTAATGATATTTTTTCTATTATATCCTTAAATATTTATTATTCTCTTTCATTGCAATTATATAAATTTATCTTCTACATATCATTAATGGAGAATAATTTTATAAAAATATTTATAATTTCTCATTTTCATACAACACTAATTATTTTTCTTAACATGTGTGAAAAGTCTAAAACGCCTTATAATAAAAAACAAATGTAGTAGTTTTTAATTAACAAGAATTTGAATCAAATTCTTTGGGCCGACAAAAACTATTAAGTATTGATGGATTAATGAAATATCAACGAGCATTGTTTGAATATGGTGTGTTTGAATTGACCGTTGACAAAATTGATTCTAGCATAATTGAGTTTGGAAGAATTAATTTTTTCAAAATTGAATTTAACTGAATTGATTTATGTTTGAATACATTTATGTAAAAGTGAGATGAACCATAAATTCCAGTGTAAAAGTCATCCATAATCATTTTTAGATGTAGAAGCTATAAATTCTAATTTCAAGTAAAATCAATTCTGGAAGCAGAATCAATTCTACTCTTAATAAAACAAACATCCCAAAATCATCCAGAATCAACTCTACACCTCTAAAATTTCTTTTTATCCTTCCAAAAGGCAAACCAAACAAGCCCTGAAACTATTATTAGTGAAATACAAGTACGAGCAAAGAAAAGTGACTAAGTACAATAAAAAATAATGTAAGACTATTGTATGAATTAAAATTAAATACCATACTATACACGTGTCTTGTCCAAAAAGTATAAGTGTGTGCATGTTTCTCCTGTAAGGATACGGAGACTCAGAGGTCTAATATATATTAAACATTTGGATGGTGATGGCTAGCTCACGACGGCGATCAAATTAAATCATTTAGAAATTTTATGATAGTCATCGCATGCACGAAACTGGTTGAGAATTTTTGTCTACACACTAAATAGGCATTTTTCTCTTTTTATTTACCGATGAAAGTACACGTTTTTGCATGTTTATTTATAGTTCACTTTGGGACGATGTTGGGGTTTAACCACCGTTGGACTAAATAATCTGGTGATGGTTACCCAATTTAGAAAGCGTAGTTGCCTTTTACCGCCTTTTTCTTCATATTGGTGCCAAAATTATTTTCTCAACCAATCATACGATACATGTGAATTTTATGTTATGTCAGACAATCATGATAAACTAATTAGGGAGTACATCTCAGAGTGCGATAACTATGGTACAAATTTGCATGTTAGACTCATATCTTACTTTGGAGAACCTAAGGTGTTCAAGCAAAACCTTTTTTTGCCAAACTTTTCCGATTTCTATAGTTTTAGCTATTCATACCTCTAACTTGAAATACTATTCTAGATTTCATCACAATCAAAAGCTTTTTACGGAAAAAAATTGCACGGTCCTAGTTCGGGAAAAACGATGAAAAAGTGGTAAACATCAGCGGTAAAACCAATAGAAACAGATGAAAATAAAACACAAATAAGAAAATAAAAGTAATAAAATAAAAGAAAAAAGTAAATAATCATCCCCTAAATTTAAACCAAATGTTGTCTTCAATATTTTAGTGGAAGAAGAGGGAGAGAGAAACTCACATTGTTCCCATTTTTTATTAGCCTTTATTGACGCATATCGTCTAGTAGGAAATGGTGGTGCTCTTTATGGGTTTCCTCTCACGTAGCACTTTATTTAATGTCTATTTTGCTCGACGGTTCATGAGTCTAAGCACCCATGGTGGTTCCTTCAAAGCCAAGTTCCTAACATTCCCCTTAACTAATTTTGGGGCCCAACTAAGCCTATCTCTCCATACCATACATTATTTTCCTTTTCTCTTCCTCCTTTTATACAGAGGTTCATATTTTAGGTTCATTTTCTCACGGACCTCCTCTTTATCTACTTCCTTCTTCTCAAGCTCATACCTTTTGACATCTTGAAGAGTCATGTCAAGACTACAATAAGATTATGGGACTTAAAAAATATCCTTTAAATGAGGAAACACAAACTTCATCCTATCTTTTCCTACTTCAAACGTTAGACTTCCTTTCTTAACATATATGATTGTCTCGACCGTGGCAATGAAAGGTCTACCTAGGAAGATTGGGATATGAGCATCTTCCTCTATATTGATTATCATAAAGTCTGTGGGTATGTAGAAGTTGAAGGTAGAGAAAAACACAAGAAAGGGAGGGGGTTGAATTTGGTTTTAAGAAAATATCTACCTTTAGAAAATTATTTGATTGAACTATGAAAGAATATAGAATGCAATAAATATAAAGAGACACATTCAGTTATCCAAGTTCACTATTAACTAGGCTACTCTTTCCACCCTTCTTATGTGACTTTTCCTTCAGCAGGGACTTAATCCACTATAGTCAAACTGATTACAATTGCACGGGCTAATCGTCGGCGACTAACAACTAATAATGACCCGCAACCATTGACCCCTTAAGAAATCTGACCTACCCAGTCTTTCTTAATAAGATTTTAGAATGACCCGCAACCACTGTCATCTTGAGTCTTATGACTAAAACTAGTCACTCAAGGAACAATACAATGACCCGTTCAATGATCTTCATGAGATATAACAATTAAGGACTCTATCCGAAATCTTGTCAATCTTGATGTTTCTATGATGGATTTCTCACAATGACCATCATCCAGTTATCTCTTAAGAATTCTTACCTTCATGGCCCCTTAAGAGATATAGAAATGATAGACCCCATAAGGTTTCTGACCAAACTGGTCCCTTAGAATAAGATTTCATCTATGATGACCGTAGCCAATGTCTTCTCAAGTCTTCTGATCTTCACTCGATAACTTGAGGAAGCAATCAATTCTAAACAAAATTATTTTTCTAGAGATTACATGACTGCTTCTTATCAAGCAGATTACTCCTAATTTAAGTACATATTGTTTGACATAATTCTGAGTAACAACTCTTGTGTACAAACAATTTACATGAATATCTTAAGAAATAACACAATCTGAGCAACAACTCTTGTGTTTTATATGTTTCTACAAAGATGAATATAATCTAAATTAAATGCAACATCTTGTACTCTTCTTGTCTTCATCTTCTTTGTTAAGAAAGCTATGAGCAACAACTCATTGATTCTTCATAATTATGCCAAGATGTATATGATTGATAATTTGAATGACATATTGTATAATTCTTTATCTTCATCTTCTTTCTTCATTAAGTAAGATATGAGCAACAACTCCTTGCTTTTTTCATTTCATCTCTTCAACATTGTTAAATATTTTCTTTTGAGAGTATCAACATTGTTTAGACTTAGACATTGCCAATATCTTCGTCACTTTAAATTTGAAGCTTTAGTCTTCTTATATAGCCTTCACATGAAAAGAGTCGTTGTAAGGACATATAAGTCTTTTCTCCTTCCAACGGTTGAATCCCAATGAATATATTCAAGAGAGGTTTATAATGGTACGAAACATCACTCTCCTATACATGTTTCTTGCAGTAGATATCACACGTCATCGAGAGAACAACTTCTTTGAATAATACTATCATTGAAATATTTTCTTCTTGACTAAGTTTCTTAATATTTATCTTCTAATGATGCACTTCTGATTCTGAAGTATTATGCTTGGAAGAGATCAATCAGTTTCCTTCATTCTTCTGATGACTAACTGATGAGTAGTCCAGAAACTACTTTGTTGTTGTAGTGCAGGAACACCAGAGTGGTCAAAACCAAATCTTTTCTTCAGAATTATGGGAAACAGCCTATCTGAAACACTAAGCTTTTCTGTTGATCTAGAACTACTCTTGAAGGCATATTTCTTTTCTGATATGAGAGATGAAGATTATGTTGCGAAGATGTTTTATTTCATATTTTTCAATAGTGGATTCTTATTTTCAGAATAATCGACAACAACCTTTTTGGAGTGACAAGTATTTGACATTGTACGTAAAAGCTTTCCAGATGAAGATATCAAAAGCTTTTCTAATGTTGGATCTTGAAATCAGATATTGTGACAATAACCTATCTGATTCTCAAGTCTTTGAGTTCTTGAGCTTCTATTCTATTCTTCTTGCTGGATTGTTTTTGGTTGAGGAATGATAATGATCCAGAAGATTCTACTTTGTTTTAGATTCATAGTCTTTCATATATTTGAGCATTGTCTTTAGATATATAAGCAACAACTTATCTGAAGAACAATTTCTTCTTTGAGTGAAAGTTCTTCTTATCTACTTCTTGAGTTGATCCTTGATTCTTGATTATCAGCTTTTCTAAGCTGCATATCTGATGTCTGATTTTTGTAGCAACAACTTATATCAGTACATCTGATTATGATGTTGAGTTCCTTCTTTCTGATCCCTTGAATTTTGATCTTTGGATTGATCTGAAAGAAATAACTTATTATCAACTACATCTTTGTTGTTTGATCATGATTTCCTTTATTTCTTTGGTTGGAAGCGTATATGTTTTCTGATTTGAGAGCAACGTTTTCCTTAGAACATACTTGATTCCCTTTCTGATAAACATTCAACATTTCGTATAACTGTTGATGTTTCTGTAGAAATGGTCTCAATAGTTCTTCTATTGAGTGCAATGGTCTTTATGATGATATTTGTATTATGACGAATATTACTTTTGTTGAGTAAATTTGCTTGAGAAGATATCATCCTTTGATCTTGTCATCTGATGGACTTTGAAATGTTGATTAGATATTAGTCCACAAGATCTTTCTTTCTTTCATCCTTTCTTCTGATGGAATACTTTTGATGTTAATATCAAGGTGCGTATTACATGAACTCTCCGAGTCTTCAGAATCTTGACTTTGTCTTCAAATACACGAGCATCAACTCTTCTAATGAGAAAATCTTGACTTCTGTTCTTGGAGTATAAGCTTTCTCTATATGTGTTTAGAATCTTTACTTCATCTTTAGAATCATAAGCAACAGCTCTTTTAATAAACTTATCTTGACTTCTGATCTTCTGTGTTGGAAGCTTGTTTCTTGTCTCCTCTTGATTTATGATCTTGAAGCAGTAGCTTATCAGAAATTCATTCTTTTTGGAAACTCATTGAGATTCGTTTCTTTGTTAAACATTTAGCATTCCATAGTGAAACAACCGGCCGAACCGTCATCTGATATAAAATTAATGAAGCCTCCATCAAACGACTTTTATCCCTCTGAAAGGGAAAGGAAAACATCGAGAAAACCTGAAGAGGTGAAATCACGGTCAAACGACCGAGAGATCGAGTAAGGGAGTTTGTTATGCAAGGGGAAAGTATTAGCACCCCACACTGTTGGCTCCTAAATTCGACACCCTTGTTTTATTAATGTCAGCCATTAAAGCTGAAGGATGTTTTCGACTGGCTAAGTCTGTCGAAATGCCCGTCGAAAGATGGCAAAGTACTTAGAAGATTTCTTCCAAGGGAGAAGTTGGTTGCCTTCGACGTCGAAGGAGTTTCTCGTCGAAGATGTCTCTCGACGAAGGTGTTCGATGGTTCAGAGTGGAGCAGTTTGAAATTCAAGCGTTTGGAGGGAAAACGGTTTCCAGCAGTTACCAAGTGCAACGTGCAAAGATCTGGAGCGTCGAACGTTGAGAACGTGCCAAGTGGATTGATCTCGAAGCAGTGTAACTGCCCGACGGTTACTTGGGATGTTTTAGTATAAATAATAGTAGTCATGTAGTTTCTCGTGTGTGTTCACAATTCTATACAAAGTCACTCATATAGATTCGAGTACCCAGCGTGTGAGAAAGAATTGTTGAGAAATGTATGTGTGAAACACCAACTTTATTAATCAAAGTCATTTATTTTTCCAGAAATTTACTTGCTTTCTCCTTTACATTCCTGTCGAAGCCTTTTACTTTAAGCCTTGTTTATTTTACCAAGTCTTTCCTTCATGCAATTTACTTGAAACCTCTTTATTTAAAGCCTTATCCAATTTAATCAAACTTCAAAATCAACCTATGTCCTAGGATCAATCTGATCGATTCTGCGAGTAACCAAATAAGTAACCATTTGGAGGATCAGCGGTTGTTTACCAAATACCCAGGTAAACAAATTGGCACACCCGGTGGGACTGTGTGTTGATTGTTGAAAATAATCTCATCTTTTCGAGGAGTGTTGTATGTTATTGAGAAGTGGTAGAATATACACTAACAATAACAATACTGCCAGAGGAAGGGAAGAGATGGCGAATCCGCCAAACAATAACGAAATCCCACAAACGAATGTGGGAGCAACGGTTAGTACGACCGTAAGTGAAGCGACAACTGTTGGTTCGACACCAGCAGTAACGGTCACAGCAACGGGGTCAATACTTTCGTTCACGGGCCCCAGGATGCCTTTAGGAACTCCCCCACCAAGGGGAAATTTAGGCACAATGCCTCTTGCGCCACCAGGATTTATGCCACTATATGGTATGCCAACTTCTGAAGTGGCTAGCCTGACCAATGCTGCGTCCACTTTTTCAGACCCTTTAGTGAGTGCCTCTTCGCCACTCCAAGGTTCTGGAGTAGGCATGGCGAATAGAAATAGGACCCAACTCTTAGGAGGAACGTCCCAAGTAGCCCATGGCCTTACAAATGCCTCGACAGCAGTCTTGAGGCAACAAATGGACGAAAGCAACCATGATATGGTGCAAATGTTGGCACAAACTTTGAGTACGGTGCTAAACCCTCTAATACAAAACACTACTCAATCGAATCAGCAAGTGTCAGCGCAAATGACGCGTTTGGCTGATTTCTTTGGAGTACCCCAACCTGTTCGACAGCCCCAAAGGGCGCAAATAAGGGGAAACCAGGGGATATTTTTAGAGGAAGAAACCACCATCAACCAGGCTCAACAGCCTGTCGAACAAAACCTTAGGGAACGATTGGAGCAACCCGTCGAGGAACCTAGGGTAATAACCCCAGAGGTAAGGTTAATTAACAGAAACCAAAATGCTGACGAAGTAGTTCAACATGTCCAATACCAAAACATGGGTTTGGAAAACAATCTGGCAACCATGATCGAAAGGATCATGACTCAGAATGGGATGAACATGGGCTTTCGAAGGCCTAACTTTACATCCCCATTGTCAGAATACGTGTTACAAACGGACTTACCTCCTAGATGCAAAGTCCCCAAATTTACTAAGTTCTCTGGGGACACGACAGAATCTACTGTCGAGCATGTGGCGAGATATTTGATCGAAGCAGGTGACATTTCGAATAACGAAAACCTAAGGATCAAGTACTTCCCAAGTTCTTTAACAAAGAACGCTTTTACTTGGTTTACAACTCTTCCCCCCAATTCGATCCATCATTGGACCCAGTTGGAAAGATTGTTCCATGAACAATTCTACATGGGGCAAACCAAGATAAGCCTGAAAGAATTGGCCAGTGTAAAGAGACGTTTCACTGAACCTATAGACGAATATCTAAATAGGTTTAGGCTGCTCAAGGCGAGATGTTTTACACAAGTGCCAGAACATGAGTTAGTCGAAATGGCCGCAGGCGGTTTAGATTATTCCATTAGGAAGAAGCTAGACACCCAATACCTGAGAGACATGGCCCAACTGGCCGATAGAGTTCGACAGGTAGAACGCCTCAAAGCTGAAAAAGCAAAGGCAACGAAAACTCACAAGAGAGAGAGGATAGCGTACGTTGAGATGGATGACGAAGATCCAGAATCCTTCGACGATACTTTGGCTGTCGAAGAAGGAGAAGTCGATTTAGCAGAACTAAAACAAGGGCCACCATACTCTTGTAAACTGTTAGTCCCCTCAAGTGGGAAAAATCCCGCTGGTCCAGAAAGGACCAACGATAGGTTCCCCAAAAAGACTTATAGTTTTGACATCACAAAATGTGATGAAATATTCGACTTGCTGGTTAAAGATGGCCAAATGATAGTACCCCCAGGGGTAAAAGTGCCTCCTCTTGATCAAAGAAAGAAGAGAGGTTTTTGCAAATATCATAATTTTTTGGGCCATAAAACTTCTCAATGTTTTCTTTTCAGGAATCTTGTGCAAGACGCTATCGAAGAAGGGAGATTGAAGTTTGCGGACAAATCCCCCATGGCTGTCGACTCAAATCCATTGCAGGCTGAAGCCCACTATGCTGAGCCCTCTGAGGTGAACGTGATAGAGGCAACCAGGAGCCAGTCGAAGAAGCCAGGAATCACAATGGTCGAAGTCTCAAAAGACCATATCAACATGCCAATCTTTGGCAGTTTTTCTGGAAATTTATCCAGGAAGACAATTGAAGCTGTTCAGAAAGCGGTCGAAAGCCCGAAGTTGGAGACCGCTGAAGCACAAAAAACTGGACCAAAATCCAGTTCCCACTTGGCCACAGCTCAAGGCCAGACGGAGAATCTGGAGATACAAATGAAGCAGTTAACTCTTGCTAACAAAGATACAATGAATATCAACATGGTCGAACTTTCTGACCCAAAAGCATCAGAAGAGGCCATGAGGCAAGAACAAGCTAATAAGACTGCTTTCCCTCGGGAAAATGAAAATTTGGCAGATTTTCTACAAAGATGCCAGAAAAAGAAATCAGAGGTGATGCTGTGTCCGAGGTGCAGTTCGATCTTTGACAAAAAAGCTGCTGAGCACATTCAAGGAGTAAGAGCAGCGAACAAGAGAAGGGAAAATGTTGACCTTCGACATGATCCCAGAAGAGCCTCCCAAAGAGGTTCTAACCAAGAAAAGAGGCCACTGACTTTTAGGCCTCCCACAAATGTGCCAGTAGATACTTGGTACAAAACCTCTGGTCGAAAAAGGCCAAGTGAGGAGAGATGGCACTCTTTCGACGTGCCAAGAGGTTCCTCTTTGACTCAAAAGAAAGAGCCTCAGGTGGCTGCACCTAAAGTTGCACAAGTGTCAAGCAACTACAAAGGTAAAAATCCCATGTCTCGATCTCAATGGAGGAGATACCAAAGGAGACGAAAAGCTGAAAGGGAGGCTGCCAACGAACCAAAGGCAGAAACGAGTTCGAATGTTCCTCAAAGGAAGCAAAGGAAACCTCTAGAAAGAGAGCCAGTAACCAACAGGCTAGTTTGGCCTAACCAAAGTGAAGTCGAAGACGAAGACGATGCTGAGTCTGATGATACTTTGGACATAATGGTGAATATAGTTTCAGTGCTGCCCAGAGAATTCAATCGACAGGTAGAAGTCGAAGCAAGTGACTGGGAAGTGGAGCAAGAAATGGCCAAACATAGGCCAGTGTGCTATTTTGTCATGGACAATGGCACCACTGAGGAACAAAATGGGTTCTTCGAGCCACCTACAGAGGCGATGAAAAATCACCTCAAGCCTTTATTCATAAGGGCTAAACTCGAAGAAACTACTGTGAATAAAATATTGGTGGATTGTGGGGCAACCATCAACATTATTCCTCACTCTATGCTAAGGAAAATTGGCAAGAGGGATGAGGACATTAAGCCTCACAACATGGTCCTGTCGAACTATGAGGGCGGCATAGGGACCACTATGGGAGTGATCCAGTTGGATATCAAAGTAGGATCTATCCTTCGACCAACGATGTTTATGGTCATATCGGCCAAACCTAACTACAATCTTTTGTTGGGCCGTGAGTGGATTCATGGTGTTGGAGCTGTGCCATCATCAATGCATCAGAGGTTGCTCCTATGGCGTCCAGATGGGATGGTCGAAAACATAGAGGCAGATCAAAGCTATTACCTTGGCGAAGTGAATCACCTGGGTTTGGCAGATTTCGACAAGAACTTGGCTCACATAGGGCCATGTCCAACACCTGACTTCGACATGGCGCCAGCGCCAAACACTTTTTGTTCCCTATACCTGCATCCTGAGCATGGTTTCCAATGGGACAGAGAAGACTTGTCCCACATAGACTTCAGTGGGTTAACTGATATCCAACCAACTGGTTGGGGAAGTGAATTTAGTGATAATGACTGAGTCACAATCTTTGAAGCGAATTTCGGCTTATGTAGCCGAAACTAAGATGATAACGGCTCTCGAAGCCGAAGTAAAGTACATGGCCAAACAGGCTAATGATCAACAGTTATCTGCTGCAGGTCCAGGAAAGGATTTCGATCCAAAACCCCCTGATATCATGCCAGAAGAAATGCAGGAACAGAGGCTCGACGCCATCTATGACGATGAGCCTTTGGGCTTCGAAAAGGACCCCTTGGCGAACAACATTAAAATGTTAGCACAAGACCCTTTAGAAGAAATTAACTTAGGCGAAGGATCAGAGAAAAGGCCAACTTACATCAGCGCCAAAATTGATCCAAAACTTAGGTTGGAAGTAATCCAATTGCTGAAAGAGTTCAAAGACTGTTTTGCATGGGATTATGACGAAATGCCTGGTCTCGACAGAGGATTGGTAGAACTTCAGTTGCCAATCAAACCTGGGAAGAAGCCAATCAAGCAAAATCCAAGGCGCTTCGCTCCAGAAATACTGTCGAAGATCAAAACGGAGGTCGAAAGACTTCTGAAATGCAAATTCATCCGTGTTACAAGGTATGTCGAATGGATTGCAAACATTGTGCCAGTAATTAAGAAAAATGGTACGTTAAGGGTATGCATAGATTTCAGAGATTTGAATGCTGCTACACCCAAAGATGAATATCCTATGCCTGTGGCGGAAATGCTAGTCGATTCTGCCGCTGGCTATGAATACCTGAGTATGCTTGATGGTTATTCAGGATATAATCAAATATTCATTGCTGAAGAGGATGTGTCGAAAACAGCTTTTCGATGCCCTGGGGCCTTAGGCACTTACGAATGGGTAGTGATGCCTTTTGGCCTAAAGAACGCTGGGGCAACGTACCAGCGAGCAATGAATACTATCTTCCATGATTTTATTAACACTTTTATGCAAGTATATATTGATGACATTGTTATAAAATCTGTTTCCAGGAAGAATCATATTGACCACCTTCGACAATCATTAGAAAGAATGAGAGAACATGGTCTGAAGATGAACCCTTTGAAGTGTGCATTCTGTGTGAAAGCTGGAGATTTCTTGGGCTTCGTTGTCCACAAGAAAGGAATCGAAATCAACCAGAACAAGACGAAGGAAATTCTGGAAGCGAAAGCGCCGTCGAATAAGAAGGAACTGCAATCTCTCTTAGGCAAGATAAATTTCTTAAGGAGGTTTATATCTAATCTAAGTGGGAAAGCTCAGGCCTTTTCACCCTTACTTCGACTGAATAAAGAGGGGTTCGAATGGGGGCAGGAGCAACAAGAAGCCTTCGACAAAATCAAAGGGTACCTCACTAAGCCACCTATTCTGGTGCCTCCTTCTAGCAATAGGAGTATGAGATTGTACATAGCTGCGTCCGACAAAACTCTGGGAAGCATGTTAGCCCAAGAGGATGAGAATGGAGTCGAAAGACCCATTTATTATCTCGGTAGAGTTTTGAACGATGCAGAAACTAGATATAGTGAAGTTGAAAAATTGTGTCTATGTCTGTATTTCTCTTGTACAAAACTCAAGCAATATATAAAACCAGTTGATGTGTATGTTTCGTCTCATTTTGATGTTTTCAAGTATATGTTGTCGAAACCTATCTTGCACAGTCGAATTGGCAAGTGGGCATTAGCATTAACTGAATACTCCTTGACCTTTATGCCTCTTAAGGCAGTAAAAGGACAAGTGGTTGCAGACTTCATAGTCGACCACTCAATTCAAGTCGAGGATATTAATTATGTGGAGATAGAGCCTTGGAAATTCTACTTCGATGGTTCCAGCCATAAAGACGGAACAGGGGTAGGAGTCTTGATTATTTCTCCAGATAAAATTCCAACAACATTCAAGTACAAAATATCAGGTTCTTGTTCGAACAATGAGGCTGAGTATGAAGCTCTAATTACTGGCCTTGAGATATTGTTGGAATTGGGGGCAACTCGAGTCGAAATAATGGGAGACTAAGAGTTAGTCATTAAGCAAGTCACAAAGGAATATAAATGCATAAGAGAGAATCTCATTATGTACTTTGTGATAGCAAATCGTTTATTGAAAAAATTTGAAACGGTTAATATTCGACACATACCCAGAGTCGAAAATCAAATAGCCAATGACTTGGCACAGATTGCATCTGGGTATAAGATTTCAAAAACGAGATTGCAAAGAGAAATCGAAGTTCGAGAAAAGATAAAAGCAACTTGTCTATCACCAACAGACTTGGAATCGACGAGACTAGGATATGCTGATCAAAGTAACTTTGAAATTTCGTTCATAGATAATTTGTCAGAGCAAGATTGGAGGAAACCCATTGTGGACTATCTTCAAAATCCAGGAGCTTCGACAGAACGAAAAACAAAGTACAGGGCGTTGAGTTATGTACTCATGGGTAATGAGTTATTCAAGAAAACGCCTGAAGGGGTTTTGCTAAAATGCTTAAGCGAAACTGAGGCATACATAGCCCTTTCGACTACGCACGCTGGAGCATGTGGGGCTCACCAAGCACGCCATAAGATGAAATGGTTGTTGTTTCGACAAGGACTATATTGGCCCACTATGCTGAAAGATTGTATTGAGTTCGCCAAGGGTTGTCAAGAGTGTCAAGTCCATACAGGCATCCAACATGTACCAGCAAGCGAACTTCACTCGATAGTGAAGCCTTGGCCCTTTAGAGGATGGGCGTTGGACCTCATTGGAGAGATTCGACCAGCATCATCAAAGAGTCAGAAATACATACTGGTAGGCATTGATTACTTTACTAAGTGGATCGAAGCTATCCCTTTAGTCAATGTAGACCAGGAAAATGTCATTGAATTTATTCAAAAGAACATTATCTTTAGGTATGGAATCCCTGAGACGATAACAACTGATCAAGGATCAGTTTTCACTGGTCGAAAGATGCAGGAATTTGCTCAGGAAACAGGTTTCAAACTCCTAACATCAACGCCTTATTATGCACAGGCGAATGGTCAAGTCGAAGCAGCTAACAAAGTGGTGATTGGCTTGATAAAAAAGCATGTTGGGAAGAAACCAAAGAATTGGCACAAGACGTTGGACCAGATTCTGTGGGCTTGTCGAACGTCCCCAAAAGAAGCCACAGGTACAACACCATATAGGCTAACTTTTGGCCATGATGCAGTGTTGCCAGCAGAAATTTGTCTTCAATCTGCAAGGGTTCAGAGGCATTATGATATTCCTTCTGAAATTTATTGGAACATGATGTTAGACGAACTGATGGATTTAGACGAAGAGAGATTGCGCGCTCTTGACCTACTCAGGCTTCAGAAGAAAAGAGTAGAAGACTCTTATAATAAAAAGGTAAAACCTAAGGTATTTTTGCCTGAAGAACTAGTTTGGAAGGTAATTCTTCCCATGGATCGAAGGGATCGAAGCATGGGGAAATGGTCACCCAAATGGGAAGGACCATTCAGAGTTATCCAAACTTTTTCTGGTGGAGCCTATGAAGTCGAAGAGTTAGGTGAAGATAAAAGGCTCTTGAGAGTAAATGGTAAATATTTGAAAGAATACAAACCTACACTTCAAGAGATAAAAATAAAATAATAAAAGAACAAGACTAAATTAACCATAAAAATGCCAAAATGGAAATTTTATAAATTTCAGCCAAGATGGCAATGTTGTCGAATATAGATTACAAAATATGGTTACAAAAGCTGAATCAATCAAAAGGGAATAGAGTCCTTGAGTCGAAGGTACTTGGCTTGCTGCAGCTCCAACCTTTTCTTGCACCAGGCGTTCTCCTGCACAATCTTGGCAATCTGAGCGTCAAAGCCTTGGGCCTTCTCAGCAAATTCCAGGCCCTGTTTGATTTCAGTTTGACTCTCGGTGTCTGGGATGGTCGAAAGAAGTTCCTCCTTGCGTTTAGTGTTGGCATTTATCTTAGCCTCTATTTCTTCGATTTGTGCCCTGAAGGAAGCATTCTCTCGATCAATGGCATCGACTTCTTCCTGCGTAGATGCTTTTTCCTTCGACAACTCCGCAATTCGAGAAGTCGTATCCAAAACAGCAGTCCACGCAGAGGAGCTTTTGCCATACAACACCTCAAGCTGACCGTTTAACCCCCTTTGGCGCCTGTAATCTGCTGAGACTTGATCAATCATAGAGTGTAACTCCATGATCAAGCCTGAAACTTCTGGAGCTACAGCTAACAAGTCGACAGCGTTCAAAACATCCCTCAAGTATGATGGAGCAGTGGGGTCCCCCTCTAAAGCCTTCATCAAGTCCTTCTTGAAAAACTGGGCCTTAACCTTCGCCAAAGCTTCATCGAGAGGAGAGGTTTCAGTAGACTTCCCGGACAGGGTAGGAATCTCCTGACTAGCATCAGACGAACTCTTGCTCTCGATGATTGCGTTGAGATAGCTAACAGGGTCAGTTTGTTTCAAGAGTTCTAAGTCCTCTTTCGACCTGTGCTTCGTTGAGGTAACCCTTGCAACAACATTGTCTTGGGTTTGAGGCTGTTGAGTGTTAGGTGTCTCGACTTGTTCCCCTTCGACTCGGACTGGGGCAGTACTAGCGTTTTCTTGGTGCTCTTCGCTAGCGTCACCTTGGTGCCCTTCGCCAGTGTCACCTTGGTTCTCTTCGTCAGCAGCACCTTGATTTTCTTCGCCAGCATTGCCTTGGTCCCCTTCTTCACGATTCTCTTCCGACAGATCCACCACCTGAACCGCTTCTGGCTGTTGTTCTTCCGTTTGAGGTTCTTCTGCTGGTTTTTCTACCGTCTCAGCATTGGCCTCATTTATTTCAGTATGGGCTTCGTCAGTTTCCAAGCCTTTTTCTTGTGGCCTGCTGAGTTCAGCAGATTCCAGCGTTTCAGAGGTCCTTGACGGAGAGCTTTCAGTGGTGTCCTGAAAAAGGAAAGAAGAAGAATCTTCAGAGATCGAAAGAGACACAGTCGAATATAGGTATCTACACCTAAGTTACAAAAAGGTCTAAGAGATTACCTGTAAGTTAGCTTCAGCCCCAGGGCTGGAATTGTCGCTTTCGACAGGCTTGTTGAGAAGAACGTTTAGTTCCTCCTCCGTTGGCTCCTCAATGATCACTGGAGGTGGCCTGGGCTTTCTCCCAGTAACCTTTATTCTAAATGTTCGACCTTCAGGAGCAGGAGCAGGAGCAGGAACAGGAGCGTCCTTCGTCAGCTTTCGCCTTTTTAGAGGAGCAGGAGGAGAATCACTTTCTTCATCGCTCCCAGATTCGACCACCAGTGCTGGCCGTTTCTTGGGCGAAGGTGCCTAAAATACCAATGGGAATTCGACTTAGCAATTGTATCGAAAGTCAAAAATCGAAAGCCATAAGAAAAAAAAAGAAAGTCTGGTTACCGATACAGAAGGCTTCTTCGAAGGGCCTTCCCCCTGTTGGTTGTTGGTAGTCTTCACCGATGCTGTAGTCTTCGCCGGCGGTGGAGGTTTTGTTGAAGGGCCTCCTCCCTGTTGGCCTTCTGTAGCCTTCTTGGCTACAGGCTTTCGAACAACTGAAAGCAAATAAAAAGTTAACAAGCTAGCAGTCGAAAAGAAAGACAAAGTAATGTAAAAGGATGAACTTACATTTCTTTATTTTGTCCAACACAAGGACAAAAGATTTCTGAAGCTCATCCACGAAGTCCTTCTCGTCGAAAAACTCCTCAGCATAATAACTTTTCCACCACTCCTCGAAGGATGGTGAGCAAAGAAAGTTGAGCTGGTAGTCAAACAACGAGAGAACTGTTCGACCAGCATATCTTCTGATATGCTTAATGGCAGCTTCTTCGGTGTAATCATTGCAGAAGTACAACATAGACTTCTCTCTTGGAAAAATGGGAGAAGGTAGGGTTTGAATAATACCAAACTGGCGAGATACCAGGTTTGGTTGGTATGCAATCAGACTCAAATGAGTCTTAGAGCTCCTGAATCGAAGAGGCATGATCCTTGGTGTAAGGAACGCCTCCCATATTATTGTATGTTCGTCAACATTAGGACCACTCGACGTCCTTGGATGTGGCCTTGTGAACCATGCTGGGCCTACCTTCCGTCGAGCAAACGGATCCATAGTTGAAGCAAACTCCTTCCTTCGAGCAAACATCAGAACAAAGTTGGTGAAGGTTTGCTGAAACTCCAATCCATCTTCCATAGGCGTCAGCAGAGCCAGTCTGGTTCCTTCGACGCGTCTGTTCGCTCTCTGGAGCCTGCTCATTTATTTGAACCTTCTTAGGCAAGAAAGATTCGAAGGTGGCATTGAGCCACAGTTGGAGCAGCCAAAAAGGCCCAGCAAGTAGCAAACTGGCCCTGTTCTCGATAATTTTTAGAAGAGTGGCCCCATTACTGATCGAATCATAGAGGCTAGCCATAATCAATTCTGCCAAACAGACATTCTGGCCATGATGGAGTTGAGTGGCGAGAGTGACCATCTTTTTGGTCACCTGTAAGGACTTCGAGCAAAATACAAAGCGAGTCAGCCATAAGGCTAGAAACGCTATGTGTTCGACATCCGACACAGTATCTGTCGACCTGTCGTGATAGTGGTTGATGAAAGTGGTATAGGTTGGTTTGGTGTCAGAGAATCCAATTTGGTCCTCCGACATCTCCTCCGGATCGAAGTAGTCCCCGGTGGGTCGAAGGCCAGTGATAGCGGCCACATCGAAGAGTGTAGGAGTCAACATCCCACAGGGAAGATGGAAAGTAAAGTGGGAGTAGTCCCAGAAAAGCAGAGAAGCTATCAACATCTCCGGAGAATAGTTCAAACCTGTCTTCGACAGCATCACCAGGTCGAAAATCCCCATCTTTTTCCAGATCGAAGCTTGGCATTTTTCCATCTTTTCCAGCCAAGCAACGTAATCAGGAGTAAGGCTAGGGCCAGACCTAAAGGCCTTAACACCTCTATTGAAGAAGCGGAGGTCGATTTTTTCATGCGCAGGGTCTTCATTGTCTTCTGCGTCTTTCTTGGCGCATGCAACCGGTTTGAGTTTCTCAACTACCGGAAAATAGCTCTTAATCTTCATAGCCTCAGCAATACTGGGATACAAGGGGCCAGACATAGCGAAGATCTGGTTGGAATATCCAACCGGGATCATAAGGTGATGTGAGTAAGCGTCACGTACGGCGATGTCCAAGGGTTCAGGGACCCTTCGTTGGCCCGTAGCCGTTACCACTGGAGCGGTGACGAAAATCTTAGGTTTGGCGTTTCCAGTTGGTGCGGTAGCACTAGGAGCAGTGGAACCAGATGCCATTGTTAGTGTTGAGGTTGAAGTGAGGTTGAAGACGAAGTGAAGGAGGAAAAGTTTATGCAAAGATAACAAGTTTGTATGAAGATAGAGAAGTCTGAAAGCTAGATGGCGTAAAAAGTCCCACAATGGGGTACTTGCTGCTATTTATAGTAGTGGGGGAAAATCCCAAAAAACGAGGACATTAAATGCCATTTAATGCTGCAGGAGATAGTGGGACGCGTGGCAGCCCCCTGTTGTTTTAGCCGTTCTGCAGAAATAGAGGGACGCAGCGTGCGTCCTCGTTTTTGGGAATTGTCATAATGACAAATTCTGAAATGATGTTTGGTACTGCACGCCGTACTGACATGACGTCTTAGGTACGGATAAATGATGGTTTTCTTGGGATTGCCAATGGTTGGTAGAAAACAACAAAAAGTGCACAAGTTAATTTGTGACTAAGTGTGAAAGGACAGGTGTCGAATGGCGTTTCAAAGAATGCCTTTTTCTTTCAGAGTCGAAATAAGGCATTCTTGGGGGGCAATTTGTTGGCTCCTAAATTCGACACCCTTGTTTTATTAATGTCAGCCATTAAAGCTGAAGGATGTTTTCGACTGGCTAAGTCTGTCGAAATGCCCGTCGAAAGATGGCAAAGTACTTAGAAGATTTCTTCCAAGGGAGAAGTTGGTTGCCTTCGACGTCGAAGGAGTTTCTCGTCGAAGATGTCTCTCGACGAAGGTGTTCGATGGTTCAGAGTGGAGCAGTTTGAAATTCAAGCGTTTGGAGGGAAAACGGTTTCCAGCAGTTACCAAGTGCAACGTGCAAAGATCTGGAGCGTCGAACGTTGAGAACGTGCCAAGTGGATTGATCTCGAAGCAGTGTAACTGCCCGACGGTTACTTGGGATGTTTTAGTATAAATAATAGTAGTCATGTAGTTTCTCGTGTGTGTTCACAATTCTATACAAAGTCACTCATATAGATTCGAGTACCCAGCGTGTGAGAAAGAATTGTTGAGAAATGTATGTGTGAAACACCAACTTTATTAATCAAAGTCATTTATTTTTCCAGAAATTTACTTGCTTTCTCCTTTACATTCCTGTCGAAGCCTTTTACTTTAAGCCTTGTTTATTTTACCAAGTCTTTCCTTCATGCAATTTACTTGAAACCTCTTTATTTAAAGCCTTATCCAATTTAATCAAACTTCAAAATCAACCTATGTCCTAGGATCAATCTGATCGATCCTGCGAGTAACCAAATAAGTAACCATTTGGAGGACCAGCGGTTGTTTACCAAATACCCAGGTAAACACACACGCCCGTAGTACTCTATGGTATCCAATCTTGTTTGTTCTAATCTAAGGGTGTGTAAAATCTATGTCTAAGGCTTAAAAGCTAGAAAGGAAAATGCAAGGAGGGAAAGCATGCAAAAGAAAAAGAACATAATGTAGGGAAAATAAAAATTTGTGCTTGTTCGGGCCCTACCCCAATGCCTACATATCCCTTTTAAGGAATCAGAGCTGCCGTAGTTCGGCTCATATATTTTCGTTGGTTTGTGTTTTTTAGTTTAAAAAGACAAAAGCAACAGTCAAGATGGCGAAACATCAGATAAAACGACAAAACATCAACGACGATGATAAAACAAAAAAAGGCAACGACAATACATCAAATGGCAACACAAACTCAGATAAGATGATAAAACGTCAACATGATAGCAAAATATCAGACAAGACGATGAAACATTACACCTAACAATGATATCGAAAATAAAAGTAGAATGAAAAACATATGTGATGGTGAAACATTAGCAACAAACATATACGATGGAAAAAAATAGGCAAAAAGATAGCAAGATAGCACGGAAAATATGGTGAAACATCAACATTTCAGATGACAAAACATCACACCTAACAATGATATTGAGAATCAAAGTAGGATAACAAACATACACGATGGCGAAACATCAGCAACAAACATATGCGATGGTGAAACATTGGCTAAAAGATGGCAAGATAACATGGAAAAGATGGTGAGACATCACAATTCAGATGATAAAACATCAATTTGATAAGGTTTACAACAAAGCCAAAAGGAGAACAAACAATTAGGATTGGTTTATATTTTTTAGTTTGAAGAAGGATTTAAGTTCATTAAAGATGTTTTGTGATTTGCCAAGAAGAAGTTTTAGTTTTAAGATGCAATATGCAAAGAAAAGAAAACAACTAAGGGAGACTATCCTAATCTCTAGCCCTAGTGTAATCATACAATGATGGCCCTATGTCGAGGATGAAAGAGGGAAGTTTCTACCCTATGTTAGCATACATGTGTAAATGTTCTAATGTCTAGCTCGAGGACTAACTCTACACGAGAAATCCTAAGGGAGCATGGTAAATACCAAACAAGTGAGCAAACAAGTGCTTTGGCAAAAGCACACAATCAAGGTATACTGACTCGTGGGATGGGGGTATAAAGAGAAAATGCTTTAGCTACGGGGAGCAGATCACTTGAAGAAAAGAAGAGGGAGACGGATGAAATAAGAAAAATGTGACGTCCAAAGCAACTGAGCGCCTAACCAAGACATGGAAAATTGAGGTAGACGATAGAAGACAATATGAACGATCACAGAGTGTCAGCATCGGCCAATGCGGACTCCAGACAAAACATGGGGATTTGATTGCAAAACCTTCCCTACTTGATGGACTCGATACATATGATTTACATGACTTCGAAGCATCGACGTACCACGTGAGCTAAGGATGACACAAAATAGAATATGCGGGGGTCGATTAAAGACCCTCCCCGCTCGCCTCCTTTTGAGGACTTATCACCTGTAATATAATGGGGGCACAAATATAAGCATACATGGATAATACCTACTATGAAGGTAGGCTTTTAAACAAACACAATTAGCACACCGACAGAATTGCCTTGAACAGGTGATTAAATAAACCAGAGGGACTCCTGACATATATCCGTAACGGAGGTCCCATCATGCAATAGAAAGCAATAAAGGGAGGAAATAGTAAAAAGGAAGTAGTGAAATACCAAACAGATAACTATCCGTAGCAACTAAGGAAGAAAAAATAAATCTAGAGAACTTCGAGCAAGCTAGCATCAGTAAAACAAATCAAGTCAGAAATCACGCCATCAAATATAAGCATCGAGGCTTCAAATCTGAATATAACACACAAATGGTGTATAATAGACACAACCACATATATATCCCGCAAGGAAGTAAAATATATACAAAGCACATGAATGGTGTAAACATAGAAAATCGTGTCCCACAAATAAAGTGGAACACAAAGTTCATTAAGTCAATATTGAAAACTTTCTTAGGGTACCTTGCACACTTAACAAACCAATTAGTAACTACAAGGAGAATTTATGAATCAATAAGGAATGAATGATAATACATAAAAACAATGAGAAATGATGGAAAAAATATCAAGGCAACATATATAAGAGCCTTCAAGCAAACATAAACAACAACTAGGTCAAAACTAGTGAACTATTGCTCCTTTCTTGTCACCATGTTGAATTAACAATGAAATGTTAACCAAGGATTAAAGGAGATTTGCATGATATCAAGAAATCTTTAACAAGTAAGAATCATAATCAATTCAAATTAAAATGAATTCTAATTGTATTTAAAAGGTGGTGCACAAAAATTATCTCCTTAACCATATTCACAAGTGATTACCAAAAAAAATAGACAAAATAAGCAAGTGGTGAGAACTTGAATGGTCCAATGATGAACTAAAGTCCCTAAAACAATGTAGAGGATGATAAAAAGAAAAGTAATTGATCCCCCATGGGTTGCACAAATGAATTCCCTTTACCTCTAATTCAAAATATCATAAAAACATACATGAGAGATTATTGAATCATAAAAATGGAAACAAAGCTTGTAAAAATTATACAAAATTATTCCAAGGTTCACAAAATATCGTGAGATCAGAAACATCAATCTCAAGGAAAAAGTAGTAAGGTTCAAGTTGAAAACTAATCAATACAAGGTAGAAACCCTAGAAAAATCTTCTAAATGGGAACCCTAGTTTGATTAAATGGGAAAAATAGCTAGGGGCGTTAGAAAATCATGAAAAATAATACACAAACTAATGGAGTCAGTAGTGTCAAGCGCTTAAAATGTTGGTTCCCAGACATGCACAAAGAAAACAAGTAAAATTCAAATTGTTGAGGCAAAACTCAAATACCTAATTTACAAACTCAAATTAAGCAAAAATAGAAAGAAGCTTTTTAAACATCAAATGATAACTTTTCAAAGTTCTCAAAGCCTATGAAAGTTAGAAACAATTAATTTGACTCCTTGAATATATAGGGAAAGTGTGTGTTGTACCCCAATATTTTCCCTTTCATTTATCAAGAATTTGCTCACAAGATCTCCCTTGACTCAAGACTGCACTAGGGTTGATCAACTCAAGACATCTCCTTGAGCATTGATGACCAAAATTATGGTTTGAGTTTGCACAAGGATTTTTGAACTTCCAATGCCCCATATGACTTTCATGGATCATTATGGACCCCCAAGATTTAATCATGCCAAGTTTCAAGCCTTGAATCACATTTTTGCTCAGTTAATTGAGTACTTGACCTAAAAATCAGTTGTATTGGGAAAAAAGTCAACTATGGCCAATTTACAGTCAAAATTCATAATTTTTTATCCACATCAACATTTTAAACTCATATGTATCTTTTGATCAAGTTTGGACCACAACTCCTCAAGAAATTTGGTCAAATCTCCAAAAGGCCAAAATGGTCAAAATTAGGGTTCTGACTGAGAAAGGGCAATTTCTGATTTTTGACCTAGCAAATGGTCAATTGTTTTAAGTCATGATATCAAGATTCCAATTGTATAATTTTGACCTAATGGCATGGTTCAAAACATTTCAAGCCCATTGGATTGACAGATGAATTTTTCAGTCAACTGATCAAAAGTCAACTGTATACTAAAAAGTCAAACTTTTACTTTTTGGTCAAATTCAAGTGCCAAAGATCATAATTCATCAAAACATGTCAAAATATGAAACTTATTCATAAAGAAATAAAAAAGTCAAGATTTCATTTTGAAAAGTCAAAATTTCTAAACTTAGAAATTTTTCTAAGTGTTGGAAATTTCATGTTTTTTTATAACTTTGAACAAAATTTTCACCATGACGCAAGATGATTCAAGAGAAACTTCCAACATGAAAGTTGTATATCTCCATGAAATCTACAACTTTTAATAACACAACTCCTTCCAAAAATGCTTGGATCTCAAGATATAATTTTATGAACATGTGGTCATGAAACTAAACACTTAGTAACATTTTGCCCTAATTTGGTCAGGATTTTGACCTAACTTCATGGCACTTTTTCATATAGTTCCAAGGGGAATATTCAAAAGAAATTCAAAGAGGGTTTGTAGAGTACATTACAAGCTTTTCAAAATGTCCAAGAACTCCTTGAGATCATTCTTGAGTAGGGACAATCAAAGAGATGAAGTTAGGGTTTTCACACTTGAATTACAAGTCATTTTATGATGAACAAGAATTCAATTTCAAACCTATGCTGCACAATTTTGTTTTGCAGGCCTCTAAACCTCAAGATCTATCCATAATTATAAGATTAAAATTTCTTTTGAGCTATTATCCACTTGATTCAAGCTTTGTCCAAGTAAATTTTCCTATAATGGAACAAAGTTCACACTTCCATTTTGGAAAAGTGACTTTAATCACAAAGTCAACTTGTATGGAGCTTTGCACCTGTTCTTTATGCATAAGCATGCTCTATAAACTCAGAACAAACATGTTTAAAGTTGCAAGCCACCCTACAAGACATGTACCTTGCATTGAAACCATGCTTTTCAAGATAACTTCAAAAACAAGTCAAAAACTCATAACATGTGATCTTTGTTTTCTGACCTCCTTAAGTCCTCTAACCTTTTCCATATATTTATACAAGTGCATTGCAAGCTAACACACGATTGAACAAGTCCTAAAACTCCCCAAAACCAGAAATTGCCATACAATCACAAAAACTTGTCATTTCTGATTTTTGAACCCAACTTCCAAATCCCCTCGTGCGTTTTGTTGGCCAAACCATCCAAAAAGCTTCTAATACAGATATAGAAACTATCCCAACCCCTGTTTTCGAACTGTAAAACCATTTACACCATTCTCCATTTTCAAAAACAGGGCATTGCACATTGACTTCTTCAGCTTGATTCAAGAACTCTCAGCATAAAGTAAGCTTTGCCATAGCTTCCGGGAGGTGCAAGGAAGCTCACCCAATCATAAAAACACTTTGAAAGTAGCTCTAACTCAAAATACGATCTCCAGCTGCAAGGTGAGTTTTCTGACTTTTCATCTCATTATTTAGGCATTGTTAGGTCATGATTTGTGAAGATAAAATGTAGATAACTTTGCCACAAAGCTGTACATATCCATAATTTGCATTTATATAGCCTGAGATTAGAGAATTTTAGAGTTGAAGTTTTCTGAAATTTTTAGGATTTAAATTAGGGCCAGAAAAATTCTCATTAATCTTTGAATGTTAGCTTAAGTTACTTATATGTTTGGATTCGTGGGAAGAAATGTTATAACTTTCATGTTTGAACTTTTCATTTTTGTTGAGAAATAAAGAAGATACAGGTCCTTTGGCTGGAGGTTGAAGATGAAGTGTATTCAGGGTGCGTTTTGTTTTATGTTTCAGTTATATTAACGGATGTATAGCAACCCCAGTGGTAAAGCGCGCGCCTGTTCACCCTTAGGTCCTGCGTTCAAGCCCCAACATTACTGATTACCCCCCCTCCCCTGACTTTTCTTTATTTTTTATTTTTATTTTATTTTTCTTCATTATTATTATTATTATTATTATTATTATTATTAATATTAATATTTTAATTATTATTATTATTATTATTATTTTCATAAAATCATAAAAAATCTAAATTTATTTTTACTTATTTTTTATACTAATGTATTTTATTTTCCATAAACAAAAGGATAAAAAACATTTTTTCTTAAAATAAATAAATTTCCTTTCTTTTCATAAATAATTTTAGACTTACGATAAATTAATATATTATTTTGTTTTCTTTGTTAAAATTAATTTAGAACTTAGTTTATTTTAGTTAATTAATTTTCATTAATTTAAAACCTTTTCATAAAAAACCTAAAAAATCCTTTTCAAATTAGTTTCTTTCCTTAGTTAGTTTAAATTAATTTTATTTAATCTTAATTACTCATTTTCTTTATTTAGGTCAAGATAAAACCCTTTTATAAAAATAATAAAAATAATTTCTTTTTCCATTTATATTCTTGAATTTTTATTTTCAGTTTTGTATAATATTCAATGTGGTTGTAATAGCTAATTAGGTTTAACTTTCTTGCAATCCCCATTTGTAATTTGTACACCCCCTCCCACAAGTATTGTAATAGCGTAGTAATTAAATTCCGCAATTTATCACTTTATATACAAATGCTAGTAATTGGGGTTTTGTATGGAAAGACTAAAACCAATCAATTAGAAAACCCTAATCAAAGACAAAACAAGCATGAAAATAATACATTTGCACACAAACACCCCAAGGGTTATTCCACTTGGTTGCCTTATACAAAATGACCATATTTCACATGTAAGGTATCTTAGCAAAAACAAGCAAATACAAGATCATAGTCTCTCGATGACGCTATCTAAGTTTCCTTACAAATGATCTCAGTCCCTCAGAAAGAATGCTAAGATACCTTGCAACATTGCTAACCATGGTGATACGATGACCCACGCCCGTCCCGTTTACATCCAAAGATAGGGTTGCTTACCAAATCAATGGTAAGACAACAATGTCAAATGAAAATAAAATGAACAAGAAAGACATTTGAGTAGGTAGATTGCTCCTAATTACTTGCTCCATTTCAAAACAAACATCCTTGCTATTTTAAAAAATAATCACCTACACTTTCAAACATCTTACAAACTGGAAAACATTTTCAAAAGATCAACATCTTTGTATACATTCTTATGAACAAGAATCATTACAAAGATTGCCTAAACAATGGCCTCTTTACAAAATACTTTCAAAAAACCACACAAAGCACAATTTCAAACAAAATCAAATGATCTAGCAAGTAACTAAGAACCCATGGAAAACCATGGATGAAAAGGGTGCTAATACCTTCCCTTTTCATAATCTACCCCACGAACTCTAGAAATAATCTCAAAGGTCTTTCCTGTTCTTTTCACCTTTCCTTTTGGATAAAAGAAAATCCGGTGGAGAATCTTGCTAACCGCAACATTTGCGATAAAACTCAAAACACCCAAGTCAGTTCTCTTACCGTATCACAGAACTAGCGACTCTGCTGAGGATTTTTTTAAAAGTGGGGTTACCTTAGGGTTAGATCACATTTACTTGCTTTCATTGTTTGACTTGTTTGCTTTACATTATGGTTCTTTGTTTGGGTTTGAATCCTCTACCCAGATTTGGGTTACCTTATAGGTAAGTAGCAATATGTTGTGGAAACTGTGCGGGGTATACCGACATGGTCTAAGAAATAGCTATGTTAGTGCGACATATTTGTGGGTACCGGTAGCCCTTGAGTTAATCAAGGAAAATACGGGGCCGCTGAGTGATGTCATGAAGCACTAGTGAACTTTTAGAACCGTTACTTGACCAACTTGGCCTTTAGGACGTAATGAGATGACCGACATTGGTGCAGTCCGAAGTTGGTAGATACTCGATACTACACTCATTGAGGTTTATTTTTTTGGGATATTTTGGTCGCCATTAAAGAGGCTTGTGCTGAAACAGTGACCAAGGAAATAAACCAGTGATATTGAGCTCCTTAGAACCCGGTTACTACTACTAGGGCAGGTTTGAGCCAACTAAACTTCAAGAGGGTACTTACCTATGAGACCTCATGCAAGCCTAAACCTAAAGACTTGTTTGCTTTGTTTGTGTATATTTAATTGTACATAACATCATGAACATCATAACATCATACTCATTCACTAACCATTTCAAGGATTTCAGAATTCATCTTTGTTCTTGTTTTGTAGGATATGGATTCTCTTCGCAGGAAAACTATTCAAGTCAACCTTGTAAGGATCCCTCCACAACTTAAGGAGCTAGCCTCAAGGGTTCCTGAAAACTCTCCATTCACCGAGAGACATGGTCTCCTACTCAACTTGGTCACTTCCAACATAGATGAGGACATGATAAAGGTGCTCTTTCAGTTCTTTGATTCTTTACACCATTGCTTCACATTTCCAGACTATCAACTTGTGCCTACTTTGGAAGAATTCTCCCGACTCTTGAGAATTCCCATTCTCAATCAACTACCTTTCAACGGTACATAAAGAGATCCAAGGCCATAAGAGATTTCTCAAGCTCTACACTTGCACTCATCTGATATCACAACTCATTGGGAAACAAGGAGTGGTGTCAAAGGTTCTTAGCAAAGTTCTTGTTTGAGAAAGCCCAAAACTGTTGGAATTCATTAGACCTACAAGATTTTGAGGAAATTGTGGCTCTCCTCATCTATGGGATGGTTTTGTTTCTAAATCCCGACCAATTCATAGATGTGAACACTGTCAAAATCTTCATATCTCGCAACCTGGTGCCTACATTGCTAGGGGATACCCTACACTCTTTTCACACTCGCACAATGAGGAAAATAGGTGTCCTTATGTGTTGCACTCATCTCTTGGAAATATGGTTTATTTCGCATCTTCCCCAATCTGTATTAAAGAATGAGCAGGGTTCAAGGTGGTCACAAAGGTTGATGATGCTCAAACATTTAGACATTCATTGGTGCTCCCGATCTATAGGTAATGTTACTATTATCGACCGTTGTGGAGAATTTCCTAATGCCCCTTACTTGGAATTAGGGTAGGTATCACCTACAACCCCTGGTTAGCCTTAAGACAGTTTGGTTATGCCCAAAGGGATGGTTCGCACGAGATGCTGATTCAACGTTTGGTATTTGACTATGACAACTACGATCAAGGTCTTCGCCAGAGATTTATCCAAGCTTGGAGGATGTTAAATAAGGTAGATAGCAAGAGTTTCAGGAACAAGAATTTCATCCCTCTTGAGCCTTACCTCAAATGGGTATGAACTCGTGCTTAGAGCCTTATGATTCCTTACCCCTCCATTCTCCCGGTAATCATTGAGCCTGTCATGGAAGGAGATGTTCCATACACTATCCTACATCTTGACACGCCCACCTCTATTAAAGACTTACAAAGAGATTGGATACAACTCAAGGGGGAGCGAGATACTTTTGAAGCCCAATTCTACGCAAGCGAGAAGAAGGTTTTGGAACTCACTAGACTACTTCATGAGGAGCAGACTCCGAATGCCTACATTGCACTAAAGAGGACGCGTACTACCTTTTTATCTTAGAGTTTTTGTATTATTTTTCCCGAGAAGGCATTGATGTACTCGAGCTTTAATATATTAATATAACGTGTGTTTCCTTTTTGTCTAAAAACAAATTTGAATATTAAAATCCTTGGAATCATTGCATACACATTTATCATTCATCATAACATAAGCAGGTTTCTTCCAACAAGTCTCCTCATCTCTCTACTGTTTATTTCAGTGAGATGGATCTCGAGCAAATAGTGAAGGACCTCCAAGTTCAGAATGCACAGTTTTAACAGTTGTTCTTAACCCTAGCCAAAGGACAAGAAGAGTTGAAGACCTTGCTGGTTGAGGAGAAGAAAAAGAAGACGAAGAAAATAACCAGAATTCTGAACATGGGAAGAAGATTCCAAGGGCAGACAAGAAGGGCCTTAGACTTTGCAACGACATCCGGTGAGAAAGACAATCAAGACAGGAAAGGCAAGGAAACAATTGTTCAGTCGGATTCAGAAGAGGAAGAGGAAGAGGAAGACTATTCTTAAGAACAATACCCTCCAGCCGACGACAAGTATAAGCATCTAGAAGAGCGGTTGAGTGCAATGGAAATCCAAAAAGTGTCTGGATTGGACTTTGAGGAGTTGGGACTGGTATCAGGAATTGTCATTCCTCCAAAATTCCAAGCACCTGTGTTCGCCAAATATGACGGAGTTTCATGCCCTAAAATGCATCTCCGGTCCTATGTGAGGAAAATCCAGCCCTATACCTATGACAAAGATTTATGGGTACACTTCTTCCGAGACAGTCTGTCTGGAACTCAACTTGATTGGTTTTATCAGTTAGAAAGAGCCAATGTTCATAACTGGGAAGATCTTGCTGCAGCCTTTTACAAACAATACCAATACAACGCTGATCTTGTGCCTACCTGTACTTAACTCCAGAGTATGGCCATGGTTTCAATTGAAGGCTTCAAGGACTATGCACAGAAATGGAGAGACTTGGCTGGAAGAGTTCAACCTCCCCTATATGAAAGAGAATTAGTAGACATGTTTTTAGGAACCTTTTATGGTCCCTTCTTTAATCACCTAATTGGGAGTTCATCGACAGGTTTTACTGAAATGATATTGACCGGAGAAAGGGTAGAAGCCGGGATAAAAAGTGTAAAGATTCAAAAAGATGCATCCTCTACTGCTGTAAGGAATCCATTTATCAGAAAGAAAGAAGTGGTTGATGTTTATCCTCAGAGAAATCAAGATAGGGCCGAACGCCGTCTAATGGTGGGGGCTGTTATGATTCCTAAACCCGTGCCTGATCAGCAAAAAAACAACCAACCAAGAATGGAAAGACCAGTCAGACAATTCACCAGAATTAACATAACCCTATCTCAAGTATTGCCACATCTGTTAAGATCCAACCTAGTGACTTTGAAAGAAGCTCCAAAGAATCCTAACACAACCTCTCCTCACTATCATCCTAATGCCCGCTGTGCATACCACTCTGAGAGTCCCGACCATGACACTAATAACTGTTGGGCTCTAAAGAACAAAGTACAAGACCTCCTTGAAGCCCAAGAAATTAAATTCGATGCTCCAGAAAAGCCCAATGTCATTTCTGCCCATATGCCTAAGCACGACCATAATGCCAACGCCATTGAAGAGGATATGTTTGTTACTTCAGTTGATGAACTTATGACCCCACTCCTGACTATCAAAAAGAGCTTATTTAATGCCAGTGTTTTCCTGGGCTGTGATGAAAGCTGTCATTTCTGTTTGTCCTCACCAACCAGCTGTCCTTTGTTGAAAGTAGGCGTTCAGTACCTAATAGATAACAAATAGATTTTGTTCGAAAATACTTTTGTTCCACCGTTTTCTTATAATGACGTTTCCATTGTAACCATTTCTGAAAATTCTTCCAGGGTCTCTACCAAAAGACCCGTTAGAATTACATCAGTTCTAAAAGTAGCTCCTTTGATAATTATAATTCCTGGACCAGTCCCGTATTTGTCAAACAAAACCATACCATGGAATTATGGACGGGATGTTAACTACCACGATATCAAACAACATTGGCCAGCTACCGAAGATTCCAGTTCCGAGAAAGTTAACTCCGGTATCAGTAATATTGCAGGGACTAGCAAGATTACTCGAAACGGAAGGATATTCTCTCCAGAAATTTCTCCCCCAAAAGCAGTTTCTAGACCCGTAATCATTCTTGTTGTCGTTGCTCCTCCAAAGGCTAGTCCCAGTCCCACAATCATCTCCACCAATGCTCCAATTGACAAAGTTGTTACAATCCCTGCTATCACTCCTACTGACATTCCTGCTGCCAAGTTTATCGAGACTCGAGGTAAAAGTATTCTGATTGAGCCTGTCCGGACGAAGGCACAATCATTGGTGTGATACGGTGAGAGAACTGATTTGGGTGTTTGCGTTTGTATTCGCAAATGTTGTGGTTAGCAAGAGTCACCACCGACTTTTCTTTTATCCAATAAGGAAAGGTGAAAAAGCACAGGAAATACCTTTAGAGATTGTTTCTTGAGTTCGGGGGGTAGATTATGAAAAGGGAAGGTATTAGCACCCTTTTCATCCATGGTTTTCCATGGGCTCTTAGTTACTTGCTAGATCACTTTCTTTTGTTTTGAAATGTGCTTTGTGATGTGGGTTTTGAAAGTATTTTGAAAATGTGACTTTGTAATGATTCTCGTCTCTATAAGAATGCGTACAAAGTGTTGTTTTGAAAATAGTTCAAAGAGGTGTTTATGGGACGTATTTTTGAAAGTGATTTTGAAAAGGTGTCTTTGTAATGATTCTCATCTCTATAAGAACGCATACAAAGTGTTATCTTTTGAAAATGTTTCAAAGTGAGAGTGTCGATGTATAAAATGTTTTTGTTGTGAGCAAGTGAGCAACTAGGAGCAAATCTACCTACTCAAAAGATCTTAATTGTTCTTTTCCTCCTCCTTTAGATGTTGCTATCTTACTATTGATTTGGTAAGAAGCCCCATCGTTGGATGTGTGAGGGACGAGTGTGGGACGTTTGTATAGTCATAGAAGGAAACCTATGGGACGTTTTAGCAATGTCGTTTTTAAGGACTAGATCATTTACCGAAGGCAACATCGAGGGTCATCGAGGGACTACAATCTTTTATCGAGGGTCTTTTGCTAAAACGCCCATACTTGAAGTACATGACTATTTTCCAATAGGAAACAAGTGAGATTACCCTAAGGGTGTTAGTGTGCAAGTGTGTTTGTTTGCATGCATTTAGTCTTGATTAGGGTTATCTACTTGTTGATTTCATATCTTGCCATACACACCCTAATTACTAGCATTTACATTCGAAAGCGATAAATTGCAGAAATGTAAAGTCCTATGCTATTACAATATTTTAGGGATGGGGTAGATATTTACAAATGGGGGTTGCAAATAAAATTAAATCCTAAGTTACTATTACAACCATATTGAAATGTACAATATAAGAAAAAAAGGACTTGTTTAGAAAATATTTTTGTCTTAATGAAAAAGAAATAAATTAATAAAAGAAAGAAAATATTTTTATGTCTTTTTATGTTAATATTAAAAATGATGAAAAGGAAAATAAATGGAAGATAGAAACAGCATGCTGCTGCAAGCAAAACAACAAGGATCAGAAGTTCTGGAGCCAGACGCGTGATGACTTAGAAAGGACCGTCAGTGGAATCAGAAGTTCTGGATTGGTACACTCTGAGGTCCTTGCAAGACACGTTAGAGGGAAAACACATAAGTTCTGGGTTGTTATGTGCTGAACTTCTGAATGTTAGAACAGTGAGAAAAACCTTAGAAGCTCTGTGCGTGTCAAAACAGTAGGAAGAACTCAAAAGTTCTGTATGGTGCTAAGACAGTGAATAAACAATCAACAGTTCAACATGTTATCAACACATGAAAATCATAAGTTCTAAGTTTTAAAACAGTGAGTAAACAATCAACAGTTCAACATGTTATCAGCGTATGAAAATCAGAAGTTCTAAGTGTTAAAACGGTGAGTGAACATCAGAAGTTCAGTGTGCATTAACAGTGAGGAGAACTCAGAAGTTCTGTGTTGTGCTAAAGCTGTGAGTGAACATCAGAAGTTCTATGCCATATTTCAAGTCTTAATCAGCACATCAGCAATTTATTCATTTCTTAATAAACAACAAATCAGAAGGATAATAGCACAACAGTTTATAGAAGTTCTAATCCTAAATCGGAGTCTAGCCCTAATCAAGAAATTCTGATCCACAGTTTTTCTACTTAAGCAATGATATGTACAACATTAATACTATGATATTCACATATTTAATGATGTTCTGAATGAAAAGATGCAAAGTCATAAAGGCTTACCTTGAATCTGGAGCGTATGCTTGGAGCTTTGGGCTACTGCCTTCAGATGTTCTAGAATCAACAAGAGCAACGAAAGAGAAAATGCCAAGTTCTTTGATTCAAAAGGAAGAACAAAGGTTTGGTTTTCTGTCTGGGAAATCTGGATTTTTATGAAGGTTTCACAACTTCCTATTCTCTCTTTTGGCCAATCTCTCTCAAAAAGCCAGCTGATTTTTATAGTTTGTGTTTGTAGTTTTTTGGACTCTTGGAATTTTTGCAGGGGTTCAAGGCTTTTCTTTCAAATTTCCGACCCTTTCACAGTTGTAAATGTAGTTCAATTTATAGGCAAGGATTTAGTAGCTTTGAGAAATCAAAGGTACAACCATCATATGTTAGGCGCTGACTTGTTCTTGAAGCAAGTTCAAACAAGTATGGTTCAAGGCAGAAAGTAAGGTGGTTAACAGCTTTTAGCCGTGCTTAAGCTGGATTTGTCAGCCAAAATTAAGGAAAACAAAAGCAACACATGGTCCTAGCACCCTTTTGCATAAAAGTTTACTTTCCCAAGACAGTAGAGGTATACATGGGGGAGATCCTTTGGATAAAGACTCAAAAGTGGTTGTGAGCATTAAATGAGAATTAAATGATGATGAGACTTATCAAATCAGAAATCCTGCCATGTGAAACTCTGCATCATTGCTTAATTCTGGATCAGAAGTTTAGCTTCAGCGTAACATCCAACCTCTGATCTTTGTATCTCCTTGCTCCAGCATGTTCTGAAGGAGCTCTCAGACTTTCTAGGAAGCTTGCAGCATGCTTCTTAGCCTTCTTTGAATTTCCCTTGCAAACTCTGACTGAACCTTGATGAAAAATGGCCCAGAAGTTCTGACCCAATTCTGTCTTAAAAATGTCCAGAATTTGCTGAGTGCTTTAATTTTAAGGACGTGTCTCTGAACATTTATAACTTGAAATTCCAGCATTTCTAGGGGAAGTTCTGTTCTGCAATGTTTTAGATCTCGTTGAAATCTATAACTATTGTATCAGAAGTTCTGCCAGAATCAGCTTGCATCATGGTGAGAATCTGATCAGAAGTTCTGAGCTTGTCATATTTTCTTAAACACTTAGAAAAAATTCTAAGTATTTAGAATTTTGCCTTCTCCAAAGTAGTTTTGACTTTGGAATTTCTTGATGAAACAAAATTCATATTTCAACGTTTCTTGATGAAACATGATTCTTGAAACTTGATTTTGATCCAAAAGTCAAAGTTTGACTTTTCATTTTGTAAATGACCATTTTGCCCTTGTGAGTGATTTTCTTGGAAAACTTGCAGTTCATGGCTTGGAATCGGATGGAAGCAAACTTAAAGATCCAGGGTGATTCTTTGAGAAATGACAGGGCAGATTTTTGGATGCAACAGTTGGCTGTCCCTGAGACATCCCAGAAAGAGATGGAGGAAATTATAAAGATCATAAAAAGAAGCGACTACAATGTAGTTGAACAATTGGGGCAAACTCCATCTAAAATTTCCATGCTAGATTTACTACTATGTTCCGAGGCGCATGCAATGGCCTTGGTAAAATTCCTGAAAACTGCCCATGCGCCCCAAGAAACATTTGTCGATCAGTTCCAAGACTGCGTAGCTAGCTTGACTGCAGATAATGGTTTAGGTTTCTCGGATGCTAATTTAACGCCAAGAGGAAGGAAGCATAATGAGGCCTTGCATGTCTCAGTGGAATGTAGGGGCACAACCTTGGCTCATGTCTTGGTGGACACTGGCTCATCTCTGAATGTGTTGCCTAAAAAGGCTCTTGATAGGCTTGATCGCGAAGGATTGCCATTGAAACCAAGCAATATAGTAGTGAGGGCTTTTGACGGATCAAAAAGTATGGTGCATGGGGAAGTGGATATCCCCATAAAAGTTGGAACCCAAACATTTGATTCAACTTTTTATGTAAAGGATATCCGTCCTTCATATTCCTGCTTGCTAGGCCGACCATGGATTCACAATGCTGGCACTGTCACTTCTACGTTGCATCAAATGCTGAAGTATCCAATTCAAGGGAATATTATCACTGTTCATGGAGAAGAAAAGTATATGTTCAGCAATCTCAATTCCTTCAGATATGTAGAATTAGATGGTGAATTTATTGAAACTCCATTCCAACACTTTGAAGAAGTCCCGCAAGATATGGCAGTAACCAGGGCTGTTCCCAAGATCAAAAGGTCTCCACTCAGGATGTCATCTTTGAAGGATGCAAAAGCAGTAATAGAAGAAGGTGGGTGCACTATTTGGGGGCAACTCCCAGATATCCCATACAAGTGTGACAAGTTTGGCCTAGGTTTCACTTCAGGTGCTCGGAAGACTGTATGTCGTGCTCGTGCCGGAGGACCACCCCTAAAGATCAACAATCGTGAAGTCAACGCGGTAGAGGATGATGAAGATGGATGCAACCTGGAGAATTGGATCTTCCCAACTGTCAGTGGAGGGCTTAGCAACTGGGAGGCTAGAGATTTTGTCGCGATCACTTTTATCCCACAGTAATTTGTCTTTACATTTTGTTAGATCTGTAATATTAAAACAATTCAAACTCTTAAAACCTTGTGTCTTACCCGAGGCACAATGGTCCATTTGTAAGGGTTATTATCTCATTTCCATATGACATCAATGAATCATGGACGTCTTGCATACAAACTTTGTGCTCATTGTTTTTCTTTTTTACATTTTCATTTCTTTCAAATATAGTTATACCCTTACACACACTCACACTCACATTACAGGTCTACATCCATTCGGGATCCCATCGGTAACGGTTCTGCTATGGCCTTCTATGACTCCGAAAATCTAATCTACCAAGCTGAAGACAAAGGTGAGGAAGATTGTGAAGTACCAGGGGAACTTGCCAGATTACTACAACAAGAAGAGAGAACCATTCAGCCCCACGAGGAACCAGTGGATACAATCAACCTAGGTACCGAAGAAGACAAAAGAGAAGTCAAGGTAGGTGCCAATCTGGAACCCAGTGTCAAGGAGAGTCTGATTCAATTGTTGCACGATTATGTTGAGGTCTTTGCCTGGTCATATGAAGACATGCCAGGACTTGATGCAGATATTATGGTACATTGTCTGCCTACAAAAGAGGATTGCCCACCAGTAAAACAAAAGGTCCATCGAATGCAACCAGATATGTCGGAGAAGATTAAAGAAGAAGTCATGAAACAATTCAATGCTGGATTCTTGGTCGTCACCTCTTATCCGCAATGCGTTGCCAATGTTGTTCTTGTGCCCAAAAAAGACGGCAAGGTACGAATGTGCATGGACTACAGAGATTTGAATAGGGCAAGCCCTAAGGATGATTTCCCACTTCCCCACATTGATATTTTAGTCGACAATACGGCACAACACAAAGTGTTTTACTTCATGGACGGTTTCTCAGGTTACAACCAAATTAAAATGGCGCTTGAGGACATGGAGAAAAAACATTCGTCACACAATGGGGGACATTCTGCTACAAGGTGTTGCCATTCGGACTAAAGAATGCTGGAGCAACCTATCAGCGTGTCATGGTCGCTATATTTCATGACATGATACATCACGAAATAGAGGTCTATGTGGATGACATGATAGCTAGATCTCAAACAGAAGAAGAGCATCTCGATCATTTATAGAAACTGTTTGAGAGATTGAAGAAGTACAAGCTGAGGTTGAACCCAAATAAATGCACGTTTGGAGTAAGGTCTGGTAAGCTCCTAGATCTTTTTGTTAGCAATAAAGGTATTGAATTAGATCCTGCCAAAGTGAAAGTGATACAAGAGATGCCTGCTCCTCGTACTAAGAAGGAAGTCAGAGGATTCTTGGGACGTTTAAACTACATTGCCAGATTCATTTCTCACCTGACAACAACTTGTGAAATAATCTTCAAACTATTGAAGAAAGATCAAGTAGTCAAATGGAATGATGAGTGCCAAATTGCTTTCGACAAGATCAAAGAGTACCTGCAAAAGCCTCATGTTTTGATGCCACTAGTCGAGGGAAGACCTTTGATCATGTATCTGACCGTTTTGGAAAATTCAATGGGGTGTGTGCTGGGGCAGAATGACGAGTGTGGCCGAAAAGTGCATGCTATTTATTACTTGAGCAAAAAGTTTACTGACTGGGAAACAAGATATCACTGCTCAAGAAAACTTGCTGCGCTCTGGCATGGGCTGCTCGCCGACTAAGATAGTATATGCTGACCCATACTACTTTGTTGATATCTAAAATGGATCCGATAAAATACATCTTCAAGAAACCTGCTCTCTCTGGAAGAATAGCGAGATGGCAGATGATCCTGACAGAATATGATATACAATATACTACCTAGAAAGCAATAAAGGGCAGTGTACTAGCTGATCACCTTGCTCACCAAGCTGTAGAAGACTACCAGTCCATGAAGTTAGAATTCCCAGATGAAGACATCATGATAGTAAACAACTATGAAGAACTCAGGCCATATGACGGACCTGAACAAGGATCCCGATGGACCCTGGATTTTGATGGGGCATCTAACGCACTCGACAATGGTGTTGGTGCTGTAGTCATATCTCTTGAAGGATGTCATACTCCTTTTATGGAAAGACTCTGCTTCAATTGTACAAATAACATGGCGGAATACGAAGCGTGCATCTTTTGTCTTAAAGCTGCTATAGACTTGGGGATCAAATCATTGAATGTATTCGTAGATTCAGCTTTGGTTATCAGCCAAATCAAACGGGAATGGGACACCAAACACCCTAACCTTATCCCTTACAAAGAACATGTTTTGACGTTGCTCCCACATTTTGAGAAGATTACCTTCAAGCATTTCCCGCGAGAAGAAAATCATCTAGCAGACGCACTAGCCACAATGTCATCCATGTTTAAACTTAAATGGGATAACGAGGCTCCCCAGATCACCATTGAATGAAGGGATGAACCAACACACTGTCACGAGATTAATATTGAAGAAATAGTGGACCATCCTTGGTTTCACGAAGTCAAGAGGTATCTCGAGGCTCAAGAATATCCAGAAGGATCTTTAGTCAACAATAAGAAGTTCTTAAGGAGATTCTCTGCTAAGTACTTCCTTCGTAATGGCATTCTTTACAAACGCAACCATGACTCTGTGTTACTTTGGTGCATAGACAAGGTTGAAGCTGAAAGAATCATGGCTGAGTTAAATGAAGGCACTTTTGGCACCCATTCCAGTGGGTATACGATGGAAAAGAAAATCCTACGGGCAGGCTATTACTAGTCTACCATGGAAGCAGATTGCTATCAACACTTACGAACCTGCCACAAGTGTCAGATTTATGCTGACAAGGTGCACGTACCTCTGGTTCCTCTGAATGTCTTGACGGCTACTTGGTCCTTTGCTATGTGGGGGATTTATATGATTGGGGAAATCAAGCCAACAACCTCTGAAATTCTGGCTGCAGATACTCAATGTCACGTTCAATGTTATGACACCGTATCTGACTTACTATATGACAGTAAATACAAAAACAATAAAGAACACAGTCAATTGTTTACCCAGTTCAGTGTGCAACAACACCTACTCTGGGGGCTACCAAGCCAGGGAGGAAATCCACTATAAGAGATGTTAATTCAGGAATAAACCAACCAGTTTATCTCCTTCACTTAAGACCTACCCAATGCAATTTCAATCTAAGTACAACTTAAACCTGATTTCCTACTCACTCCCCCTCAATCACAGCAGTGATACATAAAACAATTTGACTAATGAATTGATGAAGACACTCTTCAAAAACATACACTTGATTAAGCTTCACAGCTTTTTAATCAAGTAACACAACCACTCTTGCTTTACAACTATGAGTGATACACAACTTAACTTGACTCTGCTTCACAGCTTTAGTAAAGAAACATTCAAACACTCTTGCTTCAAAGCTTTGAGTGCTACACAACCCTTACAATTAAAAACCTATTCCAAGTCACTTATCACAATGATAATTGCTTGGAGTACAATAATTAAACCTATACAGTTTACAAATGATCTTCTGACCAAAAAGGGATTGCTTGAAAAACAGCAGCTCTGTTGAATATATAGCAGCTGCAACTTCAGTTAGGGTTTCCACAAAAACCTAGGGTTAATTCCGTTTGACCTTAAGACTAGGTCACAGGACTTTATTAACCAGGTTAGGGTTGAGCTAGGTTAACCCTCAGAAAACGCAGGATTCTGTTCTGGAAAGACTGAGTTATTTTCCTGAAAAAAACTCAGAATTAACCAACCTGCAAACCTGTTAGTTCAGAACAAGATGTCTTAACATCTGTTATGACATCTGAGGAACCTGTCTACTGATTTAGGAAAATGTGATCATTTTGCAAAATGCTCAGATACACACTTATAAACATCAGTACCTGAATGACAATATTTTTCTGCAAAGGTACCTAATGAATCAGTACAAACTAAACTAGAATGTTATGACATCAGTCATGACATTCACACATACACTTGGGTTTTACCAAAAATGCAAGCCAATACCTAAACAACTACAAACTCCCCCTTTGGCAGATTTTTGGCTAAAGACCCTAAGCAATCAGAGATAGATAGCAGCAGAAAGAAATGACTGCAGAAAAATAGAATGTCTAATTGAGCAAGTACTAATTAAGTAAGTACCAAAATATTCTCCCCCTCTTTAGCCACAAATGAGCCAAAGATACATGTTCATAAAGATTATACAGTTATCCAAAACAAATAATAAGAGCAGCAGCAGAAAAAAAACTGAACACACTTCCAAACTCCACCAGATATCAGCACCAACCAGCAACACCACCAAACAACAACCAACCTTTAAGCACTGTCATCAGACTCAGAGGAGCTAGTTTCTTCAATGTTGAGATGACCTTCAGCTTCTACACCTTCTTCCCTTCTGTTTCCTTCATCTTCCTCCTTTTCTAAGCTGGCAATTAGGATTTCTAGGGTCTTTTTCCTAGCATCCAGCTCTTTGCAAGTCTCTTTTAAAACAGCTATGACATCAGATGTCTTGGACTGGGTCTTCACAGACGATGTCTCAGCTGATGTTATGACAATATCTGGGGCATGAGATCCCTGAAACAGTTTGTAGTGCAAGCCAAGGGCAGGAGCTCTTTTGCAGGCTGTATCTCTTGCCACAAGGATATCAGGGTATTGTGCAAGGATAATTCCACAAAGGAGGGAGGGAAAGGCAATTGGTCCTTTGACAGCATAACTACCAGCATGCTTTAAAGTTTGTTCAAAGATGTACCTGCCATAGTCAAAAGCAGTCTTGGTTCCCACAGCATAAATAAATCTCCCCAATTCTGTAGAGATAGTTGATTTATGATTTGTAGGCACCCAGTTGGCTGCACCTATCTTATGCAGGATGGAAAATTTCATGCTGAGTTTGCTGGCATTCAGCTTGCCTTTCAAGGGCCAGCACTTCACTTGCCTGGCTGTGATGGTTTGACAAACTTCATTGTCAGTGGCCTCCAGATCAGGACAATCCTCATTTGTTCTTCCAAGAAACTTGTTAATTCCTGATGGAGAGAACTTGACCCTTCTTCCTCTAACAAAAACACTTTCAAAGTCAGCTGACCTTCCATCAGCACAATCATTAGACAAGTTCACTACAAACTCCTTGACCAGATTTTCATAACATTTGTTAAATTTTATCACTGTCTTCATCAGTCCAGCATTCTTGATCAGGTCCATGATGTCTTTGCACTCCAAGGCATCATTGTTGAGTTCTCTTTCTAAAGCTATTCTCTTTAAGCAAACATACTTCCATCTGTTTGTATTGTCAGGATGATGAAAAGAGATGTTGTCTGTTGGGACTTCAGGCACTCTAGCAATTTTGCTGGAGGGGAGCTTCCTTCTAATAGGGATTTCTTCAGCATCAATCTCAAATTCTGATTCCTCATCAGAATCAGAAGATTCAGGTTCTTTTCTCTTCTTTGAAATTGGTTGTCTAGCAGTATGCACCTGGGCCTTCTTCCCTTTTGTCTGAATACTTTTCTCAGCCATGCCTTCAGCCTTGGATTTCTTAACAGCAGGTTTATCATTCTGATTACCTTTTCTTTTCATCAATCTCCTAGCTATGCTAGGGTTTACATTGGCAATCAGATCATTATCTGTCACAACATTCTCAGAGACATCTACATTCTCAGAGATGTCCACATTTGGGCTTTCTGATTGGTTTAAAGGGACAGAAATCCCCAGTACAGGTTTGTTTCCGCTTAGTATACTAGTAACAAGCCTAGCAATAGCTTGATGGACTTGAACTGATCCTTCTCTATTTGGAACAGAAGAAGAAGGATGAGAAGGATTACCAGAGGCTGCAGCTTGAGCTCTTCCTGCATGTCTGGTTCTTAGCTTTTTGACTTTGGCTGGGTCAGTTGCCATCTCCCTAAGAGGAGTGACCTCAAGAACTTCAGATTCTATGCATGTGGTGATTTCTCTAGAGTCTTGGTCAGATGATGAGGATGATGAGGATGATGAAGTCGCCTTGGTTGAAGATGATGTCTGAGACATTTTGATTGACTTTGAGTACCAGTGGCAATTTGAGAAAAATCTTTGATTGAGAGGAGGGAACAGGTTGCAAAGACGAGAGAGGTAGGAGGCAAAAGAGAGTCTTTTCAACTTCTTAAGGATTTTGAAAGAATTGGGAAAGCATACGATTAACCCACTAAAAATAGACTTAATAAAATTAACTCCTTCAACCCTTGTTTTAAGCAAAATTAATTGCTATAATTTCTCATGTTGGTAAATACCCAACCCGCCCCTCAAGTTTTCAAGTTTATTTCTAACAAGAGCCTTGATAGAAGAATCAGTCAGCTGAAGCTTAAAGGTACCATGTTCCAGTTTAAATGACTTCTTCTCTACAAAGTCAATGTGCTTGTTCCTGTTATGCTGAATAGGGTTTTTGATTGTATTCAGATTGTCACAACACAATGTCACAACATCTTGTGAGACATTATACTCAGTGAGCATCTGTTTTGACCAGATATTTTGAGAACAGTTATTCCTTGTAGCAATTATTTCCGCACAGAGTTGGGAAGGCATTCTTTTGATATGAGTCATAGTTCTGGTTGATTCTTGAATGATTTTCTTTTTGTCCAGTCCATTTTGATGGAGAGTTATAGGAGAGGAGACTTAAAGCCTCATTTCTTCAGGGAAACAGAATTTATTAGACTTGTTATTTCCAACATCCTTGTCAATGGTTCTGACAACACAACCTTCTTCAAGTTTATTTGCCACATCACAGCCATTATCAACCTGTGGTTTTGGAGTCCTTCTGACTGCTTCCATAGAGGTAGCTCTTTTCATTCTTCTTAGATGAAGATGACCAAGCTTATGTTGCCACAGTTTCATCTCTTTTTCTTCTTTGGTAATTGGACACATAGTGGAGTTATCAGTGTTCTCAGGCTGCCACAAGTAGCAGTTATCTTTGGATCTGATTCCTCTCATTACAACTTCTAGTTTTTCATTAATTACTAGACATTCAGATTTTGAGAAGTTGACCTTGAATCCTAGATCACATAATTGACTGATACTAATGAGATTAGCAGTCAACCCTTTTACCAGCAGTACTTTATTCAGACTTGGAACTCCAGGGCAGTCCAAATTACCAACTCCTTTGACTTCACCTTTAGCACCATCTCCAAAGGTCACAAAACTGGTGGTGTGAGGCTTAACATTATTGAGGAGATTTTTGATTCCAGTCATGTGTCTGGAACATCCACTGTCAAAGTACCAGCCTTCCTTTGCAGACATTCTCAGGGAAGTATGGGCTATCAGGGCAGTAGCCTTTTTCTTCCAATGAGGAGTATGTGGTACCCTTTTTGGCTTAGGTTTAGCACCTGAGTTTTGATTAGGGTATCCGTGCAATTTGAAGCAGAAGGGCTTTATGTGTCCATACCTCCCACAATGATGACATCTCCATCTTTGGTATTTTTTCTTCATGTATTTCTGATGTTGAGAGTTGTGTTGAGACATCTGCTTTGACAATTGTTTAACATGCCTAATCTTCTTGTCTGCACCAGATTTCTTAGCTTCCACAAATCCTAGACCAGATTTGTTTCCCACATTTTGTCCAACTTGAAGGATCTCTTCCAATTTATCTGATCCATTGGTCAACATCTTGACAGATTTTGTCATTTGGTTCAGTTGTGAGTTCAGTAATTGAACTTCCCCTTCTAGGTGACTTATTGTTTCAAGATCTGCCCTTTTTTCAGCCTCCAGCTTTATAATGAGTTTTGATTGTTTCTCATTCTGTACACAGACTTCAGCACTTCTGATACACAATTTCTTGTAGGTATCAGCCAGTTCTTCAAATGTCACTTCTTCATCACTAGTGTCACTTTCAGAAGTACAAACACTAGTTAGAGCAGTAACTAGTTTGGCAGATTCTTCTTCAGAATTACTTTCTGAATCATAGTCAGACCAAGTAGCAGTCATTCCTTTCTTTTGTTTCTTAAGAAAGGTAGGACATTCAGCTCGAATATGTCCATATCCTTCACATCCATGGCATTGAATACCTCTGCCTTGGTTTCCCTTTTCTTCTGACCTTGGTCTTCTGCTGGAACTGTCAATGTCAGAGGGAATGTTATGAACATTAGACCTTGACTTTGGATCCATTCTTTTGATGAGCTTGTTGAACTGTCTTCCAAGCATGGCAATAGCTTCTGAAATATTCTCTTCTTCATCCTCCATGTTTTCAACATCAGTGTTGGATACAAGTGCTATGCTTTTGTTCTTCTTGTCACCATTATCAGTGATCCCCATCTCAAAAGTCTGAAGAGACCCAATAAGTTCATCCACTTTCAACTTGCTGATGTCCTGGGCTTCCTCTATGGCAGTTACTTTCATTGCAAATCTTTTAGGCAAGGATCTGAGAATCTTCCTCACCAGTTTTTCTTCTGACATCTTTTCTCCCAGTGCTCCTGAGGTGTTGGCAATCTCCAAGATGTTCATGTGAAACTCATGAATGGTTTCATCTTCCATCATTTTTAGATTCTCAAACTTGGTAGTCAACATCTGAAGCCTTGACATTTTTACTTTGGAAGTGCCCTCATGAGTAGTTTTGAGAGTGTCCCAAACTTCCTTGGCCAGTTCATATTGATGTACTAGTCTGAAAATGTTTCTATCAATTCCATTGAACAAGGCATTTAAAGCTTTGGAATTTCCCAGAACTAACTCATCTTCTTCTTTACTCCAATCTTCCTCAGGCTTCAGACTGATTGTCCCATCTTTCTCAGTTATGGTGGGATGGATCCATCCTTTGTCAGCAGCTCTCCAAGCCTTTTTGTCCAGAGATTTTAGGAAGGCAATCATACGAGGTTTCCAGTAGTCATAATTAGTTCTATCCAGAATGGGTGGTCTATTTCCAAAAACTCCTTCTTTGTCCATAGTGCCAGAAAGTGATATCCTTAGATCTCACCCAGTAATACAGGCAGGGTGCCTGCTCTGATGCCAATTGAAATTCTGGCTGCAGATACTCAATGTCACGTTCAATGTTATGACACCGTATCTGACTTACTATATGACAGTAAATACAAAAACAATAAAGAACACAGTCAATTGTTTACCCAGTTCAATGTGCAACAACACCTACTCTGGGGGCTACCAAGCCAGGGAGGAAATCCACTATAAGAGATGTTAATTCAGGAATAAACCAACCAGTTTATCTCCTTCACTTAAGACCTACCCAATGCAATTTCAATCTAAGTACAACTTAAACCTGAGTTCCTACTCACTCCCCCTCAATCACAGCAGTGATACATAAAACAATTTGACTAATGAATTGATGAAGACACTCTTCAAAAACATACACTTGATTAAGCTTCACAGCTTTTTAATCAAGTAACACAACCACTCTTGCTTCACAGCTTTGAGTGATACACAACTTAACTTGACTATGCTTCACAACTTTAGTCAAGAAACATTCAAACACTCTTGCTTCAAAGCTTTGAGTGCTACACAACCCTTACAATTAAAAACCTATTCCAAGTCACTTATCACAATGATAATTGCTTGGAGTACAATAATTAAACCTATACAGTTTACAAATGATCTTCTGACCAAAAAGGGATTGCTTGAAAAACAGCAGCTCTGTTGAATATATAGCAGCTGCAACTTCAGTTAGGGTTTCCACAAAAACCTAGGGTTAATTCCGTTTGACCTTAAGACTAGGTCACAAGACTTTATTAACCAGGTTAGGGTTGAGCTAGGTTAACCCTCAGAAAACGCAGGATTCTGTTCTGGAAAGACTGAGTTATTTTCCTGAAAAAAAATCAGAATTAACCAACCTGCAAACCTGTTAGTTCAGAACAGGATGTCTTAACATCTGTTATGACATCTGAGGAACCTGTCTACTGATTTAGGAAAATGTGATCATTTTGCAAAATGCTCAGATACACACTTATAAACATCAGTACCTGAATGACAATATTTTTCTGCAAAGGTACCTAATGAATCAGTACAAACTAAACTAGAATGTTATGACATCAGTCATGACATTCACACATACACTTGGGTTTTACCAAAAATGCAAGCCAATACCTAAACAACTACAACCTCTAATGGACACCGCTTCATCTTAGTGGCCATTGACTATTTTACCAAGTGGGTGGAGGCATCTTCTTTTGCTTCCGTTACCAAGAACGTTATCACCCGGTTCATCAAGCAGAACCTCATTTGTCGTTACGGTATCCCAGAGAGGATCATTACAGAAAATTGTACGAATTTGAACAATACTATGATCACCGCCCTATGCGAGCAATTCAAGATCCAGCATCACAATTATTCCCCTTACCGGCCAAAGATGAATGGTGTTGTCGAAGCCGCAAATAAGAACATTAAAAAGATCATACAGAAAATGATAGTCACATACAAAGACTGACATGATATGCTACCATTCGCTCTCCACGGGTATCGTACCACAACTCGCACATCAACCGGGGCAACACCCTATTCTCTGGTATACGGCATGGAGGCTATCTTGCCTATTGAGGTCTAGATCCCCTCTTTGAGAATTATGAAGGATGCATGGCTGAATGAAGACGATTGGATCCAGACTCGACTTGATCAACTAAACTTGATTGATGAGAAAAGGCTTATTGTTGTCTGCCATTGTCAAATGTATCAAAAACGAATTATCAAGGCTTTCAACAAAAAGGGCAGACGCCAAGTGTATCAAGTTGGGGATCTGGTGATCAAACGTATCATACTACCACAAGGTGATCCCAGGGGAAAATGGACTCCTACATACGAAGGACCATTTGTAATAAAAAACATATTCTCTGGTGGCGTAATGATCTTGACCACCATAGATGGTGAGGACTTACCGCACCCTGCAAACACAGGCATAGTCAAAAGATACTATGTATAAGAGACCCGCTAGGTTGACACACCTAGGCAAAACAAGGGCATCTCGGTGAACCAAAAAGGTTTGGACAAAAATTAGGGATAAAATAAAAAATATGTACACCCGGCAAGCTGAAAACCCGAAAGGGAGACCTGGGCAAAAAAGGGTTTCCCGGTGGACTGAAAACCCGAAAGGGCGGTCCAGGAAAAAGTTAGGGAATTAAAGCGTATGACCATGTCCCGTTGGATCACCTTATGAACAACCTGACAAACTCAGAGGTTCCGATCAATTCAATCATCTTCGGACGAGGTAACAAGTAGACAAGATGCTCGGAGATACGAAGGCTATAGCAGAATGGGACCCCCATGATTATTGCACATAGCTATCTTTTCTTTGTATCAAAATTTTCATTTTTTACAACAGTATTCTCTTACTAGAATATTTGTCTCATTATACAATAATGCTTACTCAAAGTCAATACAAAGATATCCCTTTGAAAGTGCAAAACTATCTGTTTTTTCTTTACTCTTGTGTTTTGTTTACAAAAATGATTCATTTTTGAACATATGCGTTTGAACATAATTACTGTTTATAAATAAACAAAATAGAAAGACAATAACTGATGGCTCTAAGAGATAGGGAAACATCTCTAAGTTATTTCCATAAAAATCCCCCACAGTATGCAGTTCAATCCCCAACAGAACAGAGCTTCCAGTTATCAATCCACAATAGAAGTCGTCAAATTTCTCCGAATTCCCAGATAGGATTTTTCAAGCAGTACACGACATTTCCCTTACAACAGAGTTTATTTCTCCAAGCAGAAATTCATCAACTTTTAGACTTCACAACATGTAGACTTATACTCGATATACTCAACAGTAGTCAGGGATTTATTTTCCCCAATCCAACAGCAGTGTAGCAGATTAACTCACATAAGCATACATCGCACTCATATATCATAAACATTGATGACACGAATGCATTATACCATGCATTTCATACAACACGACTTTTCATTTTAGCTAACATTCTACCCTTTTCAGGATAAGGTTAACAGCTACCATTAACAATGTTCAAAGTTTTCAGATACAGTTCAGATACGCTCCGGTCATAGATGCCATTCTGATACTCATTCAGACTCAGCTCTCAGATATAGTTCAGATACGCTCCAGAAGCAGATGCCACTCTGATACTCGTTCAATTTTCAACTTCCAGATAAAGTACAAATATGCTCCAGACATAGATGCCATTCTGATACTCATTCAGATTCAACTTTCCGATACAGTACAGATATGCTCCAGACACGGATTCCATTCTGATACTCATTCAGATTCAACTTTTGGATACAGTTCAGATACGCTCCAGACACGAATTCCATTTTGATACTCATTCAAATTCAACTCTCAGATACAATACAGAAATGCCTCAAACACGGACGCCACTCTAATACTCATTCTTTTAGCTTACAAATTATGATTCAAAAGTCACTTTTGGATGGCATATACAAGCCCATATCCAACAAATTTCTAGCACCTCTCCAAATGGCATCTATAAGCCCATTCCCTCTACCATCATATCACCGAGTGCAAATTTCTGGGCACTCTAGTGTCCAATCATCTTCCACCTTCGAGTCATGAATGGAAAAACATGCCAATCTAACTCTTCAAGCTTAAGAAGATTGAAAAGGGGCCTCTGTTGTACCCCAAAATTTTCCCTCTCATTTATCAAGAATTTTCTCACAAGATCTCCCTTGACTCAAGACTGCACTAGGGTTGATCAGCTCAAGACATCTCTTTAAGCACTGGTGACCAAAATTAGGGTTGAGGTTTTCACAAGGATTTTTGAACTTCCAATGCCCCATATGACTTTCATGGATAATTATGGACCCCCAAGATTAATCATGCCAAGTTTCAAGCCTTGAATCACATTTTTGCTCAGCCAATTGAGTAGTTGACCTAAAAATCAGTTGTATTGGGAAAAAAGTCAACTATGGTCAATTTACAGTCAAACTTCATAATTTTTTATCCACATCAACATTTTAAACTCATATGTATCATTTTATCAAGTTTGAACCACAACTCCTCAAGAAATTTGATCAAATCTTCGAAAGGGCAAAATGGTAAAAAATAGGGTTTTGACTAAGAAATCGCAATTTCTGATTTTTGACCTAGAAAATGGTCAATTGGTTTAAGGCATGATCTCAAGAGTCCAATTGTATCACTTTGACCTAATGGAATGGTTCAAAACATTGCAAGTCCATTGGATTGACAAATGAATTTTTAGTCAACTGATCAAAAGTCAACTGTATGCTAAAAAGTCAAACTTTGACTTTTTGGTCAAATTCAAGTGCAAAAGATCGTAATTTATCAAAACATGTCAAAATATGAAACTTATTCATCAAGAAATCAAAAAGTCAAAATTTCTAAACTTAGAAATTTTTCTAAGTGTTGGAAATTTCATTTTTTTTATAACTTTGAACAAAATTTTCACCATGATGCAAGATAATTCAAGAGAAACTTCCAACATGAAAGTTTTAGATCTCCATGAAATATACAACTTTTATTTACACAACTCCTTCCAAAAATGCTTGGATCTCAAGATATAATTTTATGAACATGTGGTCATGAAACTAAACACTTAGTGAAATTATTCCCTAATTTGGTCAGAATTTTGACCTAACTTCATGGCACTTTTTCATATAGTTCTATGGGGAATCTTCAAAAGCAATTAAAATAGGGATTGTAGAGAACATTACAAGCTTTCCAAAATGTCCTAGAACTTCTTAAGATCATTCTTGAGTAGGGATAATCGAAGAGATGAAGTTAGGGTTTTCACACTTGAATTACAAGTCATTTTATGATGAACAAGAATTCAATTTCAAACCTATGCTGCACAATTTTGTTTTGCAGGCCTCTAAACCTCATGATCTATCCATAATTAGAAGATTACATTTGCTTTTGAGCTATTATCCACTTGATTCAAGCTTTGTCCAAGTAAATTTTCCATTAATGGAACAAAGATCACACTTCCATTTTGGAAAAGTGACTTTAATCACAAAGTCAACTTGTATGGAGATTTACACCTGTTTTTTCTGCACAAGCATGTTCTATAAACTCAGAACAAACATGTTTAAAGTTGCAAGCCACCCTACAAGACATGTACCTTACATTGAAACCATGCTTTTCAAGATAACTTCAAAAACAAGTCAAAAACTCATAACATGTGATCTTTGTTTTCTGGCCTCCTCAAGTCCTCTAACCTTTTCCATATATTTACACAAGTGCATTGCAAGCTAACACACGATTGAACAGGTCCTAAAACTCCCCAAAACCAGAAATTGCCATACAAGCTCAAAAAATTGTCATTTCTGATTTTTGAACCCAACTTCCAAATCCCCTCGTGCGTTTCTTGGCAAAACCATCCAAAAAGCTTCTAATACACATATAGAAACTATCCCAACCCCTGTTTTCAAACTGTAAAACCATTTACACCATTCTCCATTTTCAAAAACAGGCATTGCACATTAACTTCTTCAGCTTGATTCAAGAACTCTCAGCACAAAGTAAGCTTTGCAATAGCTTCCTGGAGGTGCAAGGAAGCTCACCCAATCATCAAAACACTTTGAAAGTAGCTCTAACTCAAAATACGATCTCCAACTGCAAGGTGGGTTTTTTGACTTTTCATCTCATTATTTAGGCATTGTTAGGTCTTGATTTGTGAAGATAAAATGTAGATAACTTTTCCACGAAGCTGTACATATCAATAGTTTGCATTTATATGGCCTGAGCTTAGAGGATTTTAGAGTTGAGGTTTTCTGAAATTTTTAGGGTTTGAATTAGGGCTAAAAAAATTCTCATTCATCTTTGACTGTTTGCTTAAGTTACTTATATGTTTGGATTCGTGGGAAGAAATGCTACAACTTTCATGTTTGAACTTTTCATTTTTGTTGAGAAATGAAGAAGATACATGTCCTTTGGCTGGAGGTTGAAGATGAAGTGTATTCAGGGCGCGTTTTGTGTTATGTATTTATTGTTTTATTTAAATTAACAGATGTATAGCCACCCCAGTGGTAAAGCGCGCGCCTGTTCACCCTTAGGTCCTGGGTTCAAGCCCCAGCGTGACCTTTTGCTATTTTTAAAATTTTCTGACTTTTTTTGTGTTCTTTTTGGCAGTGCTTGGGCTCTTCATATGGGCCTAGTTTTTCCCCTCATAATACTCATTACATTGCTGATTAACCCCCCTTTCCCCCCTTGACTTTTCTTTATTTTTTATTTTAATTTTATTTTTCTTCTTCATTATTATTATTATTATTATTATTTTTATTTTTATTAATATTAAATTTTTTATTATTATTATTATTATTATTATTATTTTCATAAAATCATAAAAAATCCAAATTAATTTGTACTTATTTTGTAAACTAATGTATTTAATTTTCCATAAAACAAAAGGATAAAAAACATTTTTTCTTAAAATAAATAAATTTCCTTTCTTTTCATAAATAATTTTAGACTTAGGATAAATTAATATATTATTTTGTTTTCTTAGTTAAAATTAATTTAGAACTTAGTTTATTTTAGTTAATTAATTTTTATTTTATTTTCATTAATTTAAAATGTTTTCATAAAAAACCTAAAAAATTCTTTTCAAATTAATTTCTTTCCTTAGTTAGTTTAAATTAATTTTATTTAATTTTAATTACTCATTTTCTTTATTTAGGTCAAGATAAAACCCTTTCATAAAAACAATAAAAATAATTTCTTTTTCCATTTATATTCTTGCATTTTTATTTTCAATTTTGTATAATATTCAATTTGGTTGTAATAAATAATTAGGTTTAACTTTCTTGCAATCCCCATTTGTAATTTGTACACCCCTCCCACAAGTATAGCATAGTAATTTTAAATTCCGCAATTTATCGCTTTATATACAAATGCTAATAATTAGGGTTTTGTATGGAAAGATTATAACCAATCAATTAAAAAACCCTAGTCAAAGGAAAAACAAGCATGAAAATAATACATTTGCACACAAACACCCCTAGGGTTATTCCACTTAGTTGCCTTATACAAAATGGCCATATTACGCATGTAAGGTATCTTATAAAAAACAAGCAAATACAAGATCATAGTCCCTCGATGACGCTATCTAAGTTGCCTTATAAATGATCTTAGTCCCTCAAAAAGAATGCTAAGATACCTTGCAACATTGCTAATCATGGTGATACGATGACCCACGCCCGTCCTGTTTACATCCAAAGATAGGGTTGCTTACCAAATCAATGGTAAGAAAACAATATCAAAGGAAAAGAAAATGAACAAGAAAGACATTTGAGTAGGTAGATTTCTCCTAATTACTTGCTCCATTTCAAAACAAACATCCTTGCTATTTTCAAAAATAATCACCTACACTTTCAAACATCTTACAAGCTGGAAAACATTTTCAAAAGATCAACATCTTTGTATACATTCTTATGAACAAGAATAATTACAAAGATTGCCTAAACAATAGCCTCTTTACAAAATACTTTCAAAAAACCACACAAAGCACAATTTCAAACAAAATCAAGTGATCTGGAAAGTAACTAAGAGCCCATGGAAAACCACGAATGAAAAGGGTGCTAATACCTTCCCTTTTTATAATCTACCCCCCGAACTCAAGAAACAATCTCAAAGGTCTTTCTTGTGCTTTTTCACCTTTCCTTTTGGATAAAAGAAAAGTCGGTGGCGACTCTTTCTAACCGCAACATTTACGATAAAACGCAAAACACCCAAGTCAGTTCTCCCACTGTATCACAGTGTGAAACAAAATTCATTTTTCACAACTAGTTGAGATAGAATTCAAGATAGACACCTTTAACCAAATATTTTGGGAAAAATAGGATTTTAAAGTCTATATTCCAACAAAATTAATTTCCAGAGACCTAATACATTCAAGAATCCCAATCAAAGATAATTTGACCTTTACAAGTTTTTAAAATTAGCAATTTAAGTCATAACTTGTGGTGTAAGAAACAAAAGTATCAAAAATGGTTTACCAATTCTACTAATTATGAAATCAGAGACTCAAGCATGATACAATACTACAATCAACACTATGTCATAAGGATGTCTAAAAATAATTTTTAGCATTTTTTATGTCCAAGGAAGATAGCAAATGGAGCCAAAGTGTGAAAATTATGATTAAAATAGGAAATACATTTACACAAATTTATAATGAATCAAAAAAAATGCAAATATTAGAAAATAAATTCTAGAATATGAAAATATACTATCAATATAGTGTGATATATTTTTGTGGAGTTTTTCTATATTTTTAAAAATGGTTAAAATAATTGAGAAAAAAACATAAGAAGCAATTAAATCTTATTAATTATTTAATAAACTAAAAATATGAAAATTCTAAAATAAAATTCTGAGACCTAAAATGGATCAATCAAAGTGTCAAAAATATTTTTCATATAATTTTTGTACAAAGGAAAGGTGGTCAGAAACAAAATTTAACAAAAAAGTTATGCAAAAAATCAATTAAACAAAATTAGTTAATGTATTAATTTTTTTTACCAATCAAATTATTTTTAAAAATTTTAGGAAATTTATGACAAATACTAGAAATTAGGATCAACCTATGGTAATTTTTTTAAGAAATTTTTAAGATGTTTTGATCAAGAAATAGAATCATAGAAAACTAATAAATTCAAATAATATAAAATGCATTAAAATTCAAACGATCCAATCAGGGCGCGGCACCTCACTTCATCTCATACCTCCAGCATACTCTAAAACGTGTTTCACAAACAGATCCGGTGCTTATATTCAGGTCCATCAAACGCGTTTGTTTCTCAACCAAAATCCATGAATTAAGGTGCAAATTAAAGCTGACAACATCATCTACCTCATGATAATCATAGAATTCACAATGGATCAAGGATCTAAGAGAAATATGCACACAAAGTTGTTGAAAATCACATTGTATGATTTAAGCTCCAATCAAGCAAACCAAGTACATCAGACCTATAGTCTGCCCAACTAATACATCATGAACATGAATTGATTCATCAAATCAAGCTGAAACAAGCAAATCGAAGTTCACAAAACTCACTGATCGGTCACATTTCTGTCTGGTTATCTATCTATTATCCGGCACGAAACCACATCTTTGGTAACACTTTAGCTAGTTTGTTTTACTGTTTTAGTCGCGTATGTTATTTTTCTCAATTTTTGTTTATTTACATTTTGTCAGTTAATTTTGTTAAATAAGGTATTTTTGAAATCTTGGTCTGGTAGTTCTTTTTGTATTCTCAGGTACGGGCGAAATTGCACAGGAATAGTGGTGGAAATGACAAGTTCAGAAGCATTCCCGTCGGAAATACAGTAGCTGACATGGGCGGCCGTGTCACCTGACACGGCCCGTGTCAGAAAGGATGCTGCACGGGCGAGATGAAGAAAAATTCAGAACCTGACACGGGCGCCCACGTCACATGACACGGCCCGTGTCAGAGAAGTGCTACACGGACAAAGTGAAGTAACATGCAGAAGCTGACATGGGCGCCCGTGTCACATGACACGGCCCGTGTCAGAATCCCTGGAGAATTTTTTGAAGGAGTGGACTTCAGTGGCCAACACGGTTGCCCGTGTCACATGACACGGCCCGTGTTGGCAAGAGCGGGACAGAAAAGTGATTTTTTTGAAATAATTCTATTTAAATTATTGGAGGTTAGTTCGGACTTTACGCAGACGTCTTGGGTGATCTGACACTATTTAGACCTAGTTTTGAGGAGTAGAGAGACACTTCTGGTTTTTTGGAAAAAAGGACAGCAAAGAACAAGAGGTAGAAAACGATCAAAGGTTGGGATGATGAAGATCAACAAAAGCGGAAGCAATTGAAGATCAGAGCAATTCCATCCTTTGTAATGTTTATTATTAAATTAGTATTTTCTTTGAATATTATGAAAAGCTAAACCCCCCAATGCTAGGGGGGTGTCCCTGAATTGCTTCTGTGATGAACCGAATTGCTATATTTTTATAATATCTATGTTTTTATGTATTCACTGTATTATGCAAATTCCTAATGCTTATCTTGTTGGAAAATTGGATATTGATCTATGGGTAAAGTAGGTTTGACTGATCACTTTATCACTACTTGTATAATACCGTCGCTAATTTCTCTTAGGAATAAGGATCTAATAGCTTTGACCGTAAATTCTTGATCTTTTATGTGTGATCGACATATGTTTGAATATCTAAGGAATTAGACTTTAAAATTTTATGTCATGGGTTTTCGGCTAAGGAATTAGGGGAAACTACTCTTAAGAATCGGTATTGGATTATGTAAGCATAAATAGTATAAATAGAAGTTCAATTCATTACGGAGAAATTCATACATCTTTTCCCTAGAATGTTCCATCATTGTTGTGATATTACTCTTTACTTTTTGTTTTTAGATTTACAAAGCAGAATTTTCTACCTTTACTCAAACTACCCCAATGCCCTTTTTGTCTAATTGAATCCTTTTCAACACTGTTAATTTTAACGCATTCCTCGAGATCGATACACAGGATAACTTCCTTTTATTACTACATTGGTAAAAATAGTACACTTGCTATTTTATCGATCAAGTTTTTGGCACCGTTGCCGGGGACTTCCAAATTTTCTGTGTTTAAATTACTCAATTAGGATTTTGTTGCTCTGCAACCAAAATTTTATTTTACTATTTTGTAGTATTCGCTCACAACTAATCATTGTCTAATCTTTTTATGTGAGGTAAGGCCTCAGCTGAATTTCTTTTTGACGCAAAACTAGAAAGATCACTGAGAGAGAGAATCAGAAAAGTTAGGCAAGAAAGTCAGAAGGGGAGAGAAGAAGTTCAATCAAATCCTTCATTGCAATTAGAGTCTGAAGCGATGGCTGCTGACCCATCGCTTGTGGAAAGACTTCTTGGAGACTATGGAGGAGCAAATGCCCCTATGGGCCGGATGACGATCATTAATCAACCAGTAAACGTCGACCACTTTCAGTTGCACCCTTCCACTATCAGGAAACTTGAAAGGAGACCGTTCTCTGGAAAGATTAATGAAGATGCAAACAAACATCTACATAGGTTTCTCACCATGACCACATCGCTTAAAATTGAGGGGCATTCAGAAGAAGCAAAAAAATTAGATATGTTCCCTTTTACATTGTCAGAGGATGCTGAAGAATGGTTCTACTCTTTACCGGCTGGAAGCATTACAACTTGGCAACAGATGGAGACTACCTTTCTCAACGAATATTTTCTTGCTTTTGTGTACATCCGTAGGAGGTATGACATTGTGAACTTTAAACAGAAGGAAGGAGAATCACTGGGAGATGCGTATAAGAGGTTTAAACGACTGTTGGTTGCATGCCCTACTAACAACATGGATGCAACCGAACAGATGTAAAATTTTGTAAATGGCCTAAGGATGAAGACTAAGCAACTCATCGACACAACTGTCGGTGGCTCAACTAAGTTTACAACAGCCACTGGTATTAAAAAGATAATTGAAGCTATCGCAGCAAATGAGCATTTAGAGTTGTATGACTGGAGTGTGTCCCAACCTGAAGGAATAATTGATTTGAAATTGGCTAATTAAGTTGTTAAGATGGAAGACCGAATTACAGCTGAAGTAGAAAGAAGATTGAAGAAGATGGCCATTGATACACAAACTGTAGCTCAGGTTCAACCGGTTCAACCCACGCATGCTAGCAATTGTGAAATTTATGGAGGACCTCATCTTACTGTACATTGTGTTGCCACTGCACAGCAAATTGAGGAGATAAAATTTCTCAGGCAAAACAACCCTTATTCAAATAATTATAATTCGGGTTGGAAAAATCATCCTAATTTCTCGTGGAAGGATCAACCAGGAAATGCCTAAAACCGACCACAGCAGCAGCAACCATATACCCAACCTCAGCAAGAATTTCAACAACAGGGGACACAGAAAGATGATTGGGAGATTGCCATTGAAAAGATGCCCGCTCAAAGTTCTCAATTTCAAGAAGAGACCAGAAGTAATCTAAAGAACACGGGGGCTTCCATTAAGAATCTAGAAATACAGATGAGTCAGATCGCACAATAACTTGCAGGTTCGCAACCGCAAGGCGCTTTGCCAAGTGCCACGGTCACTAATCCAAGAGACAACCATCACGTGAATGCTGTGGTCACTAGGAGCAGTAAGGCAAGAGATGTGCAGGAGAAAAATTCTGAAGAAGAAGACCTATTGTTTGAAGTTAATTTAGAGATTAAAGAAAATGAGGTTGAAAATGAAGAAGTAACTATACATGAAAGTGCGGTCCAAGAAGAACAAAAAGGAAAAGTCGCCGAGACGAAACCTGAAATTAAACTCCCTTTCCCCACAAGAAACAAGAAGAAGGGGCATCATGACAAAAACTTTAAAAAAATTTTAGAGATGTTCAAAAAGCTTGAACTCAACATTCCTGTCTTGGAGGCACTAGAGCATATGCCTACTTATGCCAAGTTCATGAAAGATATCATATCGAAGAAAAGAACCATCGATACCGACCCTATTATTCTAATTGAAACCTGTAGTGCTATTTTGCAGGGTATGAAGATTCCAGTAAAGAAGAAGGATCGAGGTTCTATTACTATCCCTTGCACTATTGGGGATAGATCTTTTAAAAAGGCCCTTATTAATTTGGGAGCAAGTGTCAGTCTCATGCCTCTTTCCATATACAAGAAATTGGGGATTGGTAATGTGCAAAACACAAGGATGACACTCCAGTTTGCTGATCATTCGGTGAAAAGACCCTATGGAATAGTGGAAGATGTCCTGGTGAAAATTGACAAGTTTGTTTTCCCAGTTGATTTTGTTGTTCTGGAGATGCCGGAAGATGAAGAGATTCCTCTCATTCTTGGAAGGCGATTTTTAGAGACCGGGAGATGTTTGATAGACATAGAAGAGGGTAGCATGACTCTGAAAGTCTATGATGAAGAATTGAAAATTGATGTTCGAAACACTATGAAGTATAAGGATGATATTGCCACGAGCCAACATATCGAAATAATTGATCAAGTGGTTGCTAATGAGAATTCTTTGAAGACACAACAACTACCGTTGGAAAAAGTGATGAGCTTATCAATTTTTGAAGAATCTGAAGAGGTGGATGAAAAAGATATGAAAGCTTTAGCCATGATGGATGCAATTCCATCATTCAAGGGGACTCGACCAAACCGGTGGGAGGATTTAAGGCAACCTTCAATGGAAGAGAAGAAAGATGAATCTAAGGAAGGAGCTGAATTGAAACAATTACCTGAGAACCTCAAGTATGTTTTCCTCGACACCGACAATAGGTGCCCGACAATAATTAGTTCCAATCTTGAAGCCCTCCAAGAGGATAAGCTCGTCAAAGTTCTAAAAAAGCACAAAAGTGCTATCGGGTGGTCAATTGATGATTTGAAGGGGATTAGTCCTACGGTCCGCATGCACAAAATTCTCATGGAAGATGATCATAAACCGGTTGTGCAACCCCAAAGAAGACTAAATCCCGCAATGAAAGAGGTAGTCAGAAGAGAAGTGGTGAAACTTTTAGATGCTGGGATGATTTATCCTATATCTGACAGTTCTTGGGTGAGTCCTATACATGTCCTGCCAAAGAAAGGAGGGACAACTGTGATCAAGAATGAAAAGAATGAGTTGATTCCTACAAGGACAGTTACCGGATGGCGAGTCTGTATCGATTATAGAAGATTGAACCTCGCTACGAGAAAAGATCACTTTCCGTTACCATTTATCGACCATATGTTAGAAAGGTTGGCCGGTCATGAGTACTATTATTTCCTTGATGGTTATTCGGGGTATAATCAGATAGCTGTTGTACCAGAAGATCAAGAAAAGACAGCATTTACATGGCCTTTTGGTATTTTTGCCTACAGAAGAATGCCATTTGGGTTATGCAATGCACCTGCTACCTTTCAAAGATGCATGCAGTCGATTTTTGCGGATATGCTTGAAAAATATATGGAAGTCTTCATGGATGACTTCTCAGTTTTATGTAAATCGTTTGATAATTGTTTAAGTAACCTTGCTCTTGTCCTAGAAAGATGCCAGGAGAGCAATCTTATCCTTAACTGGGAGAAATGCCACTTCATGGTGCGCGAAGGAATAGTCTTAGGCCACAAAATTTCCTACAAGGGAATAGAGGTGGACCAAGCAAAGATCGAAGTAATATCAAAGCTTCATCCTCCAACAAATGAGAAAGGTATTAGAAGTTTCCTTGGGCATGCAGGTTTTTACCGTAGATTCATAAGAGATTTTTCTAAAATAGCAAAACCTTTAACAACCCTTTTGGTTAAGGATAGGGCTTTTGTGTTTGATAAAGAGTGTGTCGTAGATTTTGAAACATTAAAGAGTAAATTGGTGTCAACACCTATTGTTGTAGCCCCTGATTGGTCTCTCCCTTTCGAGATCATGTGTGATGCTAGTGATATTGCAGTAGGGGAAATTCTGGGACAACATAGATAAAAACTGCTGCATGTTATTTACTATGCGAGTCATGTGTTGAACCCTGCATAGATGAACTATGCAACTACTGAAAAGGAGTTGTTAGCCGTGGTTTACGCCTTTGATAAATTCAGGCAATATATGTTGGGTTCTAAGGTCATTGTTTATACAGACCATGCTGTTTTGAAGTATTTATTCGCTAAACAGGATTCTAATCCAAGACTCTTGAGATGGATTCTACTTCTTTAGGAGTTTGATGTGGAGATTTGTGATAAGAGAGGCTGTGAAAACACCATTGCTGATCACCTCTCTCGTATGTCACCTATTGATGAAACAGAGGTTAAGCGGCCATTGCTACATTGGTAAAAATAGTACACTTGCTATTTTATCGATCACTCACCTCAATGTGAAATTTGGGATCTCGATTACTTAGTTACAGAAGCAAATAAACTTCCCAGTCTTGATCTACACACTTCAATGGAGATGAATCCACATAAAATTTAAAGAACGCACAGTTGAATTCAAAGAAATTGCGAAAACTTCAAAGAAGAGAAGAAAACTTCAGATCTGGATTTCTTTCAATGGTGAGCGTGTTCGAGGAAAATGAGACTTAGAGAGCATTATATAGAGTGATTAGAGAAGGTTAGAAGAGGAAATTGGTCATCAAAAATGTTAGAGGGCCTGATTGAAAAATTTGGTCAAAAATTGAGTGCACATGGGTCTCTGCATTTTACTCGTGCATTCCTTGATATCTCTTGCATTTTGTGTTCCAAATATCATCAGATGAAAACCTCAAAAGCTACAGGTTGTGACTCATTGAGTAGAGTCAGTGTTGGTGAATTGGCTTTTCTTGGCAAGTTTTGAGAATTTTGAGTACAAGCAAGTGCCATAGCCTATGGAACACAAAATTGCTGGCATTATGGGCCTCAGCAAGTCACAAATAAATCATGGTATTGATTAGAAGCAAAGAGGATGGCTGGAAATGAAGTTTGCAAGAAAATACATTTTGCTTGCTTGGCCAAAATACAATAAAATGGAATGAAATTCAAAAGACCATAACTTGCTCATCCTTTGGAATTTGGATACAAATGAGTACAATTTGGAAAGTTATTGAAAATCTCTACAACCTTGTAGTTTTGAGTGTTTTCAATTGGATCAATTAGAGTCTTCAAAAATTGGCACGAAAATCACTGAATTTTAAAAGTGACCTATAATTTTAACATGTGATCATGAGTCCTAAGATCTATAACTCTTAACCCTTGCATGTTTTGCTTTTGGTAAAAGAAGAAAAGTTGCAGAAATCTCTCTTAGCTTTCCAAGCATATAAGACTTGCAATTTTTGGATCAAAAATGAATAAGTTATGAATTTTTGAAATTTAGTGCATACCTTCCATTTTTAGTAACTTTCCAAGTTTCTTCATGAACGAGTTACATTCCAATCTTCCACTTCTCTTGACCTTGTGCTGAAATTTACTTTGAAAAATGAAAATAGGATGTTTGAATGAATGGTTGACCAAAATTTCTATTGGTCAACCTCTGATTTTGACCGATTGTGACCAAAATGACCATTTTGCCCTTTCTAATCAATTGAACCATTTCCAATCCAAACTGAACCTCAATATTTCAGCCAAAGATGCTTAATAACATGTAGTGAAGCTTGGAAACAAGTTTGGGTGAAAAATTCAGAGAAATCATAATTAAATCGAAAACCCTAATTTGCACCTTGTGTTAGGAGATATTTGATCAAGCTCCAAAACCCTAATTCCACTAGACATCATGAGAGATTTCTTGAACAAATTTGACTCCAATGATGATGAGAAAATGATGCTTCAAAGCTTGGCTCATATAAACCTAAATTAATTCAATTTGGACAAAACTCTAATTTTGACTGATGATTTAAAATAATGTGATTCAACAAAATCTTCAACCTCCTGATGATCCAATGAGAAGGATGAAATGTATTGAGATATTAGAAACCCTTGTGACTTGAGAAACCAAAAGTTTGAGATAATGAGCTCCCTTCTTGCACTACTTGTCAATACCATTAACCAGCACAACTTGTAGACAACTTGAGAACCAAAGTACCTTGATCCCATCACAAGAGGATGCACGCAATGCAATATGATGTTTATGATGAAACATAAGCCTGAATTAAGAGGGTAAATTTTGGGGTGCAATAGCTGCCACTATTCAGTCGTCTTTAACATGATAAGTGAGAAAAGTGACAACTTTCGAGCATTCAGAGTTGAAGATGATTGAATATTAAAGAACCCGAAAATTTACACTCTTGAAAAAGAAACAGGATCCCCCAAGGATAAAGGATGCCAGCAGACACGGGATTTTGAAGGAGATGAACGAAACTAAACTTCAGAACAAAGTGTCAGGATAAAACTGGACCACAAAAAGGGGGTAAGATAAGACTCGAACCACAGAGAATAGGAAAAACTAAACTCTAGAAAAGTACGCGGGACTGAGTGGCTAGAGTGCGTGATTCTAGGAGCACCTGCTAGTCTCAAACCAAGGGAAGACAATAATATGAAAATAAAACACCCCAGAGGTTATAATAGAGACAAATTTCAACCCAAGATAGACAATATGAAGGAACTGAAAGAATCCCAGGAGTAAGAAACAAAATAAGACGAAACTAGATTCATTATGACTAATTAGACAAAACTAAACTAGATGAGTACCAACACGAAAACTGGATTTCACGAAAGGGTAACGAGGAAAAACTAGGACAATAGCAAACGTGATTATAACACATGTTTCTCAAAGTACCTGCGGGTCTCTAACCAAGGGAATACAGTGAGATGAAACTGAAAGACCCCAAAGGTTATAAAAGTGCCAAGTTTCAACCCAAGATAAACTCTATGAAGTAACTGAAAGGATCACAAGAGTAAGAAACAAAATGAGACGAAACTCGACTCATTATAACTAGTTAGACAAAACTAAACTAGATGAGTACTAGAATGAAAACTGGATTTCATGCACGGGTGAGGAGACAAAACTCAAAACTCGACCCAAAGTAAGGTGATTAGGGCGTACTACTAAAAACCTGCTGAAAATAAGTATCAGGACGAAACTGGTATTCAAAAGGTACATCAATAAACATTGGAATGAAACAACGAGGTTGGTAAATACTAAACCCGAGAAAACTACATCAGGATAAAACTGAGCTACAAACAAGAGTAAACACTTGACCATTCAAATGATTAACATCAACATGATATTTGTATGGGATGAAAATGAGATACTAAGGATGAAGACCTCGATGGGGATATAATCCGAAGTTTTAGAAAATTCATTGGGGGAAAACATAAACAATAATGGCTTATGCTCTGATGCATGTTTGAAGTTTTTTATAGCGTAATGCTCCATATAATGGAAATGCTACGCGGTTGGTAGATGCAATGTGATGATGCATGTTTAAATGCTTCACCAGGTAATGGCCAATTGAGAGGCCAACAACCAATAGGTCAAAACCTGACAGGACTTGCAAAAATAAATTGCAAAATCCAATGGAGAAGAGAAGATATAAGGAACCGCTGGAGAGAAACCCTTAAAGAGATGAAACTCTATGGGAAGTAAAAGAACGTATAACCGGTAGAAATAGGCTACAATCATTGAGAGGATTCGCAAAAATAAATTGCAACCTATGCTGGAGAATATTATGTCAAAACTGTAACTTCTGGATGAGAATGACAAATAGAAATCGGCTGGGGCTAGAGAAGATCAGGGTAACACTGTTATCTCTTGAAAAGACGACATGCATCATGTTGAGAATGACACCAAGATGATAAATCAGATGTGGGAAATGAAACCTTTGCTGGGGAAACTTCCGTCAGAAAATCCTTTACCGCTTTCCAAAGATTAACAAAATATGAATTAATCGACCATCATCAACTATATTAGTGATAAGGAAAGATCCTTGAATAAGGATGCCCCAAGCGACAAATTAGCCAGGAAATGAGAGGCCAGGACGATGAATCTCTAAATGAAAATTCGGCTAAGGAATTGAAACTTCTTCAGACTGTGAATCCTCATCTAAGCAACTTCATTAGGGATAAGAAAAGTATTCAAACTTGAAGTCTCGGAATGAAGCCTTTTTCTTGAAATTTTTTTTATTGGAGATAAAACTTTGCTGAGGAAACAAAACTCCACTAAGGATACAAAACTCTGCCGGGGAGCGTATCTTGCTAGGGATTCCAGAACCTTAGGTGTGTAACCATAAAATAGACCATAAAGATAGTCAAACAATATCAACTTTACTGGGGATACGATGATCTCATCCGACACTAATTCCCCTAAGGACAGTAAAAGATTCTTGTGATAGAGAAATGCTCTAACAACTAACTCAGATGGGAAAATGAGAATTTCTGAATGCATACTTCAATGATAATTCAAATTAGAATGTAAACTCTACTGGGAATAGTCTTTACTAAGAACGAGATAAAGCTCATCAAGACTTGGTTGGGGGATGAAGGTTTCTAAAAACCTTATGCGCCTCAAGAATCCCTCATATGGTACTATTGAGGAGAAATAACTCTGCGGGGAATTCCTTATTCCAAAGTTCAAAAATTAGAGGTAAGACTCTTGCATGGGTGCTAACACGTTGAAACTTACAGAGTGAACAACAATTCATAGAGTGGACTTCATAGGATTTGTACCATCATTGATATGTTGCCCCAAAGTCGTAGAACTTTGAGAGGTCGATCCTCAACCCGACTGCCCCAGATTGGTGAAACTTCGACTGGGGATACATTTTGTACAATTCTCAAAGGAATCCTTGAGCACCATGCCCTTTAATATTATCACTTCTCGTGAAACAATTGGCCTCATATCCAACGGAGTGATCACATCTTCCCTTTTAAACAAAATTAAGCACTTCACTGATGTTCATTGTGTAAGCTTTTTTTGATGTCAAGCAATTGTTTTGCATGTAGAAGAATGTTTTTTATGATAATGAAAATTATAATGCAATTGTTATATAAGCCCTGAAGTTGCAAACTTTGAATGAAAAATATGTCACACCTTTGTTGTGAATGAATCACTAGCTAAAAGTGAAACATTTCAAAAACTTTTGAAATAAACATGATACAGGCAATAAGATACCAACATGGATATGTAACACATACTTGGGAGTTAGAAACACCATCCTATTGTAGTATGCCTTCGAGTTAAACCCATGTTTTAGTTAGGGCTTTTAAAGGTTGTAACGCGGCCTGGTTCATGGTTTTTAGAAAAATATTTTTAAGGCTTAAGTTATTTGGTTCCCACCCCCTCCGTGATGTTCTCCGGTCTTAAGTTCAATTGACTCAATACAAGCATTCATTTCTCAAAAGAGTTCATGATAGTTGAGGAACCACAATGATATCTTGGACACGACAACCACTTAACCTTTAGTTTTTTGGGTGTTCCATCACACGACTTTTCTTTTGATGAAGATTTCTATTGGGTAATCCTTTTCTTCCTTTTGGGATTTTCAAATTCTTTTTCTCTTTCCCTAACTTCTTCTTGGACAAATTCTTTTGGAATTTCAATTTGGAAGTCCAGAGGGATACCCTAACTTTTTCCTAAGCGACTTTGTTTTTTAAGTTCGACATAACATGGATTTTTGTTTCTTTCCTGTTCACACTTTCCCTTTTGAAAAATTCGTGTGATCCTGAGTCTTTGACCTTTTTTTTGTGAAGAAAGTGACTGCCTCATTTCTTGGTCAACGAGGGATAACCCTTGTTGTATCGATTCGATCACGACCTTAGTTTTTTGTGAGGAAGTAACCATTGTGGTTTTGATATTTTCCCGATCTCATAATGGGAGGGATAAGGTGTGGTGATCCTCAGATAGGACAACCCTTTTAAAATTTGAATGCTCGATCAAATTAACTAAACATCTACCCTGCCCCTAGTTGAAAATAAGGATTTTTTTCAAATAGAAAAGAAACTCCTACTTCGAAGGCTCAGAGGGGTTAAAGAGGGTCTATCTTCCTTATATCTCCGATGTTTGGGGATTTGAAACAAGGCCTGTACATCGTCAACAAGGTTCTACTCAAAAGTATACAATCAAAGATATTTCATTTAACTATCGTCATCCTTCCTCCAATATTTGACTAGGCAAAAGAGTTGGCATAGTTGGTATCAAAATGCCGGAAAATTATTCAAAGAGTGATAACAAATGGATTAGGTAAAACGAAAGGATTGCTTCAAGGAAAACATACTTATTGCATTAAGATTAACACTAAAAAAAACAAGTTCCTACATGCAGACAATGTTTAAACAAACAAGCAAGATACATATGAAAATGCTGTAAAGGAAAAAAATGCCATTGTAGAGGAGAATTGACTCCATCTGGACTTATTGATCTTGAAGACGCACTGTAATCTTGATGCTTATTCTGGCGCATGACTTCTTTGTTATTGAGGGGAGTTTGCAAATGGCATTTCTTTCGTTTGTACTCTCGGAGAAATGGGCATTCACTTGAGAGAAGTAAACTTTGGCCACTATCATGGGGCAATGAAACGATTCGGGGAAAAATAAAATATTCACAAACAAGTAGACGAGTGTTCCATCAAGAGGAAGCTCCTCGCATAGTATGACAATTGTTTTTAATATCCACATTTCAAGTAACTTTAAAAACCAATGAACTATAAATTTAATTATCATGTTTATGTAGGGTCAACAAAATTTATATGCACATGTTTATCAAAATATTGGACTTTTTTTTGCAAACAAAATAGTAAAAGGAAGTTATGTGCACATATATAAAAGAGGATCCTTTATTGACTTGAAAAATCAGCCTCTGAAAAAGGCATTTACATTTGGAAGCAAATCCTATAAAGAGGTAATTGAGAAATCAAAACAAATGAGTGTTTACAAATGGCAATGTGAATATGAAGAATTCTGCTATAGCTTTGATGGCCTTAACACTCTCATCCCCTTGCTTTCTGACGAAGCATTCTTGGACTTGTTCCAAACCCCTTCCAAGTGCCTGAACGATAATAGACGCAAAAGACACGTGGGATCCAATGTTGAACGTAATTATTTGCTTTTAAATCCCTAACTTTTGCTTGAATCGCCCTTAAAGGTTTTCAACTTAGAGGGTATGTTTCATGCAAAGTATTTTTTTAACTACGTCAGCATTCACAGGTAGTGGGAAGTATTCACCGTCCATGGTTGTGAGCATCATCGCTCCACTAGAGGAAAACTTTCTGACCATAAATGATACTTCATAAGTCGGAGCCCAAATGCCTCTAGGATCACCCTGAGGAAGAATTATCCTCTTTAGCACAAGGTCACCTGGTTTGTAACACTGAGGCCACACCCTCATGTCAAAAGCCTTCCTCATCCTTTGCTGATATACCTGACCATGAGACACAAACGCCAACCTCTTCTCGTCAATGAGTTCTAACTAATCCATCTGATTCTGTACCCATTCAATTTCATCAAGCTCAACATCCTTCACGATCCTAAGAGAAGGAATTTCGACTTCCACCGGCAACACTGCTTCCGTGCCATAAAACAAAGAAAATGGGGTTTCCCCGGTCGAAGTACGCACAGTGGTACGATAACCATGCAAAGCGAAAGGCAGAATCTCATGCCAATCTTTATAGGTTACCACCATTTTCTATACAATTTTCTTAATATTCTTATTGGTCGGTTCAACAACACCATTCATCTTCGGTCGATATGAAGAAGAGTTGTGATGCTTGATCTTAAAGGACTCACAAAGCTCCTTCATCATTTTGTTGTTCAAATTATACCCATTATTAATAATAATCTTTTCACGTACTCCATGACGATAGATAATATTGTTCTTAATAAAGCGAGTTACCACTTGCTTAGTAACATTTGTATAGGATGCAGCTTCGACCCATTTGGTGAAATAATCAATGGCAACCAGAATGAAGCGATGTCCGTTGGACGCAGTCGGTTCAATCTTGCCGATCATATCAATTCTCCACATCATGAATGACCAAGGGGAAGTCAAAACTTTCAGTGGTACAGGCGACATATGCACTTTATCAGCATAGAATTGACATTTGTGACAAATCCATGCATGGCTATAACAGTCAGTTTCCATGGTGGACCAGTAATAGCCAGCTCATAAAATCTTTTTGGCCATGGTATGTCCACTGGAGTGGGCCTCGAAGTCACCCTCATGTATTTCTTCAATGATTCTAGCTACTTCTCTCTTGTCAATAAATCTAGGCAGTAAACCATCATAATGCCTCTTATATAACACACCACCACTAAGGAAAAATATGGCCGAAAATCTTCTCAAGAACTTCTTGTCTGTGACGGACGCCACTTCAGGGTACTCTTGTGTTTCAAGATATCTTTTAATATCATAAAAACATGGGTTACTGTCTAATTCCAAATCGGATTTAAAACAAAAAGCTAGCTCCTCCAATCTTCTGATGATGATGGAAGGTGCTTCATTTTCTCAATTAACTTTAAACATGGAGGACAACGTTGCCAGTGCATAAGCTAGATTGTTCTCTTCTCTAGAAATATGTTCAAATGTGATGTATTCGAAGTACGGAATCAACTTCATAACATGCTCACGATAGGGAATCACGTTCTAATGATGATTCTCCCAATCTCCATTAATTTGGCTGATTGGAATCTACATAATCTTTCAAGTATTTGATTCACAAGTCGATTGTTGCTTCAATACCATAAATGCAAGCTTCATATTCGGCCATGTTGTTAGTACAATCTAAATAAATACGAGTTGTGAAAGGAATGTGGAATCCCTCAGGAGAGGTCATAATAGCTCCAACATTGTTGCCCATAGCATTGGAGGAACCATCGAACACAAGCGTCCAACGTGATCTTGGATCGGGTCCTTCATCTGGGCTTGGGATATTACAATCCCGAACATACATTATTTCCTCATATGGAAATTTGAACTTCATTGATTCATAATCGTTCATGGGTTGATGAGCAAGACGATCAACCAATATACTACCTTTGATTGCCTTTTCTATAGTGTATTGGATATCATATTCAGTGAGTATCATCTACCAACGGGCTACCCTTCCCGTGAGAGCCGGATTCTCAAAAATTTACTTGATTGAATCCATTTTGGATATCAAGTAGTTGGTGTGAGTTAACATATATTGTCTTAAGCGTTTGGCAGCCCAGGCAAGTGCACAACAAGTTTTTCCAACAGTGAGTACCTTGACTCGCACTCTGTAAACTTCTTACTTAAGTAATAAATGGCATGTTCTTTCTTTCCCATCTCGTCATGTTGACCGAGGACACAACCCATGGAAATTTACAATAAAGTTAAATACATGATTAATGGCTTTCCTTCCACCGATGGCATGAGCATCAGAGGTTCCTGCAAATAATCTTTTATTTCGTTGAATGCCTTTTGACAATCTTCATTCAACCTAACCGTCTGATTTTTCTTTAATAATTTGAATAGAGGTTCACACGTGGTTGTGAGATGAGAGATAAATCTAGAAATGTAGTTTAACCTCCCCAAGAAATCGCAGACTTCTTTTTCTGTTTTCAGTTCGGGCATTTCTTGTATCGATTTCACTTTTGCAGGGTCAACCTCGATACCTTTTTAACTTACAATAAAACCTAACAACTTGCCATATCTCACCCAAAGATGCACTTATTTGGATTCAGCCTCAACAAAAATTGCCTCAGTCTTTCGATCAACTTCCCTAGAGGAACAAGATGCTCCTCTTCAGTGTTAGACTAGCAATCATATCATCCACATAGACCTCAATCTCCTTGTGAATCATATCATGAAAGAGAGTAACCATGGCACGCTGATACGTTGCCCCTTCATTTTTCAAACCATACGAAATCACCTTATAGCAAAAGGTTCCCCAGGGCGTGATAAATGTTGTTTTCTCCACGTCTTCCAGCACCAACTTAATTTGATTGTAACCCGAAAAACTGTCCATGAAGGAAAACACTTTAGAGTGAGCTGTATTATTGACTAACACATCAATACGGGGAAGAGGAAAATCATCCTTAGGGCTTGCTCTGTTCAAGTCCCTATAGTCCACACACATCCTGACCTTACCATCTTTCTTAGGCACAGGCACAATATTTGCAATCCACGAAGGATAGTTGATGACTTTCAAGAAATTTGCATCCAATTGTTTATGAACTTCTTCTTTAATCTTCTTGGAAATCTCAGGATGAGTTCTTCAGAGCTTTTGCTTGACAGGAGAGAATCCTTCCTTGAGAGGTAGACGATGTACCACGATATTAGTATCCAACCCTGGCATATCTTTATAAGACCAAGCAAAAATATCAGAATATTCTCGTAGTAGCTCAATTAATCTGGCCTTCATACTTTCTTTGAGATCTGCCCCTATCATGACCTCTCTTCTTACCTTTTTTGTGCCAATATTCACTACCCCGATTGACTCTTGGTTCGAATGGATAACCTTATCTTCTTGTTTCAATAACCTTTCTAATTCCTCAAGAAGGTCGCGATCCTCATATGCCTCCTCTTCACCTTGGTAGATGGGATTATCAAAGTCATAGTGAGCGATAGTAGAGTTGTTATTAATATAATCTGTGGTGGAAGTGCATCTGCATAAATGATATTTTGGTGTTTTAGTGACAGTGTGTGGAAAGGAAACATCCAAAGATAGGGTTACTAACAAAATCAATGGTAAGATAACAATGTTAAAGGAAAGAGGAAATAAACACGAAAGACTTTTGAGTAGGTAGATTGTTCCTAGTTGCTTGCTCAATTTCAAACCAAACACCCTTGCTATTTTCAAAACAAAAACCAACACTTTCAAAAAACATCTTTCAAACTTAAAAACATTTTCAAAAGATCAACACTTTGTATACATTCTTACGAACGAGAATCATTACAAAGTTTGCCTAAATGATGGCACCTTTTCAAAATACTTTCAAAAAATCACATAAAGCAAATTTTCAAACAAAAGCAAGTGATCTAGCAAGCAACTAAGAGCCCATGGAAAACCATGGATGGAAAGGGTTCTAACACCTTCCATTTTCATAATCTACCCCCCGAACTCAAGAAAACATCTCAAAGGTCTTTCTTGTTTTTTTCAGCCTTTCCTTTTGGATAAAAGAAAAGTCGGTGGTGACTCTTGCTAACCGCACCATTTGCGATAAAACACAAAATAACCAAGTCAGTTCACCCACCACGTTACACAATGACATAGTTTCCCATATTGGCATGAAGGAAAGATTCTTGGAGATTGAAACAAAACTTGAAGTATGGAAATTAACATGAAGTTCAAGACATTTAGGATTAGGCTTTGTATAATTTTCGTAAATCTCCAAGATTGTAAAGATATCATCTTTCGTAACTTGTATACTTGAAATTATGAGTGACAATTAAATCCTAGTTATTTAAATAAAACTCTTGGATAACCTTTGTATGATACTTGCACTTTTTGTAGAGAAATGTTCTTGTAATTTTGAAAAGAACTTGAAAGAGTCTAGTCTTGTGATGAACATGATAATGCTTGCCATTTAGTATTTGGTACTTGAATTCAAGATAATCCACATTAATGGACTTGAATGAGTTTTGACTTTTGAATGAGCTTGAATTAAATTTGAATGTCTTGTTACTTAAATCTCAAGAAATCAAATTGTCTTTTCCTTTCCAACCTTGCAAGCTTGATGAACATGCTTAAATTCAATCATAAGAATCAATGTCTTGAGGAAACAATCATAGCATGGATTGAAATAAGAGGCTAAAATCATTCTAAGTCACAAAATAATCCATAATGTTTCAACATATTCCATGGCATCCTAAGCACATTTTGACTTCGATTGTTAAAAAAAATTTGTAGATGAAATTCCTCATGATAATTTGCAAAAAGAATTGTCTTAAGATATTGAAAATTAATGAAGTTATGATCCTTGAAAGTCAGGTAGTAATTACTTGACATTAGGTCAAAGTCTACAAAATAACCTCTAAAGTATTCAAATATTTGACGATCTTACACACATAATTGGCCCTTGACTTGTAAAGATAAGTTGGAGAAGACGTCAAAAAAAGCCAAATGCCCAAAGAATCACTCAAAAATATTGAATATAGAAGAAGTAATGATATTCTAAACTTGACTTTGAAAATGTTGACTTGTGGTCAAAATGCTTTGAATCGACTTGCAAATTTGATCTTTCCTCGCATTCCTAGATATATTAGTGCACATATGGGCCATTGATGATTAAATCTTAATTGTGCTTTTGGTTAAAGGATAAAATTTGAGGAAGTAGTCTTTGAGAATTGATGATTCACCATACTTGAACAGTTGAGGGATCTAAAATCCTAATTGAGGCGCAACACCTAACGCTCTTGATGCAGACCTGTTTCTGCACATGAAATCAAAGAAAGACAAACATACACCTTTGTATGGGATTAGAAGTTAATGATGCATAAAATAAAATGTTCATAATAATTGATGATCTCTGCATAAGCAATTCTCAAAGGTGAGCAAATTAAAAACCAATTATATCTCGTGACCTTGATGCTTTATGAAAATGCAAATGAAGGTGGGATCTTAGGTCAAAAATTTGGGTACGATACTATCAGAGTATGTTCATGGGTTTGAATCCCATCGACTGACACTAGGGGGAGATTATTGGATTATTTAATCCAGCGTCAACCTTAGGGATTCGAAGAGCTTAACATCCCACCCATGGCGCTTAGCATGGGCTAGGTGCAGCCCCAAAAGAGCTCATACTATATGGAAATAAAGTTGTGCCTTCACTAAAAGAAATTTATTTTAGCGTAGTGGTAAGCGCTTGATCTAGTTAACTAACCACTTACCAAAGTAAAAAAATATGCCTTGTTTTCTTTTATCTATGGTTCAAGGTAGGGTTTCAATCTAAATCATCAAACATGGTTTCCTCGGTTAGGGTTTGCTTCCCTCAAATTCAAAGTGTAACCAATCATTGGTTCTCAAGGGCTTTATTATCAAAACATGGCCTCTCATATCAAAGCATAAGGTATTAAGCATTATTCAATCTCATATTGATCAAGAATACTTCAAGGATTGATAGCCTGTTTCTCAAGAAACTTCAAAGGTTCATGTGTTTATTTCCATGCCTTCTTTAACAAGTTATCTCAAGAAACATGGCCAATTTTAATCAAATAACCTTCAACGAAATACCATTTTAAGTTCATATGATCATCAATGTACCTTGAATTTCAAGAACAACTCAAAAGATTCAAGTTTGATCAAGGTGGTTTGACCAAAAAGTCAACATTTCATGTCCAAGTTCAAAATATCATAAATCACTCATTTTTCAACATTATTTAGTGATCCTTTGATAATATGACTCTCCTTTACATCATATATAACTTCACTTTACTAGTAAATAGCTAATGTTTGTAAGATCATCAAAAGTTTGAAGACGCTGTAGGTCACTTTGTAGACTTAGTGAAATTTGAGCTAATTTCAAGTGATTATTGCTCAACTTTCCCAAATCATAACTCTCTCATTTTAAACCTTTTTGAGCGATTATTTTTTATGAATATCATTGGTGATGCTCTATACAATTTTTATTCAAGGTTCAAATTAAAATTATGCTTGGAAGGCCATGGAAAGTTATTGGACATTATAGGTCATTTTAAGTCATTTTAGACTTAGAAACTTTGGGACTTCTAATCTCAGGTCATTGCACCAACTTCAATTGACCATAAATTTTTCCTTAAGCATCCAAATGCAACCTTTATTATCACATTATTTTCTTTTTCATAATGTGAGTATTTGGAAAAAAGAATGAGTCATAAAGGTTCCTTGTATATGATTTCCCATTGGTGTGAACTTGCCTCCATGAAACTGATTTTTGTCCAAAGTCAGGTTTGAGAAATTCCAAATAACTTCAAATTGAATCAAAATGTACACGTGAAAAGCTCATGGTGATGATTAGTGATCTAACCAGATACAAAACGACTCAAATGGGAAGGAATTACATATGTTTTGATCACTTTGCACTCAAGTTTGGTCACGCTTCTCATGCTTGTGAATTCACACAGATTTGAATCAATTTGGCACGTGTGAGCATCCATCCTCACCTCCTATAAATAGAGGACATCACTCCCTTAAATTTCAAGCTTTAGAGAGCCATATAATCCTTGCTCCGCCTTCAATTTTTTTTGCAGAAAACCTTGAGATTGTGAAACCTCTACAAGTCATCTCAACTCAATATCTTTATTAACACACCTTCCTAGAAACCTAGCTAAGCTAACACAATAAGAACCAAGGTCCGAGTCTCCATAAAACTCTCCAACCAAGTCCAGTTTCAAAGCATTTCATCCACACTTTGTTCAGGTAGATAGAATCATCATTTTGAACAAACTCAAACACCACAATGTAGTCCTTTGCTTTTTTAAGCTCATCCTTCTTTTAGATTTCATTTTCATTATGATTTATTCATTTAATTTTGATTTTATTTTTCAAAAGTTTTACGAGTTTTCATTAAATTCATTTTACTCACTTTATATAAATTTTCACAATGCATATGGTTGAGATCACAATGAAGAGACGGCCACAATGGTGGTGGTCTCAGTGTCTCATGTTGCAAAAATTGAAAACTCTGGTGAAGGTGATCGTGGAAGATGACTAGACGAAGAAAAAGATGAGCTGAATTTGTTTTTCATATTTGGACCAATAACACACATGCACTTGTTTTAATTTGATTGACTTTTTCAAAAGGAACTTAGTGTGATGTGTTTCATTGAGTTCCACCAAGAACCATAGCCTCAACACTTTCATATTAACAGGTCATTTAAGTAACACATATCCAACGTGCCAGGATTTACCACATTTTATTTTATTTTCCTTTTTTCATTTTGATTTGTTTTAACTTCAAAAATCATTTTAAAATCCATTATAAGTCCAAAAATCATGAAATAATTTCTAAAAAATATTTTATATCAAATTACACTTTACGTAATTTTTTGAGAACTTTATTTTTATTTTAGCTAATTTGCTTAATTTTAATTGGTTTAAAAATGCTTTTCTGTTTTTAAAATCACCAAAAAAATTTATAAATATATTAGAGATCATTTCTGATTTTTCTATGGTCTTCTTTGAAATTTATTTGATGTTTTGAATATACTTTGGTATTTTACCTTTTATTTTCATTTTTAAATCAATTTAGAAATCCTTTTCGATGCATTTTAATTGTTCTTATTGCATTTTTAATTTTGTTTCACTTTTGTTGACTGGTTGGCCTTGGATTTTAGCTTATTTGATCATAAGTTTTATCAACAACATTGAATCTTGGGTGTTGATGGGGTAAAAACCCTAATCCACCAAAATGGATGAATGATTTTGATGATAACTTGAATAATTCTATGATCCAATTTGGTGTTTATTTTTCTTGTTTTTTATCTCTACTTCATCTTTTTTATCCTTTCACTTTTTGGTCAATTGTATGATGATGATGGTTCATCTTTGCTCAGTTATGTTTAGATTGGTACTTGATGAACTTTCATCATTTCAAATATACCTCTAAGTGATCAATTTATTACTCGAGGTACTTTGGATTAATTATAAGTTTGTCTTAAGGTATCATGAAGGATTTGAATGATGTAATGATCTCATCTCCTTGACTTAGTCGTGATCACCTTTGCTTTTAAGCTATGGTGTGCATTTTATACAATACACCTACATTATTTTGGCATGACCGCAAATAAGTGCAACTTCTATATAAGTTCACATACAATTGCTTAACATAGCGTCAAATTATCACAAATCAAAATACTAATTACTAACACTAAATATAATTGTACTAACCTTTAATTTTCTGCACCTTTACATTTTAATTATTTAAATTTCCTAAAATCTACTTTATGCCCTTTACTTTTAGCATCTTTATCATTCTTGTCATTTTACTTTCTTGCCTTTCATTTATGCCATTTTTTATTTTTCTCCTTGAGAAATTTATTTTATGTCTTTTTTTTTAGTTTTCTCCTTGAGAATTTTTCTTCTTCAAAGACATTAATAAATACTTAAACCCTAAAAAAACTTAATGGCTCTCTCTTTGGATTATGGTTACTATCCTCTGCTTGTGGATATTTAGACCCTTGGACTTTCATCTGGACCATTAGACCTTGAGACTTTGATCCATCTCAGAATTTGATTCATCTGTGACCTTAGGATTTTCATCTGATCATTGGGTTTTATCTGTCTGTTTGCTTTTGTGTGTTTTTGTCTGATGCAGGAACATTCATCTGAGACATCAAGTTTTTATATAATACATGAAATTCATTTGCACCATTTTTTATTCATCTGATGCTGAGACTTTGAGCTTGCATCTGAGACATTAAATTTTCGTCTGGTGCTTATAATGTTCATTTGATTACTTGCTTGTGTGTGTGGCTTAATCCAAAGGGAATGGATGCATAATTTGACTTATGTCAAGATGTTTTCTCTAAGCTTGGTCAGATATTTTCTACCTTAGCTTTTACTTTATGCTTCAGGATAGTCCCTTCATTTCTTGCCCATCTTCTTATATTTTCAAATCTTCTCCCCTTTTCAAAACCTTCTGGCTTTCTTAAACATCAACCACTTTCATTAAAAACCTCGACTTTGTCAAGTGCATTTTCAAACTTTCTTTTCTTTAATGAATGCTTCAAGACACTTAAGCATATAAAAACAATTTCAAAATAAAAAAAAAATGCATTCAAACCATTTTACCACTTTGACTTTTCATTTTAAATTTTCTCTAAAAGATTAGACATGAGTCATCTTTATAATTAAGATGTAATTTTCCGATCTCCATAATATTGATTGATATGATGTTGATTCTTTTCCACTTGAAAGATTTAGTGGCTTACTTGTTGATATCTATCCAAGTTAGAGCCATTCTTTAATTGTGATGCAAAGATCCATATTTCTCATATTTATGGATGATCAGTTGAGTATTCTCTTTAAGATGACAAAATGTCTCACTACAACAAATAACGCTTTTCATGACGAAACTTTCACGTCATCCAGAAAAAGCTAAGGTTTATTCCAAGGCGCGCCATATTTTATTTACAAAAAACAACTTGTCCTCTCAGTTATTTTAAAAACCAAGGTGATATACCATTATGGAAACACTTCTAATCTCAGCTACTGCACTTAATGTTTTTATTTGTTTACAAGTTTAAAATAAATGATCTAACCCTTCGGTTTCTTTGATAACCCAAGGGGATAAAATAATCAGATTTTACTATAAAAACACTCGTTGAACATATTTTACTTTAATGCTATCTTATTTGTAGTTTCCCCACCGTTGAATGCATCATTTTTTTGGGATGGATTGCAACACGGAAAAAATGTTCTTCTACCTTGAATATAACATTTTTCAGCTTTTGCAATCCATCTCAAACAACGGTGTTGATGTTGTTGTTTTTGTTGTTGAAGATTTTGAACAACTATGATTTATTCCTAAAAGTCTTTACTGATGGATTGCAAGTGTAGAAAAACATTTTCCAATTTTTGAAACAAACACCTTATTAGAAGTTGGATGCATTCAAATCATGCACATTGTATACGCTAGTGAAGGCAGTGATAATGATAGCATCAACAATCAATCTTGGATGCAAAGTTATGACATTAAAGCATCAACATCTTTATGATGGATTGCAAGTGCGGAAAAACCATTGTAGAAATTTATTGTAAACAATTTATTTTAATATTATGTGTAGACAATTTAATATTAAAAAAATTATAATAATAACTATCACCTCGGTTTTTAACCTTAACCGAGGTGATAGTTAAAAAAAATAATAACGTTACCTCAGTTTTATAAATAAATCGAGGGTATAATAATCAGATTTTACTATAAAAGCAATCATTAGATTTTCCTAATCCATGCTAATATGAAGTTGTCCCAAACTTGTATTATTATTTAGGATAGATTGTAAGACATAAAAAATCTTCAATATTCTTCTATCTAGAACAAAACATTTTTCTACCATTGATAATCTATCTCACAAAATGGTGTTGTATTTTTTTTGGAGAAATGTTGTTGTTGTATTTTTACTCATTTGATAGATTGTAAGTACAGAAAATCATTCTTTCTCCAATTTAAAAAAAATAGAAGGGAGATCAACCTTTGAAAGGTTAAATAGAGATGTGAGCTTAACTTTTTAGAAGATGGATATCAACGAAAAATAAAAAATTCTTATGGGGAAACATATCTCTATTATCTTGTATGGGTCCTGGACATGCTGTATTTTTCATATTCTGGGTAAACAATCTTGATATTTTGCAAAGATTTGTTGAATACAATGTATTTTTAATATTTTGGGTAAACAATGTAACCAGTTTTGTAAAAAAAATTAATGTAACCCCTCGGTTTTATTCCAAAACCGAGAGGATAACTAAGTGTTATTTTTCACATTTTTCAACAGCTTTAAATAAATATTTGTTGTCTATTTAAAGGTTATCAACGCTCAAGAATCTACCATTAGTGATCCACGTGAAACCTAAGGGACATTCATTATATAAGTTCTCTTACGATATTAGAAATCTAACCTAAATGAAACATATGAAACGCTTGAAACCTAATGACACTTGGAAAAGTTCACTACAATGGAGTGTAAGAGCAAAAAATCATCTGGGTTCAAGGTTTATTTTATTAATTTTTATTTGTATCGAAAATAGTTTTGAGTATTGATATTAATTATCTTACCCTTTTTTCACCAGAAACAAATGCATGCAAGATTTGTAGAGAATATTCTAGCACCCAACATTTGATCTTCACCTAGATTCAATAATTCGAAGATCTAAAGTCTAAATCTTGAGGCAATTTGATTTTTATCTAGATCCCTAGGGAATTTGATTTTAATTTTAATTTTAATATTATGGGTAAATAATGTAATATTATGGGTTAAACAATGTAACCATTTTTAAATAAATAAATAAATAATTATACCCCTCGGTTATTTTGATAAACCGAGATAAAAGATATGCTAGTTTTGAAAATAATAAAATTTGTTGCTGCTGGGGTTAGAACCCATACGCTAATAAAATTATACCTTAGTCTTTTAAACACCGAGGTGATAAGTATTTACTTTTTAAGACAAACTTATTTACCTCGCTTCTTTTGCCAAAGTTAAATGAATTTCGCGTCTGAGGTTAGAAGAATTATTTGTAGTAGTGTCTCTTCATTTAAAATCAATCAAGAAACAACTTTATTCTTTTTTAGAAGAACTACACGGTTCTGATTTTTCCATTGCACATTGGAGATACTTAGGCATGAATGTAACACCCCAAGATTTAGAATTAATTATTTAACATATTATTTATGAATTATTGGTGATTATCCGTGTGATGTGTGTGGTATGTTGAGGGGTAGTGTGAATTAAGGTGTTAGTTAGAATAATTTAGATTTATATAATTTTGTTATATTATTTAGATTTATTAATAATTGTATAGAATAAATAGTTGGAAGGGAGAATAGGGCATGATGGTAATATATGATGATAAGTGAGAGCATAAGTGGAACATCATAGAAAGGGGTATACGGGTTAAACAAGTAAAAAGAGAAAATAATGAAGAGAAAGTTTATTCCGTGCATCCAGGAATTGAGAGAATGCGAAGAAGAGGCCATGGCTCATAGAGGAATCTTATAGAATGCAAATAAAGAGATTGATTGCTAGGAAATTTGAGGTAAGGGGTTTAATCTGATCTATTATGATTGATATACGGTTAGGATAAATGTAGGATTTTACTTATATATTGATTAGGTGAAAAACATGATGAATTGCATGATGAAATTGATATTATGATGAAATAGAAATTCCATGATTAGACCTATAATGTGTAGATGATGTATTTCGATGTTGCTACATGATATATGGGATTTATAATGTGTTTCAGACTGAGTTTGGTATTGTAATTGAAGTTGGAATGGGGTTGAACAACGCAGAAATCACAACTGAGAAGTTGTTGTTTCGCAAGCATCGCCAAGCGAGCCAGCAGCGACCATGGTAGCGAGTAGAGCGCCCAAACATCGTCTGGAGAGCTAGCTGGAGAACAAGATGGGGAAAAAGTTGAGCTCCTGGAAATTGTATGGAGTGGGACACATCGCTAGGACATCATCAAGCGAGGAGGTGGCGAACAAAGCGCTCCCAACGTCGCCGGGAAATACAAGCAAGAAGGGGATTGGTAGAAAAGATGAGCTCTTGGAAAATGAATGGGGAGGGGATCGTCGATGCAGCATCTTCGAGAGAGCACCAGGCGAGTAGAGCGGGCATTTTGCATGCAAAGAGATTCGTGTGGAACAAAAGAAGAAGTTGACGATTGCTCCAATGTTAATTTTGTCTAATCCAAGCGAGACTTTTATGGTGTATTGTGATGCATTCAAGATGGGTCCTGGTGGTGTGTAGATGCGGAATGGGCAAGTTATTGCTTATGCTTCTAGGCAACTGAAAGTTCATGAAAGGAATTATCCTATGCATGACTTATAGTTGGAGGTTGTGGTGTATGTGTTGAAATTTTGGAGACATTATATGTTCGCGTCGAAATTCGAGGTGTTTAATGATCACAAAACTCTGAAGTATTTATTTGATTAGAAGGAATTAAATATGAGGGAAATAATATTGCTTGAGTTGTTGAAGGATTATGCTTTTGATTTGAATTACCATCCTGGTAAATCAAATGTTGTGGAAAATGCCTTGAGTAGGAAATCATTGCATATGTTGATGTTGATGGTGTGTGAGTTAGAATTTATCAAACAATTTGTAGATATGAGCTTAGTGTGTGAAGAAACTCCTAACAATGTGAAGTTGGTGATTGTTATACCCCAATGTTTTCCTTAAGATCCCTTTATCATCTCATATCAACCCAATTATATCAAGATCACACTAGGGTTTGGTTCTTCCCTCTATCTTTAGGTTTGCTCATGAGGGATCACCAAGCATATTGATTTTTCTATTATGGTCATATATGTATTTTGTTGATTGACTTTTAACTAACAAATATAATGAATGTTTTCTCTATAAATGGTGATGCTATAGGTGAGGGCATAACACATTTTATAAAGTTGATTCATAGATTCATGAGTTTATTTCCATGCCTTCTTAAACAAAGGTTCATTAAGATTTAAGCTTCATCATTTAGTGAGCTTTAATGAAATTTCATGACAAGATCTACTATGTCTTATCATGCTCTACTTTGCTAAAGAAAGTCAAGAGATGCAAGAATTTATTAAAGAAGTTTGACCTATTTGGACAAGTTCTTGATTCTTTAATCACAAGTACATAACTCCATCGATTCTCAATAGTTGGAAGTGGTTATTGTTGCTATAAGTTCCTATTATCATCCACAACAACTTCTATTCACATAGAAAAAGTATTTATACAAGAAAGATTGTCAAAATTGAAAGGGGTTCCCAAGCCATTTTGATGCTCTAGGAGTTAGGGTTTTGGACTTCTAAGGGCTCTATCTTGTCCATATTTTGATATTTTTGAGTGATTCCAAAGATATTCTTCTCTTTAAAGGTTTATCAACAAATCACTTCAAAAGTTTCAAGAAAATTTTGTGTGAAAGATCACTAATGATTGAGAAAGATTACAATTCCTCTAGATGGGCCATCAAATTCCCTTATGTGATTTCAAAGAGTCATAAATTGATCAATTTTTATCTCCTTGAACCCATTATTTTTCCATAATGATCTTAAGGGTGTGAAATTTAACTCCTCTTTTATATGAAAAACTTGAAAATGGTTAGGAGATGCCTTAAGAGCTCAAAAGATTATAGGTCACCTCATGGATTTTCATCAAATTCAAAGGATCATAAGTTGTCCAATATTTGGAATTTTTGAGTGATACAAGTCTCAAAATACTCTTTAAAGAGTCCACTTCAATCTAGCATCATTTATCAAAGAAATTTTTTGGAAGAAGACCTTGTTTGGAATCCAAACATTATAGGTCATTTTTAAAGAAAAAACTTAGAATTTTTTTAAGTATAAAAGTCAGCACATTTTTTCTGATTTTGAGCAAGCATAACTTCTGGCTCAAGCATCCAAATGATCTCTTTCTTGGAACATTATAAATAATGTTACCTCATATGTCCAATGGATTAAGAATCAGGTCATAAGGTTCTCTATATCGTGCACACCATGAGTTCAACGTCAGCTACTTGAAATTGAATTTTCCTTCCAAGTCAGAATTTGAAATCCATAATCCAGCTTCTAAACACCAAATTAGCACACGTTTTTTATTTAAACATGTTTAACCAAGTTCCCAAAGTTGAATTAAGGATCAAAATGAAAGAGTTAGCTGAGTTTTGAGCAAATTCAAGTCACGCTTTTCTCACTTTCGGGCTTCACTCATTTTCCCTCCAAACCTCACTATTGCTTCCAATTCTTTTCACCATTCGATCTTCTATAAATATAGGGACACATTGCATTCATTTACTCAAGCTTGGAAAACCAAAATCACCTTGCCAAACTCTCTGCATAACCCACTTTTCTAAGTTTTCAAATTCATCTTTTCTCCATTTTTCAATCCAATTTCTTTGTTGATTCTTTATCCTTGAATTTCACTGAAGCTAGCAGAAGAAGAACCAAGCCTTGAAGTGTCCTAAATCGTGCTAACCAAGTCCTGTTTCAGATCAATTTTTTGCTACTTCGTTTAGGTAGAATTATCAAACAAATTGAACCAAATAAATCCCTATTCTATTCTACTCATCCATCTGATTCTCACGCTTCTTACGATTTTCATTTTCATTGAGAATTGAGAGAGATACTTGGAATTTTCGTGCTCGCTATTTTTTCTGGGTTTTTCCAAATCCAGCCTTGCTCAGCTTATATAAATTTGGCGTGGGGGTACCAATAGAATCATCTTGAAGAGACGAATCTAATTGTACCGGTCTGGTTCTCTAATATTTTTAGTTTGTGAAACTCCAATTTAGGGCGTCTGGAGGTTGAAGACGACCTAGATGTCGTGCTTCAGCCAATGATAGTGTGACACGTGATTGTTTGAATCTTATCCAATGCACTTGTATTACTATACCCGCGTTTTGAGGACCATTGAATCTGATTACTTTCAGTAGTCAAACTTCATCCAACGCGCCAAATTTTTGTTGCTTTTAATTATTAAAAAATGATTTGGTGTGATTTCCAAAGATGACCATATTATGCACAGCGTGTCAGATCCCTTGGATCTGCTTACTAACACGTTTTTACATTAATCTAATGGTCCACATTTTTTTGACTTTATTTTTATTTTCTGATTTTTTATATTTAAGTGTTTTGAACTTCAAAAAATCATAGAAAATTCATTTTTGACTCAAATTATGAAAAAATTCACAAAAATATTTTTAAATATTCTCTTTCTGATTTTTATTTTTTCATAATTTTATTTTTAGATTTGATATTTTTTATGATTTTTTATTTTTGTTTAACTTGTTTTTAATTGTTTAAAAATACTTTTTGGTATTTTTAAATTTTGAAAATTTTCATCAAGATCATTTTCTTTATTTCTGGATTTCTGGAATTTTTCTAGAATTTTATTATGATTTTTACTATTTTCAATAATTTTTCACTTACTTGAGTGATTTTAAATATTTTAAAAATACTTTTCTGTTTTAAAAAATTTACAAATTTTTTGTAAAAATACTTGAGATCATCTCTTACTTTTCTATGTTTTTCTTTTAATTTTCATTTGACCCTTGGAATATAGTTTGTTATTTTCCCTTTTATTTTCACTTAAAAACAATTTAAAAATCATTTTCTTTTTTTGTTTTGCTTATTAAATGCAATTTTATTTTTGAATATATTATGGCTGAGTTTGAATTTTGTGGCTTTTAATCATAAACTTCATTAACAACATTGGATCTTGGGTGTTGAGTTTAACTCCACCAAAATGGATGAATGATTTTAATGATAGTTTGATTAAAATCTTTGGTTCAAATATTTCCTTTCCCTTTTCATCTTCCCCCTTTCTTACTTGTGCTACATGTTGTTAGAGGATGATCTACATATAATTTCTCTAAACATATGGTACATAAATTTCTATTGAACAACCTCAAAATAGGTGCGACTTCTATATAAGTCTACTTACGATTGCTTAACATATCGCTAAATTTTGTCCTGATTCGAGAAATGATCATTCGTGGCCCAAACCAATGTTTACAAGCCCAAATATGTTTAAGTTGAAACCTTTGATCCAATAACCTTGAGGTTCATTGTTAGGAGGCTTTGGTCTTATCAATCCTCTAATGAACCATCATAAATTTTGGTCTAAGTGAATCATTTAAACATCGTTGATCATTTGTTATTGCCTCAAGATCTTAAAATGAATGATATACTTGGAAAGAAGCAAATGAAACTTGTTGTTAAGAAGCTTTTATTTTATCAATCTTCTAATGAGTTTTCAAATGCAAGTTTCAAGATGGTCATTCAACTAACCTCTAATTCTTAACTCATTAACAATTGACTTTTATTATGTATTTTTACTTTATGCCATTTATCTTATGCCTTTATTTTTATGCACCATTTACTTTAGCATTTACATTTCATGCTATTTTCATCTTTGCTCACTTGATCGTTTATCTTTATATCATTTTTAGTTTTGCTCACTTGAGCCTTTAATTTTCTTTTTTTGAAGATACCTAATAACTAACTTGAATAATAAAAAAAACTTAATGCTATTTGGACTATTTGGTTACTATCCTTGGCATTGTGAAGTTATGGACCTTTTGGACTTAGGATTAGAAACCTTGACTACCTTTGGGACCTTGTGATTTTGATTGTTATTTTGTCTAGAGTTCTTGGTGTTTACCCCAAGATATTGGGTTAATTTTCTTTGTGTGAAGGTTATCCTACTTATGTGTTTTGTCTGTAATTGGGAATTCATCTATATACAGTTGTTACTCTGCCCAATTTTTGTGAAGACTTAATGCATCTGAAGTTTGGTATTCTAAGAGGTTTAGTATCTTTGTTTGCTTGTTCCAATATAAAGGATGGGAATTCTATGTTGACTCATTGTGTCAAGTGTTGACTTCTTGTTGGTTAGACGATTCTTTTCCTCAGCTTTTACCTTATGCTTTCGGATAGTCCCTTCATCTTCTCCCATATTCTTTAATTTCAAAAATCTTCTCCCTCCTTTTGAAAACTCTTCTTGTTTCCTAACTTGAACCGCTTTCACAATAAAGCTGGACTTACATCCATGCAATTTCAAAAACATTTTCTTAATCAAACTTTAACCAACTTAATCATACTTCGAAATTTTTCTGAGAAGACTAAAAGTCAATCTTTGTAGTGATGGGAGCTACTATACTTCTACGATATATAGTGAAGTTAGATATTTTCCACCTGAGTGTTGAGTGAGGCTTTGTTGATTTAAAAATTCAAGCTATATCCTTCACTTTGAGATGATGCAAACTCTCCATTCTCATAATCGTGGGTAGTAAGTATGTTTTTCACTCGGAGATGACGATGATGTCTCATCTCTTAAAATTAACCAACATACTTGTATTTTTTTAATAATTTTTTTAAAGGTGAACTACGAGTACCCTGATCCCCTATTGCACGGTAGGTGGTACATAGGCATTAAAGGTTCACAACCGTGGCGGGTGCAGAAATTGTAAAAAAATATTTCTTTTCCCATCTCCACCATCTATTTTTGTATACAACACTTATAGCTAAAATACACAAATTTTCAAAGAGGTTCCTGCAGAGTATCATAGATGTTTAGGGTGCTAATACCTTCCCTTTGCATAACCAACCCTATACCTAGATTCTATCCCCATCTTTTTTTGGGTTATTCGCTCTTTTCCAATTCCTCTAGAAACAATAAAGCGCGATGGTGATTTTTACTTGATCTGTGCGAGTCAAGTCAATCCAATGGCTTAGTCTCAACATGTCTACCGCTATAAAAAATGGCGACTTCACTGGGGAAAGATCGACCAAATTCAGGTCCATCTCTAAGTGGGTCCTAGCCTCTAACTCAAAAGAATGTACTTTGATCTTTGACGATATCTGGTTAGAAGAAAATAAATCCTCTTTCCCTTTGTTAGCAATCTGGCTTGAAATCATGTAACAAAGATCCCTAAGATCCTTGAAATGGTGATCTTGGACTTTTTGGAAAGCTCAAGATGTCCCCTACAATCTCTATGTTGATCATTTTTTTCATTTGAAGACTTTATCTTGATGTAAGTTCCTTTGACAAAAAGTGTCTTTTTGTTGACTTTTAAAATGACCTATAATGTTTTAGCTCATATCTCTCAAATGAAGCATTTTTTGGCCTTGAGCTTAGAGAGATAAAGTTGTAGAGAATTAAATTTCCATCAAAATAAACTTTGGTTGAGAATTTTATGATGAATCATGTGAAAGTTATGCTTGGTCAAATTTCAGTTGACTTCTTCTAAAGAAAACCCTAATTTAACAACTTTTGACTTTTGATGAATCTTGAGTTTTCTTGATGAATCATGATCAACCCTTGATCAAATGATGCATGTGACTTCAAAATATTGATGTTGACCAAAAACCTTGAAGTTTGATTTCATTTTGACCATAGTTGACTTTTTGTCTAATACAATTGATTTTCAATCATCTGAGCAATTGATCAAGCAAATTTGTGACGTAAGGATTAAAATTTAACATGAGGATCCTTGATACATGTGAGAAACTATGAAGTCCACTTGAGGAATTAGAAGTCTAATTTCCTCTAAGAAAACCAAAACCCTAATTATAGGCCACTACTTAGGAGGAGGATCATCTGATCATTCTTGAATAGTCTTGAATACTTGATAAACTTAGGAGCATGAGAAATTCCTTTGAAAATGAGAGGGAAATTTTTGGGGTACAACACCTGCGCATGTACTTGATCTGATCGACACTTGAAGAGGAGAAAATTCCCATGAAAAATTTATTTCCCTAGTCTGTAGGGCCTTTTGAAGAATATTGCCTCGAGAGGACTTTCAGAGATTTGTACCAACAAGATAAAAAGCCCCAGTGTTATGAACTTTAGAACATGGCTCCTGACTGACCAGTGTTGGATATGGTTTCAACCATGCTTGAGTGAATGCCCATGCATCTTCAGATTCTGAAAAGATTCTCGTCTAATCAACATGTTTTCAGAGAAATTTGTCAAATCTCGACATAACTTCCCCAATTTAACTATACTTTGAGGGGTCAAATCCCGACTTGAGTGCCTCAGATTAGCTGAACACTTGCTCAATGGAGTATTCAACATGCTTGCCTCTGCTCAACAAAGTCTTGACAAACCTTTTCTTCATCTCATGCTCACAAAAAAATGAGAAGCTCGTGGAGTTATGCAGACAATAAACCTTAGGGTGGCTGGCTTACATCTTGAATGTAGGTTAGTGCATATATGTGCTTCTCAACTTAAGCTGCCTCATGTTTAAATAGATACTTGAAGCAATACGTCCCTCGGGACTAACTAAAAGTAATGCACCACTGCTCGACAGAGACTCTGGGCAATCAACTTTTGTAATCTGCTTCAGATCATTTCTCAAAATGGTATTCTTTTACTAAACAAAGTCAATAGAAGGTTTTACCCCGATTAAGATCATTCAAAACTGGCTTACCTTTCAACAATATCCCGAAGTAATTTGTCCCTCGAGATGATCAAACTTCCATATGATGCTCATTATGCAAGCTCGCTTGATGTTTAACCTCTTATTAATATGCAAAGAATGTTTATTATAAGAATGATAATTATAATGCAAAGCTCATGTTTGTCTTGAAGTTTAAATTTTTTATTGAAAAGATGTAGAAACATCGAGTTTGTTTATACAAAAGAACATAAAAAGATGGAGTGATACCAACTCAAAATTTTTAGCAAGCCCCCGAGGAGTCAGATTACCGTACTCTCGTTACAATGCGCTTTCGAATTAACCCATACTTAGTTAGGAATTTTAAGGGTTGTAACAATTCCTGGTTCACGCGTTTAGAAAAAAGGATTTAAGCCTCAAAATATTTGGTGCCCATCCACTCTCCATGATGTTCTCCATTCCTATGTTTAGTTAACTCGATTGGAGCACTCATATCTCAAGAGGAGTTTAGAATGGTTGAGGAGTCAACGAGGTTTTATAGACATGGGAGTCACTCACCTCTTTTGTTCTTGGTGTCTGATCACACGACTTTATTATTTGCTGAAGATTTTTATTTGCAAGTTGTCTCACTGGTATATTACTCGGGCTAATTCCAGGAAGAAAATGGAGAATCTTGAACAAGAGAATCACAAGTTACGCGAAGAAGTTACAACTTTAAAGGCTAGAATGGCTAATCTAATTGCTTTGATGGAATGATTGGTGGCTGCTCATAGTCAGCCACAACTTTTTCCTCCATCTGCTCTGCCACAACAAACAATAGTTACTTATAAAGCCCCGTAAATTACCATTTCCGTTACTCCAGTTACTGCTGCTCAAAACCGTATGCCTAAAGGTTACCCGTGGGGAATGCTGGAAGGTTACAGTCTTGATGCTCAAGTTTCTCCATTTTCTCAAGCTGCTACTGTTCTTGCACCTCCTGTAGTGCATGTTACTCCTATTGCAAAAAATGAGATTCATTATACTGCACCTCCTATGGTGAATGCTATGCCATTTGTCAATGATGAAGTTTATCGTCCTGTTCCTCCGTAAAGTGAAAGTGCATGTTTCGATGACCGATTAAATGATTTTCAGGATTAGTTGAATGAGATGCAAAAAGAAATTAAGGCTCTTCGAGGAAAAGAATTATTCGGACAGAACGTTAGTGAAATCTGCTTAGTTCCTAACGAACAAGTGCCAGTGAAGTTTAAAGTGCCAGAATTTGAGAGGTAAAAGGGAAATTCTTGTCCTCGTGACCTCCTAGTGATGTATATAAGAAAGATGTCCACCCATACTGATGATTTGTGCTTTCTTATTCGTTTCTTCCAGGATAGTTTAACCGGTGCCGATTTGAAGTGGTATATGTGTTTGGACAATAGCAATATTTTCACCTTCAATGATCTAGGTGAAGCTTTTATCAATTAGTATAAGTATAATATGTTTATGGCGCCTGACTGTGATTAATTGAGAGCAATGGCTCAGAAAGATAAGGATTCGTTCACAAAATATGCGCAACATTTGCGTGAGATAGCTGCCCAGGTGGTACCCCCGATGGGAGAACAAGAAATGACCAAGGTCTTCCTAAAAACCCTTGGATCATTTTATTATGAAAGGATAGTCACCAGCACACCGAGTGATTTCACTGCGATGGTAAGCATGGGTGTTCGTCTAGAAGAAGTTGTCAGGGAAGGACGCTTGATGAAATACGAAGGAACAAAGAAGTCATCATACGGGTTTTCTAGAAAGAAAGAAAGTGAAACGAATGCTGTCATTGAAGAAAGGAAGATTGTACCATCAAGGAGACATCATCGGTACCAACAAAAGGTTGCTTCTGTAACTCCACTCGTTAATGCAGCTCCTACTACTGTGGCCTATCAGAGACTATCTCCTCGGGGAAATCAAGGGAAAATTCAGAAGAGAGAAGCTTTTAACTCTATTCCAATGAGCTATGTAGAGTTATTCTTGGCTTTGATTCAGAAGAAGTTGGTTTAAACCAAGCCTCCCCCTACCATACCTTCACCTTTACCATGGTATTATAAGGCGGATCAGACTTGTGCTTTCCATCAAGGTTCCCCAGGGCACAATATTGAAAACTGCTATCCCTTGAAGTCTGAAGTACAAAAGATAGTGATATATAGCCTCCTATCATTTAAAGATGTTGGTACTAATGTGAAGGATAATCCACTACCCAAGTGTTGTACCCCAATTTTCCCCCCTAAGATCCCTATATCATCTCATGTCAATTCAATCACAACAAGATCACATTAGGGTTTGGTTTTTCTCCTTATCTTTAGCTTTGCTCATGGGGAATCACCAAGCACCTTGACTTGTATATTTTGATCATCTATGTTTTGTATTTATTAACTTTTAACTAATAAATACAATGAATGTTTTCCATAATTGATGATATTATTGGTGAAAGCACAACACATTCCATCAAGTTGATATATAGGTTCATGAGTTTATTTCCATGCCTTCTTCAACAAAGCTTCATTGATGTTCAAGCCTCATCATTGAAGATACATTAAAGTAATATCATGACAAAGTCTATTATGATTCATCATGCCTCGAGTTGTCAAAGATAGTTCAAAGATATAAGGGTTGATTGAAGAAATTTGACCTAATTGGACAAGTTCTTGTTTCTTGGTCACAAATGCATTTTACCTTAATTCTTAATAATTGGAAGTAGTTATGGTTGCTATAGTTTACCATCATCATCCTCAACAACTTCTATTTACATGAAAAAAGTATTTATGCAAGATGTTTGTCAAAATTGAAAAGGGTTTCCAAAGCATTTTGTTGCTCTAGGAGCTAGGGTTTTGAACTTCTAAGGGCTCTATCTTGCTCATATTTTTGGATTTTTGAGTGATTCAAAATACATGCTTCTATTTAAAGGGTTATCAACAAATCACTTCAAAAGTTTCAAGAAAATTCTATGTGGAAGATGCCTAATGATTGAAAAAGATTACAAGTCCTCTAGATAGGCCATCAAATTCCTTTGTGTGATTTCAAAAGATCATAACTTGGTTAATTTTTATCTCCTTGAGCCCATTGTTTTTCCATAATGATCATAAAGGTGTGAAATTCAACTCTTCTTTTATGTGCAATTCTTGAAAATGGATGGAAGATGCCATAAGGATGAAAAAGATTATAGGTCATCTCATGAATTTTCACCAACTTCACAAAGTCAAAACTTTATCAATTTTTGGAGTTTTTAAATGTTTCAAGTCTCAAAATTTCATTAAAATAATCTACTTCATGCCATATTTTTGGGCCAAGAGCAAATTTTAAATGGAAGGCTATGTTTGGATGCAAGACATTATAGGTCATTTTGAAGAAAAACTTCGAACTTTTCTAAGTACAAAAAGTCAGCATTTTTTCCAACTTTGACTCATCACAACTTTTAGCTCAAGCATACATTTCATTCCATTCTTTGCACATTATAAAGTTCGTGATCTCATCTTTCCAAGGAATCAATAATCAAGTCCTAAGGTTCCCTAAATCGTGCACACCATTGATTCAAAGATGGTACCTTGAGAGTGAACTTTCCTCCAAAGTCAGAATTTGAAATTCATGATTTGGCCTATAAACACAAAATTTCTGCGCATTTTTACTTCTAATCATGTTTAGAAATCTTCTAGAAGTGATTAGAACCTTGAAACACAAGTTTTGGTTGAGTTTTGAGCAAAATAGAAGTCACACTTTTCATGTTTGCAACTTCACACAATTTCCCTCCAAACTTCATCATTTCACACGCTTAAGCATTCAATTAGCCTCCCTATAAGTAGAGGGTTATACCTCATTCATTTTCCCAAGCTTAGATAGCCAGAATCACCCTGCCAAACTCTCTCTTCAACCCACTTTTCCGCAGCTTCGAATTTGGTTTTATAGCTTTCGTCAATCCATTTTCTTTGTCAATTCTTCATCCTTGAACTTTACTGAAGCTAACAGAAGAAGAACCAACTCTAAGACTTCCTAAATCGTGCTAGCCAAGTCATGTTTCAGAGCTCTAAATTTGAACTTCAATAGGTAGATTCCTTCATCAATTTTCTCATACTTTGGTACTGTAATGAAGCTCTCATCATTCTGATTCTAGTCAAAACATTTGTTTTCAACTGGAAGTGAGTTTTGGCCATGAATTTTCAAATCATTCCTTCTGAAACGACTGAGCTACACCTTACATAAATTTTTATTGAGGGTACCATTGGAATCGTCTTGAAGAGACAAAGCGAATGATACCAGTCTCAAGCTCTAATTTTTACATTTCATGAACCTGCAAATCGTGTGGACAACGGTTGAAGACGACCTATGTGTCCGTCTTCAACCAATGGAAATTTGCCACACATTTTTTCAAATCTGATTTAATAGTTGATCACATGTTTTATTCATTAAGGACCACGATATGTACATCGTGTCTGATCCATTGGATTAGCTTTCTAATGCGTTTTAACTCTCATCTAATGGTCTATATTTTTTGACTTTATTTTTTATTTCTGTTTTTTTTTTATATTTTATTGTTTTAAACTTCAAAAAATCATAGAAAATTCATTTCTGACTCAAAAATTATGAAATAACTCACAAAAATATTTTTAAATATTCTCTTTCTGATTTTTATTTTTTCATAATTTTATTTTCAGATTTGGTATTTTTCAAACCCAAGTATGTTAATTTGAAACCTTTGATCCAATAATCTTGAGATTCATTGTTAGGAGGCTTTGGTCTTATCAATCCTCTAATAAATCTTTATAAGCTTTGGTTAAAGTGAATCACTTAAACATCATTGATCATTTATTATTGCCTTGAAATTTTGAAAATGAATGATATACTTGACAAAAAGCAAATGAAACTTGTTGTTAAGAGACTTTAATTTTATCAATCCTCTAATGAGTTTCAAATACAAGTTTCAAGATGGTCATTCAACTAACCTCTAATTACTAATTCATTAACATTTGACTTTTATTTTATGCCCTTTATTTTATGCTTTTATTTTATGCCTTTACTTTATGCACCATTTTATGTTAGCATTTACATTTCATGCTATTTTCATCTTTGCTCACTTGAGCATTTACTTTTATTTCATTTTTATTTTTCTCACTTGAGCTACTCATTTCTTTTTGAAGATGCCTAATAATCAAAAAAACTTAATGTTACTTGGACTATTTGGTTACTACCCTTGGCATTATGGAGTGATGGATTTCTTGGACTTACGATTAGAGACCTTGACCTACCTGTAGACCTTGTGACTTTTATTGCAAAATTGTATGGAGTTCTTGGGGTTTACCCCCAAGATATTGGGTTGTTTGTTTTCTTTGTGTGTAGGTTATTCTGATTATATGCTTTGTCTGTGATTGGGAATTCATCTGTATACAACTGTTACTCTGACCAATTTTTGTTTTGAAGACTTGATGCACTTGAAGTTTGACTCTCAAGAGGTTATATTGTCCTTTCTCATTTGGTTTTAATCCAAAGAATGGGAATTCTACACTGACTCATAATGTCAAGTGTTGGCTCCTTGTTAGTTAGATGGTTCTTTTCCCTAGATTTTACTTTATGCTTTAGGATACTCCCTTCATATCCTCCCACCTTCTTTAATTTCAAAAATATTCTCCCTCCTTTTGAAAACTATTCTTGTTTTAAACTTGAACTGCTTTCATGATAAACTTGGACTTAGGTCCATGCATTTTAAAAATATTTTCTTGATCAAAATTTAATCAACTTAATAATACCTTGACATTTTTTGTGAGAAGACTAAAAGTCAATCAATCTCATTCGAACCATTTTGCCACTTTGGGCTTTTTACTTTAAAATTTTCTCAAAAGATTAGACCATTGTCAATTCTTGAAGTGATGCAAACTACTATACTTCTATGATATGTAGTGAAGTGAGATATTTTCCACTTGGGTGTTAAGTGAGGCTTTGTTGATTTAAACTCCAAGTTATATCCTCCACTTTGAGATGGCGCAAATTCTCCTTTCTCATAATTGTGGGTAGTAAGTATGTTCTTCCACTTTGATAAGATGATGATTTCTCATCTCTTAAAATTAACCAACGCACTTGTGTTTTAAAATTTCTAAAGGTGAACTATGAGTACCCTGATCCCCTATTGCATGAAAGGTGGTACGTAGGCACTAAAGGTTCGCAACCACGGTGGGTGCAAAAATTGTAAAAAATAATTCTTTTCTCATCCCCACCATCTATTTTTGTATACAACATTTATAGACAAAATACACAGATTTTCAAAGATGTTCCTGCGGAGTACCATAGATGTTTAGGGTGCTAATACCTTCCATTTGCATAACCAACCCCTGAACTTAGATTCTCTCCCCCTCTTTTTGGGTTATTTGCTATTTTCCCATTCCTTTGGAAACAATAAAGCGCGGTGGCGATTTTTAATTTGATTTGTGCGAGTTAAGTCAATCCAATGACTTAGTCTCAACATTTCTACTGCTATAGAAAAAATGGCGACTCTGCTGGGGAAACATCAACCTATTGTTGGTCCATCCCTAAGTGGGTTGATCCTATCTTTGTTTATTTGTGTATATGCTTTTGTTTGTTGTGTATTATGTGTTGTATATATGTTTGTCTAGATTTTCCTGGTTTTCAGGGTGCTTGGTGATTTCTCATAAGTCCTCTACCTGGACTTGGGAAAACTTAAGATAGGACGGGCAGTATAGTCATGTTAACTTTGAGGGAGTAATCCTAAAAAAGGAGGCATGAGATCCCCCACTCAGTGGAGGCCCCTTTAACTGTAGTGTCATTTACTGAGTAATCGGGAATACATGCTGCTTTCGACCTGGGAGCCTGCTGAAACTGAGGACAGTGGAACCTTTAACCCATCTTGGCCTTTTAGGTGTAGTGCGAAAGCTATGATGGAGTAATCCAGAAATGGTTGTCACGCGATACTACACTTGAACGAGTTTTTCTTGAGAATATTACTTATTACTGAGTCAATCCGGATGTTGGTAATATCCAAAGAAAGGATGTAGTCTCTGGGAACCTTTTAGAACCTTTATTCTGCAGGTGATAAACCATTAGACCATACCTTGTGGGTAGTAACTTTGACTCCATGCTCGTGACATCAAACTTAAGAACCCACCCCCCTCATGTTTGTGATCTTATGTATGATTGTTGCATCATGCATTTATGCACCCATGAGCATATTTTAAGACATTGTGGTTCAAGGGACTTAAAGTTGACTCTTTGTGAATATCCCATGTACTTTTGACCATGGATTCTGGAAAAAGAAAGACTCGGAAGTACAGTTTCAAGAATCCCAAGACAGATGATTTGATGAGTCTAATTCCCGAGATTGAGAGTTCTGTAGATTTTCAGAAGAAGTATGGATCCATCGTGTCTCTCATGAAGCTTATGATGAATGAGGGTATTCTCTCGACTTTGGTCCAATTCTATGACCTGATGGATCGATGTTTCACTTTTCCTGATTATCAGTTGATGCCTACATTAGAGGAGTATTCTTATCTATTGGGATTACCTGTTATTGATTGTGATCCTTTCACCGTTTGGAGGGGGAGCCAAAATCTCATGAGATTTCTGCTTTGATTCATTTGGGGAAGTCTGAGATTGAGGCCTACATGACTTTTAAAGGAGGAATCAGAGGCTTACTCGCTTAATTTTTATTAGAAAAAGCTCACTACTTTTCTAGGATGAAGAGTATGGTTGCTTTTGAGGCCATCTTTTCCCTACTCGCGTATGGGTTATTCTTATTTCTGAACATCGACAACTTCGTTGATGTCAATGCCATTAGGATATTTTTGATAGGGAATCAAGTCCCTACATTTTTAGGTGATGCTTATTACTCCATTCATCTTCAGAATTCTTATCATGGAGGGATGATCATATGCTGCATGCCTTTGTTGTATCAGTGGTTTATTTCTCACTTGCCTCGGTTTAATGCTTTCTGGGATGTCAAAAAGGAACCTCGTTGGGCTCTGAAGATTATGACCCTCACTCATTCAGATATTGTTTGGTACCATCAGGTTTACCATGATGTAGAGATTTTCGATAGTTGTGGTAGTTTCCCCAATGTATCTCTTCTTGGTACAAAAGGAAGAATTAACTACAATCCTGTTCTTACACGACACCAACTTAGATATTCGATGAGGGATAAGCCAAATAGTATTCATCTGAGTGGTTTCTTTCTTAGAGAGGGAGAGAATCATAAGGAAGCTAAGGAGCATATTGAAAAGGCTTGGCGTCATATTCACATGAAGAGTATAAATGACTTGGGACCTACAAGGGCTATTTTTTTGGAGCCTTATCTTCAGTGGGTACAACCAAGGGAGATTTAGTTGAAGATGACATATTCCCATGAAGCACCTATGCTTGATATGTTTGTCAAGGCAACTCCTCCTCTTTTGGATGATGTGGAAGAGCTTCAGCTGGCCCTAGTCAGGATGCATCAAGAGAAAGATGCTTGGAAGAGTAAGTGTCAGACTTTAGAGATATCCTACCGAGCAGACTTGAAGGAGAAATATGACTTGATTGAGATTCTCGAGAGTCGTGTTGTAGAGATGATAGAGAGGCAAGAGGATTTATTTTCCTCTAGCACTCAGTTAGGGCTTAGTTATTCACTTCTCGATTCTGGTGATTGGAAAGTGGTTGCTAACAGGTATGCAAAAGAGAACAAGCGGTTGAAGACTCAGATCGCAAGATTCACAGGAAAGCGTCGGTGTGTGGAGTGAGCTTCATCAACTTTGCTTTCTTAGGGTTTTATATTCTATCTTATTTTTGTGCTTGGGATTATTGAAAATTGTACTAAAAAATATGTAATCCTTTTTGAAGTTATTATAACAAAAATTTCCAGTATTTCAAATGTGTTAGTACTTTAATATTCAAAAATTGTTCATAAATATTTGAGTTCCTTGAATTTATTAATAATAAAATAAATCATGTGCATTACATATCATGCATCATCCTGTACATATTTCTTGCCTTTCTTTTCATACCCAGGTGTCTTACTGAATTTCTCTGCTTCGTTCAGCAAGTTGTCTCACCAATATAATACTCGAGCTAATTCCAAGAAGAAAATGGAGATTCTTGAACAGGAAAATCGCGAGCTGCGTGATGAGGTTAATGCTCTAAAGGCCGATATGGAAAATTTAACTGCTTTTATGGAATCATTGGTGGCTGCTCAAAATCAGCCATCACTTGCTTCTAAAGGTCCATCAGTTCCCGTTTTTGTTACCCCAATTACTGTTGCTCAGAATCATATGCCTCAGGGTTATCCATGGGGAATGCCAGAAAACTTCATTCCAGGAGGTTTTAATCTTAACACTCAAGCTGCTCCAGTTGTTCAAGTTTCTGCTACTCCTACACCTCTTGTGGTGCATACTACTCCTGCTGCTAGATATGAGACCCATTATGATGCTCCTCCTTCAGTGAATGATGTACCGTTTGTTAATGATGAAGTTTATCTTCCTATTCCTCCTCCAAGTGAAAGCTTAGGCTTCTATGATCGAATGGACTATTTTCAGGATCAGTTTGATAAGATGTAAAAAGAGATGAAGGCCCTCAGAGGAAAAGAATTGTTTGGGCAGAATATGAACGATATGTGTTTGGTTCTAAATGTGAAAATACTTGCAAAGCTTAAAGTATCAGAATTTGAGAAATACAAGGGCAATACCTATCCCCATGCTCAACTTGTGATGTATGTGAGAAGGATGTCTACTAACACTGATGATCAACGCTTGTTAATTCACTTTTTCCAAGACAGTTTGACTAGTGCTACATTGAAGTGGTACATGAGCTTGGATAATGCCAACATTCATACTTTCAATGACTTGGGAGAAGCGTTTATTAGGAATTATAAGTATAATATGGACATGGCACCTAACTGTGGTCAACTCAGGGCAATGGTCCAGAAAGATTGGGATTGTTTAAAGAGTATGCACATAGATGGCATGAAGTATCTGCCCAGGTGATCCCACCAATGGAAGAGAAAGAGATGACAAAGATTTTCCTGAAGACTCTAGGTTCCTTCTACTATGAAAGAATGGTGGAGAGTGCACCAAGTGATTTTACCGAAATGGTGAGTATGGGCGTTCGTTTGGAAGAAGCTGTAAGAAAGGGTCGTTCGACAAGAGGTGAAAATTATGGTATTACCAAGAAGCCTTCATACGGGTTTGCCAAAAATAAAGAAGGAGATACAAATGCTGTTATACAAGAGAGAAGGGTTACTCCTCCTAGAAGAAATAATCAGTGCCACCAACAGGTTGCTTCGGTAACTCCAGTTTTCAATGTGGCTCTGACCACAATTGCTTATCAAAGACCATCCCATCATGGAAATCAGAAGCGAGAGGATTTTGAATTTATTCCCATGAGCTATGCAGAGTTACTCCCAAAGTTAATTCAAAAGAAGTTGGTTCAGACCAGACCACCCTCTTGCTATACCATCACCTTTGCCTTGGTATTATAAGGAAGACCAGACATGTGCTTTTCATCAGGGAGCACCAGGGCACAATGTTGAGAACTGTTATCCTTTGAAATATGAAGTACAAAAGATGGTGAGATATGGCCTTTTATCCTTTAAAGATGTTGGCCCTAACGTAAAATATAATCCTTTGCAAGGCATAGAGGAACAAATGCTGTAAACATGTTTGCTGGTTTTCCAGGGGACTTCCGGATTTTTGATATCAACCTGGTTAGAGGAGATTTGGTAAATATGCATGCTGACCTATGCAAGTTTAGTTACTATACGCATGCCCATGCTGGTTGTGGTATTTGTAGTACAGATATATATGGGTGTGATAAGATAAAAGCTGATCTTCAAGAAATGATGGACGGAGGTCTCATTCATATAATCAGGCCTAGGGCAGAGTACGAGGAAGAAGTGAATATGGTCTTTGGATGTCCTAGAGAATTCTGGATTTTTAACGTGAACCATATGAATGATGATTTGGTGCAGTTGCACGCTACTTTCTGTCACATGGATGGTCAAGTAGAACACCATTATGGGTCTTGTCTAGTCTGCTGCAGAGATTTGCGAGGTTTTTCCATTGTGAGAAAGGGTGTTGTGTTATTGTTGGACAACAATACTATCAAAGTTTCTGGAAATAGAGATGATTACAATGGGATTAATGTGATTGAAGATTTCTTGGCTGAGAATGTGTTAGATGATGAGTATGCTTCTACAAATGAATTCTTTTCCTCAGATGAATATATGTTCTCCAACAATGATTCTGTGCTGACCAAGTATTCTGAAGAAGGGGTGATCATTATTGTTCCTTGTTTCAGTGTTCCTGCCTCTATAGAGATTAAGTATTGTAGCAAGCCAATTGTTTATCCAGTGGTGATTTGCTTGCCGGGTCCTGTTCCTTACGAATCATACAAAGTTGTTCCATACAAATACAATGCTACAATCTTGGAGGATGGTGTGGAAGTTCCCATCCAAACATTGTCTGATGTCAAGAATATTGTTGAGGCCAACCGAGTGACCCGTAGTGGTCGTGTTTTCGCACCTGTCATTCGAGGGAATGTTAATGCTGATAAGAAGACTGTTGAAAGTGTTGAACCCAAGAAAGCAGTGGGGGAATCTAGTGGTACTACACTAGAAAAAGATGTGGATGATATATTTAAGATTATCAAGATGAGCGACTACAGGATTGTAGATTAATTGTTGCAGACTCCATCAAAGATATCTATTCTGGCCTTACTGATGAACTCTTTTGTCCACATGGAATCTTTGATGAGAGTATTGGATCAAGCTTTTATGGAAAGTGATATTCCATTGGACCAATTTAGCAGTGTGGTCGAGAATATTACATCCTATAATAACCCGAGTTTCTATGATGACGAATTACCCGACGAAGGAAGGAATCATAATTTGGCTCTCCATATCTCCATGAACTGTAAGAAAGATTCATTGTCAAATGTACTGATTTATAATGGTTCCTCTTTAAATTTCATACCAAAGAGCACGCTTATGAAGCCGGAGTACCAAAGAACTCCCATACGCCCAAGTGGCATAATTGTGAAAGATTTTGATGGATCAAGGAAGTCTGTCATCGGGGAAGTAGATTTTCCTATTCATATAAGCCCGCACTTATTTCAGATTACTTTCTTGGTTATGGATATCGTGCATGCTTACAACTGTTTATTTGGACGACCATGGATACACGAGGTAGGGGCTTTCACTTCGACTTTGCACCAGAAGTTGAAGTTCGTGCGTGAAGGAAAGATTGTCATCATAAATGGAGAACATGTTATATTAATATCCCATTTATCCTCTTTCAGTGTTGTGGAAGCGGATGAAGCTGATGTTGGAACTCAGTTCCAAGCTTTATTCATTGATAATATAAGGGAAAATGAGAATTCTATAGCTTCGTTTAAAGATGCTCAGCAGGTTGTGCGTAATGGCCCTAGTAAAGTATGGGGGCAGATCGTTGATCCACCTGTAAATAAGAATGGAGCTGGTCTGGGATTTTATGTGAAGAATGATAAAGGTAAGAACATGAAGCCGAAGTCTACTTTGGGCAAATATCAGGATATATTTCATAGAGGAGTTTATCTTTATCCAACTGTTTCTAGGATCAATGTTATTGTGGAGGATGAAGCTAAGCAAGAGATGCCGAACTATGTGTCGCATGGAGTTAGAGTCCAGAATTGGATCACAATTGATGTTCCCTCTTGCATTCATGTCTCAAAGTAATTTGTTTTTTGTTAATGTTTTCAAAAATATTTCACATTGCCCAAGGTGAAAGTTGATATTGTATGGGTTTATCTATTTTCTTTGATATTTAAAATCAATAATAAAATTTGTCTTTGATTCCCAAATTGTGTCTTTAAATTCTGATTTTTTTCTTGGAAAATGATAATCAGAAAAAAAACCTTTCAAAATAAATAATAATTGTAATCTGCATAATCACTTGCTATGTGTGTCAGTTTCTAAAAGCAATCATAAATCACATGTGCATATTAATTAAAAAACCCGTTGAATATAATGACCCTCTGCCCTCTCCCAACTTTGAATATCCCGTGTATGGGGCCGAAGAAGAAGAATATGATGAGATTACAAAAGAGGTTTCACGGTTGCTTGAGCGTGAGGAAAGTGCTATTCGGCCATATAAGGAGCCATTGGAAGTGATTAATTTGGGGTTAGAGGAAGATCAGAAGGAAGACAAGATTGGAGCATTGTTGCATCCCAACGTAAATAGCAAGTTGATTGAATTGTTGAAACAATATGTGGATATATTTGCATGGTCATACCAAGACATGCCTGGTTTGGATACGGATATTGTGGAACATCATTTATCGCTAATGCCAGAGTGCCCGCCAATCAAGAAGAAATTGCGAAGAACTCACCCTGATATGGAAGTAAAGATTAAAGAAGAAGTTTTAAAGCAGATTAATTCTGATTTTATTCTTACATCATTGTACCCCTAATCGATTTCCAATATCTTCCCAGTCCCAGAGAAAGACGTAAAAGTTCGCATGTGCGTTGATTATAGAGATTTAAACAAAGCTAGTCCAAAAGATAATTTTCCATTACCGCATATTGATATGTTGGTTGATAGCACAACAAAATTCAAAGTATTCTCGTTCATGGACGGACTTTTTAGATATAATCAAATTAGAATGGCTCCAGAGGACATGGAAAAAACAACGTTTATCACACCCTAGGGAACATTCTATTACAGAGTAATGCCCTTCGGGTTGAAGAACGCTGGTGAAACATACTAGAGGGCTATGATAACCCTATTTCATGATCTAATGCACAAGGAAATTGAGGTATATGTTGATGATATGATTTCTAAGTCCCAAATTGAAAAAGGTCATATAGAAAATTTGTTGAAATTGTTTCAGCGTTTGAGGAAGTATCGTCTCCACTCGAATCCAAATAAGTGTACCTTTGATGTTTGAACAGGGAAATTGTTAGGTTTCATTGTCATCCAAAAAGGAATTAAAGTTGATCCTGATAAAGTCAAAGCAATTCAAGAAATGACAAAACCAAGAACTGAAAAGCAAGTTAGAGGCTTCCTTGGGCGTTTGAATTACATTTCTCGATTTATCTCCCACATGACTGGAACGTGTGAGCCGATCTTTAAGTTGTTAAAGAAAGATCAAGGTTGTGTGTGGACAGATGACTTCCAAAGGGAATTATAAAGTATTAAAAAGTATTTTCTTGAACCTCCTATCTTTCTCCCTCCGGTTGAAGGAAGACCATTGATTATGTATCTGACAGTGTTAGATAACTATATGGGTTGTATTTTGGGACAACAAGATGAAACAGGGAAGAAGGAATATTCCATTTATTATCTCAGCAAGAAATTTACTAAATGTGAGTCACGATATTCTATGTTTGAAAAGACATGTTGTGCTCTGGCCTGGGTGGAAAAGCGATTGCGGAAATATATGTTGAATCATACTACTTGGTTGATTTCCAAAATGGATCCAATTAAGTATATTTTTGAAAAACCTTCTATTATTGGAAGAATTTCCCATTGGCAGATGTTCTTGTCTGAATATGATATTGAATACTATACTCATAAGGCTATAAAAAGCAGTGTGTTAGCAGATTATCTTTCTCACTGACCAGTGGATGATTATCAATTTGTTAAATATGATTTCCCTGATGAGGATGTTATGTTTCTGAAAGCGAAAGATTATGATGAACCGTTACTTAAGGAACATCCTGATCCTGAATCCCGATGGGGCATGGTGTTTGATGGAGTTGTGAATGCTTCTGGGAAAGGAATTTGTGTTGTGATTATTACTCCTCATGGGTCGCATATACCTTTTACTGCAAGGCTGACTTTTGATTGTACTAATAATATGGCAGAGTATGAAGCTTGTATCATGGGTCTTGAGGAGGCCATTAATCTTAGAATCAAAATTATAGATGTGTATGGTGATTAAGCTTTGGTAATAAATCATATTAAAGGAGAATGTGATACTCGTCACCTTGGCTTGATTCCCTACAAATATTATGCTATAAGATTATTACCCTTCTTTAATAAAGTTGAGTTCCATCATATTCCCAGAGATGAAAATCAGATGGAAGATGCATTGGCAACTCTGGCTTCTATGTATCAAGTGATTACTTGGAATGATGTGCCTCGTATCACAGTGCAACATTTGGATAGACCTGCTCACGTGTTTATAATAGAGGGAGTAACAGATGAAAAACCTTGGTATTATGATATTAAGCATTTTCTCCAGACTTAAGAATACCCGATTGGTTCATCGAACAAAGATAGAAAGACAATGAGAAGGTTGGCAGGTAGCATTTTCCTCGATGAATATGTGTTATACAAAATAAATTATGACATGGTCTTGCTCAGATGCGTGGATAGACACGAAGCAAACATGTTGATGCATGAGATCCATGAAGGTTCCTTTGGTACCCATGCCAATGGACATTCGATGGCAAAGAAGATGCTTAGGGTTGGTTACTATTGGCTAAAAAATGGAATCTATTTGTTATAAATTTGCAAAGTAGTGCCATAAGTGTCAGATTTACGCTGACAAAATTCATGTGCCTCTGACACTTCTCAATGTTATTTCTTCCCCGTGGCCTTTATCTATATGGGGTATTGATATGATTGGAACGATTGAACCTAAGACATCGAATAGACACTATTTCATTTTTGTAGCAATTGATTACTTCACCAAATGGGTAGAAGCAGCTTCATATGCTAATGTTACTAAGAAAGTGGTAGTGCGTTTCATCAAGAACAATCTTATATGTCAGGATGGGGTGCCATGCAGGATTATCACCGACAACAACTCGAATCTAAATAACAAGATGATGACAGAACTCTGAAGAATTCAAGATTGTCCATCAAAATTCATCTCCTTACAGGCCAAAAATGAATGGGGCTGTTGAAGCTGCTAATAGGAATATCAAGAACATCATCCAGAAGATGGTTGTTACTTATAAACATTGGCATGAGATGCTCCCTTTTACTTTGCACGGGTATCGTACATCCGTCTGCACTTCAACAAGGGCAACCCTATTCTCCCTTGTGTATGGCATGGAAGCAGTGCTCCCAATCGAGGTTGAGATTCCCTCTTTATGTGTGATAATGGAAACTAAGTTGTTAGAGGCTGAATCTGAAGTTTGACTGTAGGTTGATCATAATTGACTTTTTACCCAATACAATTGATTTTTCAGTCATCTGGTCAATTGACTGAGAAAATTTGTGATTCAAGACTTGAAACTTGCCATGAATATTCTTGGAGGTTTATGATGATACATGAAAGTAATTTGAGGCATTATAAGTAAAATTGTCCTTATGAAGATCAAAACCCTAATTTGAGGCATGAGTGTTTAGGAGATGTTTTGACCTAGTCAACACTTATGCAAACATGAGCCATTGGAGATCTTTATGAGGAATGTCTTGAGAAAAGAGAGGGAAAATTTTGGGGTACAACAGTTGCCCCTGTTCAATTTTCTTAAACATGAAAAGTTAGATTGGTGGGCCCGTCATTCGTGACTTGAAGGTCGAATATGATTGAACACTAGAGTGCCCTGAAATTTGCACTCGCTGAGGCACAAAGTAATGTGTTAGTTGGTTGTGTCGGGAATGGGCTTAAAGATGCCATTTGGAGAGGTGATGAAGAGTTATTTGGGATGGGCTTGTATATTCCATCCAAATATAATTACATGACTTTAACTGGGAGAAGTGTCAGAATAAATCTTTGGTCGATTAAAACTGAACCAGAGAAGTGTTTTTGTCTTTAACCGAAAGAAGTATTAGAACTTAATCTGAGCCAGGAGATGCCTATGTCTGAAAGCAGTATCAGAAATTAATCTGAGACAGATGATGGTCTACTGAAAGAAGTATCAGAATAAATCTCTTGGTTGATTTAATCTGAGCCAGAAAACGTTTACTCAGAGATTATCTGAATAAATCTTTTGGTCAATTTAATCTGAGCTAGAAAATGCTTACTGAGAGAAGTATTAGAATAAATTTTATGGTCGATTTAATCTGAGCCAGCAGAATGCTTACTGAGAGAAATATCAGAATAAATCTTTTGGTCAATTTAATCTGAGCCAGCAGAAAAACTTGATGTCTTTAACCGAACGGAGTATCAGAACTTAATCTGAGCCGGAGAAAGGTCTACTAAAAGAGGTATCAGAACTTAATCTGAGCCAGTAGATAATCTTGATGTCTTTAACCGAAAGAAGTATCAGAACTTAATCTGAGCCGAAGAAAGGTCTACTGAAAGAGTTATAAGAACTACATCTGAGCCAACATATAATCTTGATGTCTTTAACTGAAAGAAGTATCAGAACTTAATCTGAGCCGGAGAAAGGTCTACTGAAAGAGGTATCAAAACTTAATCTGAGCCAACAGAAAATCTTGATGTCTTTAACCAAACGAAGTATCAAAACTTAATCTGAGCTAGAGAAAGGTATACTGAAAGAGGTATCAGAACTTAATCTGAGCCAGTAGATAATCTTGATGTCTTTAACCGAACGAAATATCAAAACTTAATCTGAGCCGGAGAAAGGTCTATTGAAATAGGTATTAGAACTTTATCTGAGCCAGCAGATAATCTGTATTTGTCTTTTGATTGATCTTTCCTGAAATAGGCAAAGAATTAGTTGCATGCGAACGTATGCATTGTGTAATGATTTTCTCAAGATAAATGAGATTGTGCTATATGCATTTTTACATGTATATGCTATGATGTATGAATGTGAAATGCTATTTGTGATCGGTGGATTTAGAACTGACTGTTTAATGCTGGTTCGCGAAATGTCGTGGAAGCAAGAGTCGCCACCGTCTTTTATTTTCTCCAACATGGACAGGACAAAAGCACAGCAAAATTCCTTATGAGATAGTTTCTCGGTTCGGGAGGTAGATTTATAGAAATGGAAGGTGTTAGCACCCTTTCTATCCATGGTTATCCATGGGCTCTTAGATACTTTCTCTTATGTTTTCAAAATGTTTGATTTTCAAAATATGAGTGGGTTTGAAAAAGTTTTTGAAAGATTTCTGAATAACTCTTGTATCAGTCCTCAAGAGTGTTTGAAAAATTGTTTTGAAAGCTTTTTCGAAAGTGTCGGTGTGAAAAGGTTTTTTGATTTGTTTTTGAATAGAGCAAGTATCTATGAGTCCTCTACCTACCCTAAGGAATTAAGCTGTGTAGAAGTCCTTAAGGTAGTGCCATCCCACCATTGAGAGGTAGGTAGCACCACCGTTGGAGGTGTTCGGGTCAATTCAAGTGTAGGGACAGTGTGGTCACCGAAGCAACAGTTAGGACACCTTAGAAGCTACCCTTATGTCCTTGATCCCTTTTTTAATCCGAGGCAACCGTTTCGAGGCAACTGGATCATGGACATAAGGACTTACTAAAACGTCCTATACTTGACGACCACGTTTCGAAGGCAACAGGTGAGGCGTACCCTAGGAGTGGTGTGTGTATTTGTGTGTTGTTTTCAGTTTAACAGTTATCATTGGTCATGGCATTGTGAGCTACGCTTGTTTATTAATTAGCATACATTCTTTCATACAATTTAGAATTTAAGAGTGCAGGAAATTAAAAGACGGAAAGATAAAAGCTACACTATTACAAGGCGCGGGTCTATACATCGTCAAAGTACAAAGACCCGTTTTGATAAAAGATGCGGAAAGTAAATAAATACCTAATTACTATTACATCCAGAAAACAATTACATAATAATTCAATAATAAAATAATGCGCGAAAAGAATTAAAATTGAACGTCTGAGGGTTTTGACCCTTTTTTTGCTTGAAATTAAATTGAATTAAGACTTAATTATTACTTAATTAAAGAAAATGTTTTGTATGTTTTTTGGTGTTTAATGAAATAAAGAAAAAGAATTAAAGAAAACCCTAGTTCTAAATTATTTTAAATTATTAAAGAAAAAGGTCAAAATTAGGCTAATTAACTAAATTATTTAATTTACATGTTTATTTACAAAAATAATAGTTAATAATAATAATAATAAATAATGAGGAATAATTAATTAAGAAAAAGATAAAATGTCAAAACCTAATTCTATGTATTTTATTTATTAAGAAAATATTGAGTTAAAACCTAAATTAACTAGATTAATTGTTAGTTATTTATTTACAAAACTATTCAAATGGTGAAATTAAATATTAAAAAAAAACATTTTTTGAGTTTCTGATTTTTCTATGGAAAATTAATTTTAGTGAGATAATAATAATTATAAAAATAAAACAATTGAAAGAAATTTAAAAGAAAGAAAAGAAAATTAAATTGCAAACCAAGGGGGGTGTCAAGCCCATATGGAGGTATTTGTGAGGAATTCAGGCCCATCAGCCAAAGGCCTTGTTTGACTTTCCACGCTTGTGTGTACGTCCATTGACTGAGCCCTACCATGGACTTCATTCTGTGGCCTTCAGATTATTCATCCAGGCCATCTGGCAAGCCAATGCATGAGGACGTATGGTGGGACGTTGAGAATACGCTGCATGTGAATATATTGGAACAAAAAATAACAATTATGTGGGGGGACCTGGGAATCGAACCCAGGTCCCAGCACTTGAGGGACACGTTGCCAACAAGTTGAGCTATTGCGTTTGTTTGTATACATAATGGATAGAAAATATAATATATAAAAAAGGTCAGTTATGCTGAAATGTTTGAAAAACGTGCTAACATTTGAATGCCCCAATAGCATGATGCCACGCCTGTCTTCGTCCTCGTTTGTACCTGCAACATTAATGAGATAGCGGGGGTTTTAAACCCCCACTAAGTGGAACAGTGAATAATAGCGATTAGAAGAGGAGGAAATATAAAAAGGGCGCGAGTATCTCAATGAATCAGGCTTGCTGCAACGAGTTCATCCATGTAGGTTTGGTGATCCAATTTTACAGTATATGGAAACCCCTAATATTGAAACTCTGAAACCCTAATGTCCTTCAATGGTGGGTTTTGATACAAGCAGTGTTAGAACAATTAAACTATACCAAACGCTTCAGGAAGATGTCAGTAGTGTAAATCAATGAATAAAACATATGAATGATGCATAGAAATCATGTTTCGATTATAAACATATTCGTTCAAACCATAACCATATTTTACCGTTTCTTTGAGTATGAGGACTGGAAAGTGGTTGCAACACGTTCAGGGAACTCTCAGCAAGGGTTTGGAATCAACAATCTGCTCTGAATTGGACTGTAAATCAGAAAACAGTTTTTGAGTTTTTATGAAAATTTTGCAAAGTGAGTATGAGCTTTCAGCAGCTTTTTCGTGTATATGTGAGTAGGGTTTCACTCAGCCTTTGTATGTGAAGCAAATTAGGTCAAGAAAGAGCCCAAAAGTCCATGAATTTATGATTTGAATATTTGATTTTCAATCATGAAATTTCAATCTTTTTTTCAATGAAACTTTGCCAATTATGGAAGATTTTGTCTTGTTGATTGGTGCATGAAATCTTTAGCATATTTGGAGTATATTTGCTGCATAAAAAGATTTGAAAAAGCATTATTTGATATTTTTCTACAATTAAAACTAATTAAATGAATTAATAAGAATAAAAATTCAATTAATTAATTAAAAATAAGAAAATAAATCCTTTTAAGCTCAATGGGTCGTGCATAGGCTTTGGGTAATGATTCAAGGAAGAATTTGAGGCCCATTAGCAAATTTGAAGTGTTTTAGGCAAAGTTGACTTTTGAAAGTTCCCAAAAATTTCCCAACTTCTCCAATGCATATCTTGCTCAATTTTGAAGCTATGATCATGTTCTTGGACATTTTGGAAAGGTCTTGAAGTCCTATAACCAATGCCTTTGGTCCCAAGTCATTTTGATTTACCAATCTCAAGTTATGGTCTTTGACTTAAAGTGCCTTTTTGTTGACTTTTGAAAATGAGCTATAATGTTGGAATTGATAACTTTTTGTGAGAGCATTCTTGGACTTGGAGTATGAAGATGAGTTGTAGGAAATGTCATTCTATTCAAAATGAGCATTTGATGGAATTTTTATGATAAACCATGAGGAAGTTATGCCCTGGTCAATTTGCAGTTGACTTTTCAGCTGTCTAGAAATAGAAACTTTTGCATCTTGAGACTTTTTGAGCCATGCTTGTGGAATCATGATCAAGAATTGATCCAATGATGTTTGTGGCTTCAAAATAAGATGTTGACCAAAAATTTTGACTTTTTACTGTCAAATGACCATTTTGCCCCTACAGTTGACTGTGGAGCAATTAGGGTTTTTGACTGTGCAACTTGATGTTGTGAGTCTTGAAACTTGACATATGGATGCTTGACAATGTATGTAGGCATGTGGGACTTGATTGGACCCTTGGAAACCTCAATTTCTTTGCAAGAACCAAAACCCTAATTTTGACTGTGTTAGGAGGCAATTGGACTATGCCACCTTTGACAGATTGATCTTGGCAAATCTTGAAGAATATGGGAGGGCAAATTTTGGGGTACAACAGTTGCCCCTGTTCAATCTTCTTAGACCTGAGGATGCAGATTGGCTGGCGTGCCTTTCGTAATCCGAGGGTGGAAGATGATTGAACACTAGAGTGCCCAGAAATTTGCGCTCACATGTTAGCAGTGTGATGGCGGGAATGGGCTTATAGATGCCATTTGGAGACTGATGGATAGGAGGATGGGCTTATAGATGCCATATGGAGCTTGTTGGTATGTGGATGGGCTTATAGATGTCATCTAGGTGTCGATTACGTAAGAGATTCCTTAGCGAGAACTTGCGTACCTGAGAAAGAAAGATAATTACCTGGCCTATTACAGGAGTTGATCTTCAAACTATTTATGTAGATGCGCCCTGGCTGGATACAGGAATCGAATCTTTAAACTCTTCAGACGTGCCCTAGAAAGATACAGGAATCGAGTCCGGAGAATAGTCGTCAACAGATACACCCTGGCAAGATACAGGAATTGGATCTTCAAACTCTTCAGACGTGTCCTGGCAAGGTACAAGAATCAAGTCTAGAATTAGTCGTCAACAGATACACCCTGGCAAGATACAGGAATCAGATCTTCAAACTCTTCAGACGTGCCCTGGCAGGATACAGGAATCGAGTCTGGAATTAGTCGTCAACAGATACACCCTGGCAAGATACAAGAATCAGATCTTCAAACTCTTCAGACGTGCCCTGGCAAGGTACAGGAATCGAGTCTGGAATTAGTCGTCAACAGATACACCCTGGCAAGATACAGGAATCAGATCTTCAAACTCTTCAGACGTGCCCTGGCAGGATACAGGAATCGAGTCTGGAATTAGTCGTCAACAAATACACCCTGGCAAGATACAGGAATCGGATCTTCAAACTCTTCAGACGTGCCCTGGCAGGATACAGGAATCGAGTCTGGAATTAGTCGTCAACAGATACACCCTGGAAAGATATAGGAATCGGATCTTCAAACTCTTCAGATGTGCCCTGGCAGGATACAAGAATCGAGTCTGGAATTAGTCGTCAACAGATACACCCTGGCAAGATACAGGAATCGTATCTTCAAACTCTTCAGACGTGCCCTGGCAAGATACATGAATCGAGTCTGGAATATAGTCGTCAACAGATACACCCTGGCAAGATACAGGAATCGGATCTTCAAACTCTTCAGACGTGCCCTAGCAAGATACAGGAATCGAGTCCGGAAAATAGTCGTCAACAGATACACCCTGGCAAGATACATGAATCGGATCTTCAAACTCTTCAGACGTGCCCTGGCAGGATACAGGAATCGAGTCTGGAATTAGTCGCTCACAGACATGCCCTGGCTAGATACAGGTATCGAATCTGGAATTGCGACAGTTAATAGTAATTATCTTTGTATTGACCTTTGCCCTGAAAAGACAAAACGTTAGTTGTATGCGATGTCATGATGTATGACATGCGTGATGTCATGATGTTCAGAGAATAAATAAGATTGTATGTTCATGATGCGTATGTGCATGCTATAATGTATGAAGATGTGATGTTTATGGATGTATTTTTGTCCTAGGAAAATAAATCCTTGACGAATGCCGGGAAGTTAAATCCTGGGCCGATGTTGAAGAGTAGAGCTTCGTTTCCGCTGGGGATAATGGTTGCAAGAATACCGGTAGGAGAAGATGACTCCGTTGGGGAATAAACTTGGCGAATAGATTACTCTGCGGAGAGTGAACTCTGTGGGGAAAGAGAGGTATTTTGCTGAGGTTGAATGATAACTCCACTAGGGATACCATTGATAAGTTCTGTTGGAAGATGAACTCCGCTGGGGATAGGAAGACTTCTCCGAGGACGATCTTTCCGTGGCAATTGGCTAAGGATAACCCAGTTATATCTTGGTGGGGAAATAACCTTTGAACATGGTCGGGGAGAGATACATTGGTACTCTGCAGGTGGTAAGCTTCCAGAATCTACTGGGGATAAGCTTCCTGAATCCACTGGGGAGATTGATTGAACTCTCCTGGGGAAACTTTTGAGATTGCACTGGGGAAGTGGCTCCACTTGTAGTGTCTGGATTCCGCCGGGGAACAATCTTAGATCAAGACTGCCGGGGATGCTTGTTAGGAATGTTTGCATACTCCGTTGGGGAATGTTGAGATCTTCGGGGGATAATCCAACTTCCTTAAGGCTGACTGTAGGCTAACTCTACTTGGGGAGAGTGTTACTGACTTGCTAGAGATACTGTGCCTTCTCAGGGCTGATTGGAGACCAACTCTGCTTGGGGAGAATTGTTGGATTTTGTCTCACTCTCTGGGGAATTAAGGTATCTTGGTTACATTTTTCAGCCGAACTTACCTTGGTACCTTGGTGGACAGAGCCATTAGATTGCTTAGACAACTCATTATTGCCCCTGTTTCTGATGTCACCTGTAATTAATCCTTTGTTTCGTATGCAAATATTTATGAGTTAGCAATCATTGTCAAATGCATATATCACAATTGAACATTGGATGTTCTTCGCAAAATAAAACAGAAAAAGGGAAAAAACAATTGGCAATTGGTCTGAGAAGTGAATTTGTATTGATTTTTGAATTTTCCTGTAAATAGGCGTTTATGTACAAGAGGCTGACGCCCTAGTAAGAGGACGCCGCCGAACAACAGAGTTTATACAATTTGTACAAAAAAAAAACAAAATAACTGTGTGAAAAGAAATAATCCCACTGGGTTCCAACTCTGCTATCGCCTTTATATCTTCGAGCGTCTCATCACTTGGCTGCTTAGTTGAAGATGAAGTTGACTGATCAATGCCGTCTGAGCCTGACAGTTGATGCCAGATTCTGGATTCAAGGTGATCCAATGAGACATAGTATTACACTTTAATCCCTAACTTTTTCCTGGACCGCCCTTTCGGGTTTTCGGTCCACCGGGATACCCATTTTTGCCCAAGCCGCCTTTTCAGGTTTTCGACTTGTCGGGTGTACAAATTTTTTCATTTCATCCCTTATTTTTTCCCGAACCCTTTTGGTTCGCCGGGAGCCCTAATTTTTGCCTAGGTATGTCAACCTAGCGGGTCTTTGATTATGCGTAGTATTTTTTCACTATGTCTGCATTGACGGGGTGAGAAAGGTCGTCACCATCCATGGTGGTTAGAATCATAGCTCCTCTCTAGAAAATGTTCTTAACTACAAATGGACCTTTGTATGTGGGGGTCCATTTTCCCCTGGGATCACCCTGCGGTAGTATGATGCGTTTGATCACCATATCCCCAACTTGATATTCTTGACATCTGACTTTCTTGTTAAAAGCCTTGATCATTCGCTTTTGATACGTCTGACCATGACAGATAGCAGTAAGTCTCTTCTCATCGATTAAATTCAGCTGATCAAGCCGGGTTTAGATCCAATCATCTTTGTTCAAACCTGCATCCTTCATAATCCTGAGAGAGGGTATCTGAACCTCGACGGGTAAGACTGCCTCCATGCTATACACCAAGGAATAGGGTGTTGCCCCTGTCGATGTCCGTGCTAAGGTACGGTACCCATGAAGAGCGAATGGTAACATCTCATGCCAGTCTTTGTATGTCACCATCATCTTCTGCACAATCTTCTTGATGTTCTTGTTAGCTGCTTCAACAGCGACATTCATCTTCGGCCGGTAGGGAGAAGAGTTATGATGTTGTGTCTTGAACTGTTTGCAGAGTTCGGTGATCATTGTATTGTTGAGATTTGTACCATTGTCAGTAATAATCCTCTTTGGGACTCCGTATCGACAGATCAGATTATCCTGGATGAACTGCGCCATGATGTTCTTGGTTACTGTAGCAAAGGAAGCTGCCTCAACCCACTTCATAAAGTAATCAATGGCTACAAGAATGAAACGATGCCCGTTAGACGCAGTAGGTATGATCTCGCCGATCATGTCGATGCCTCACATTGCAAAAGGCCAAGGTGCATTCAGGACATTCAGAGGAACTGGAGGAACGTGCACCTTATCATCATATATCTGGAACTTGTGACATGTCCGAGAATGTTGGTAACAGTCGACTTCTATTGTGGACCAGAAATATCCTGCCCGAAGGATTTTCTTTGACATGGTGTGTCCACTGGAATGCGTTCCGAAGGTACCTTCATGCAGCTCTACCATGATCCTTTCTGCTTCAGTCTTATCCATACAACGCAGTAAGGTTGAATCATGGTTTCGCTTGTACAGAATACCGTTGCTGAGGAAGAACTTTGCTGCGAGCCTTCTCAGAAACTTTTTGTCATTGATGGATGTACCTTCAGGGTATTCTTGAGCTTCCAAGTACCTCTTCACCTCATGATACCAGGGTTTTTCAGTTATTGTCTCAGCCTCAAGATCACAGCAATATGTAGGTTCGTCCAGTTTCCAGATAATGATCCGGGGAGCCTCATTGTCCCATTTGACTTTGAACATAGAAGACATCGTAGCCAACGCGTCCGCCAACTGATTCTCCTCTCTTGGGAAGTGTTCAAAAGTTATCTCTGTAAAATGGGGGATCAATGTCAGCACACACTCTTTGTAAGGAATAAGGTTTGGGTGTTTCGTATCCCACTCGCCTTTGATCTGATTAATCACGAGAGCGGAATCTCCGAAGACACTCAGAAACTTGATCCTTAAGTCAATCGCAGCTTGAAGACCCATGATACACGCCTCATACTCCGCCATGTTGTTGGTGCAGTTGAAACATAGCCGGGCAGTAAGTGGAGTATGAGTGCCTTGAGGGGATATAATCACAGCGCCGATACCGTTACCCAAAGCGTTGGAGGCTCCGTCAAAGTGCATAGACCATCGGGATCCTTCCTCAGGTCCTTCATCCGGTCCAGGTACTTCACAATCAATCACTACCATGATGTTCTCGTCGGGAAATTCAAAGTTCATTGACTGGTAGTCGTCTACTGCCTGGTGTGCCAAATGGTCTGCCAACACACTTCCTTTGATAGCTTTATGAGTCGTGTACTGGATGTCGTATTCTTTCAGGAGCATCTGCCATCTTGCTATTATTCTAGACAAAGCAGGCTTTTCGAATATGTACTTTATTGGATCCATCTTTGAAATCAACAAAGTAGTGTAAGTCAGCATATACTGTCTCAGCCGGCGAGCAGCCCATACCAAAGCGCAGTAAGTTTTCTCGAGAAATGAGTATCGGGTCTCACAGTCGGTAAACTTTTTGCTAAGGTAATAAATGGCGTGCTCTTTTCGGCCAGACTCGTCATGCTGCCCCAACACACACCCCATTGAGTTGTCCAGTACTGTCAGGTATAAGATTAGAGGTCTCCCTTCAACCGGTGGCATAAGGATGGGTGGTTCTTGGAGATACTCTTTGATTCTGTCGAAAGCGGCCTGACATTCATCATTCCAACGTACCACCTGATCTTTCTTCAACAGCTTGAAGATTGGTTCACAGGTAGCGGTTAGATGCGAGATGAATCGAGCAATGTAATTCAGACGTCCTAAAATGCCTCTAACTTCTTTCTCTGTCTTGGGAACTGGCATCTCTTGTATGGTTTTAACCTTGGTAGGGTCCACTTGAATACCTTTGTCGCTCACGACGAAGCCTAGCAACTTCCCAGATCTTACCCCGAAGGTGCATTTGTTTGGGTTCAACCTCAGCTTGTACAACTTCAGACGGTCAAACAGCTTCTGTAGATGGTCAAGGTGTTCCTCCTCAGTTTGAGACCTTGCAATCATATCATCGACGTACACTTCAATCTCATGATGGATCATGTCATGAAATAGAGCAACCATGGCACGTTGGTAGGTTGCCCCATCGTTCTTCAACCCAAAAGGCATGACCTTGTAACAGAAGGTGCCCCACTGAGTAACAAAGGTAGTCTTTTCCATATCTTCAGGAGCCATCTTGATCTGATTATAACCTGAGAACCCATCCATGAAGGAGAACACCTTGTGCTGAGCAGTATTATCAACCAGAACGTCTATGTGAGGTAGGGGGAAATCATCCTTGGGGCTCGCCCTGTTCAAATCCCTGTAGTCAACACACATTCTGACCTTACCATCTTTCTTCGGCACTGGAACCATGTTGGCAACCCACTGAGGGTAAGAAGTCACTGCTAGAAAACCGGCGTCAAATTGTTTCATAACCTTAGCCTTGATTTTCTCGGACATCTCTGGACGCATGCGGCGGACCTTTTGCTTAACCGGAGGGCATTCTTCCTTGGTAGGCAAGTGATGGACCACAATGTCGGTATCCAACCCAGGCATGTCTTCGTAAGACCAGGCAAAGATTTCCATGTAATCGTGCAACATCTGAACCAACCGTTGTTTCACGCTGAGCTCTAGGTTGGCACCAATCTTAACTTCCTTTCTATCTGTCTCAGTACCCAGATTTACCGTTTCCACTGGCTCTTCATGTGGCTGAATGGCCCTCTCTTCCTGGAGTAACAGTCTTGCAAGCTCACCAGGCACTTCGCAATCATCTTCACCTTCGTCTTCGGCTAAGTTGATCGGATTTTCGAAGTCATAATTGGCAGTAGCAGAGTCGTTACCAGTGAGATCCAGAGTGGATTGGAACCTGTATGAGTGAGTGTGTGTAAATACAGCTGTTTTGCAATATATAAAGAAAGAAAGAAAGGGAGCACAAGATTTGAAATGCGAAAAACGTCTAATGTCTTTATTCATGATATATGGAAATGACAAGTAATAAGCCCTCACAAATGAAGCCACGGTGCCCCGGGTGAGACACCAGGCCATAAAGTCTCAATTTATTGTTTATTACAAATAAAAACAAAGGAATTCATTACTGGGTAACAAAGGTAACAGGTATGTAATCTTTTACAGTCCAATTGCTCAGTCCACCGTCGGCCGTCGGGTAGATCCAGCTGTCACACTCTGATTCCTCCGCATCGCTTTCAATAGAATTCACTCCCAGATTGGTGATAAACACGGGAGGTCTTCCGATCTTTGCTTTGCGTATAGCCCTCTGAGCCTCTGCAGTAAAACCCAGTCCAAACTTGTCAGTCTTAGGAGTAAAATCAGGGAGCCTGCCCCAGTTAGCACATTCACCTTTCTCAATTACAGCCCGAGCGTCCTTCAAGGAAGCCATCTTCAAAGGGAAGTCTTCTTCAATCACTGTTTCCGCCGACGCTAATGTTGGAGGTACCTCTTCAAAATGTTGAAAGGGGGTTTCAATAAACTCCCCGTCCATCTCTATATACCGGAACGAGTTCAGATGACTAACCATGTATTCTTCCTCCCCTTGCACTGTAACAATCTTCCCTCTGACAGGGTATTTGAGCTTCTAGTGTAGAGTGGAGGTCACAGCCCCAGCCTTGTGGATCCAAGGACGACCCAGCAAACAAGAATAGGATGGACGAATGTCCATCACATAGAATGTTGAATCAAAGACTTGGGAACCAACTCGGATCGGAATGTCCAATTCACCATGTACCATTCTCTTCGACCCGTCAAAGGCTCAGACAATGATGTTACTAGGCTTCAACTCCAAACCCTCACAATCCAACCTGTCTAAGGCCTTCTTGGGCAATACATTCAGTGAAGAACCGGTGTCTACCAATACGTGTGCGAGAGTAGTGCCCCTGCATTCAATAGAGACATGCATGGCATCATTATGGTTCTTTCCCTTGGAGGTCAGATCAGCATCAGAGAATTCTAACCCATTGTCAGCGGTCAAATTGGCTACATAATCAGTAAATTTATCCGCAGACATTTCTTGTGGCACATGGGCCGTCTTCAGGAATGAAATCAGGGCCTTGACATGGGCCTCTGAACATAGCAACAATGATAGCATAGAGATCTTGGAGCGGGTATGCCCCAGCTGTTCAACGACGTTGAAATCGCTCTTTTTGATTATCTTAAGAATTTCCTCCATCTCTTGCTGGGAGGCTTCAACATTAACAGTCTTCGGTGCCTCCATCCGGGCAGGCACATCAGCAATCCCCTTGCCCCGAGTGTCAGATGACTCGGCAGCAGGGGTAGAAACTTGATCAGAAGGGGAAACAGGCGCACTTGTAGGCGTGATGATAAGAGGTCTTCGGATAACTGGTGGCGCAATGTCAGGCGAGAAGAGCCTGCCACTGCGAGTGACTTTAGCGGGACCGGTGATGTTACTGATACCAGTGCTAGTGTTGAACTCCTACTTTACTCCAAGCACATACACATCTTCCCCGTAATGCCATGGGACAGCCTTGTCAGATTTATAAGGGAGGGGCCCCGGAACAGTAATGATAATAGGTGTGTGATACGGTGGGAGAACTGACTATGGTTTTGCGTTTGTTTTCACAAATGTTTCGGTTGAGCAAGAGTCGCCACCGACTTTTTATTTTATCCTAAGGAAAGGTTCAAAAAGCACAGCAAAAACCTTTGAGATTTTTTCTTGGGTTCGGGGAGTAGATTATAGAAAGGGAAGGTATTAGCACCCTTTCTATCCATGGTTATCCATGGGCTCTTAGGTACTTGCTTAGATCAACTTGCCTTGGTTTTCAATTGTTTGAAATGGTGCTTGGTGTGTGGTTTTGAAAATGTTTTGAAAAAGATGCCTTGTATAGGCTACCCTTGTAACAATTCTTTACTCGAATGTTTTACAAAAGGTGTTGGTCTTTTTTGAAAAAAGATGTTCCAAGGTTTTTGAAAGTTTGTTTTGAAAGTGCTTGTGAAGTGTGGTTTGAAAATAGGAAAGTGTTTTATTTTGCAAGTTGACAAGTACTTAAGAGCTATCTACCCTAAAGTTCTCAAAGATTTTTGTTATGTTTTAACCCTTTTGACAATTTTGTTCCACCATTGCATTTGGTGGACAATCTTGTATTAGAAGGTGAAAGGGACGGGCACGGGTCATCGTTTAGACCATAATTGCAATAGTGCTAAGTATCTTTGGGCAATTTCTCTTTGAAAGGGACTTGATCATTTTAGGCAACTTTTCGAAAGCGTCATCGAGGGACTATGATCATTTGATTGTTTGTTTTACCCAAAGAAACCTAACATGCAATATGGCCCATTTATTTGAAGGCAACAAGTGGAATACCCTAGGGGTGCAAGTGTGATATGTGTTGTCCATTTTCATGCTTGTTTATCTTGAAATTAGGTCAAGCTATTTTTGTTCGTTTTATTTGCATACAAACCCTAATTCTAGCATGGTATATTTAGAAAGCGTTTAAAGTGCGAAAAGTAAAATTCCTACACTATTACAACACAATATGGGAAGGGGGGGGGGGTACAAATGTTCAAATGGGGGGATATTTAGACAAGGAAATTAAACCTAGCTATTACATCAATTTTGGGAATATTTACAAGATAATTGATTGCATAAATTAAATGGAAAATAAAATAAAGATACAAAAATGCAAAAAAGGTTTTTATATGTATGAAAAAGTATTATTTATGTCAAATAAATAAAATAAAAAAAGTATTATTTTTGGAGTTTTTGTATTTTAAGGGTAAAACCCTAATTTCATTAAATAAATATATTAACTATTTAATATGTATAATATTTAATAATTATATACAAAAAAAAATAAAATGGAGTATATTCATAAAAAAAGTATTTTCCATATCAAATATTAATAAAATAAAAATGTATATATTTTTGTATTTTAACCTAAATATACTAATATATATATATATATATATATATATATATATATATATATATATATATATATATATATATATATATATATATATATATATATATATATATATATATATATATATATATATATATATATATATATATATATATATATATATATATATATATATATATATATATATATATATATATATATATATATATATATATATATATATGTATTAATTTCTAAATATATATTATATATATATAAAAATAATAATATTTAATATTTATAAAAAAGGTATATTTTGCATAAAATATTTTCAAAAGAAAAAATGAAATAAAAATCAGAAATGAAATATATTTACATTATTTTTCTAGTTCTTTTCTAAATAATAGTATATATATATATATTTATGTACAAATGTCTATATAAACAAATAAATACCTAAAAAATGCAAAAATGGTGTGAAAATAATTTTTTATGTTTTTAATATTATTAGCAAAAATAAATAAGTCAAAATGAAAAAAGAAAAGTCAAAAAATCATGAAAATACACATAATGGGCCCAGGGGGTATGTGTGATCGGTGGATCTGGAACTGACTGTTTTAAAGCTGGTTCGCGAAATGTCGCGGAAGCAAGAGTCGCCACCGTCTTTTATTTTCTCCAAATGGAAAGGACAAAAGCACAGAAAAATTCCTTAAAAGAGATTGCTCTCGGTTCGGGAGGTAGATTATAGAAAGGGAAGGTGTTAGCACCCTTTCTATCCATGGTTATCCATGGGCTCTTAGATACTTGCTCAATGTGTTTTCAAAATTGTTTGTTTGCTTTTCAATGTGGGTTTCAAAAATATTCTTTGAAAAAGTTTCAGTTCAACTCGTACGTCAGAGTGTTTGAAAAGTTTGTTTTGAAAGCTTTTGAAAATTGTTGGTGTGAAAAGTCTTTGAATTTTTGTTTTGAAGAGAGCAAGTATCCATGAGTCGTCCACCTACCCTAAGGAATTCGTCTGTGTAAATGTCCTTTAAAGTAGTGCCATCCCACCATTGAGAGGTAGGTAGCACCACCATTGGAGGTGTTCGGGTCAATTCGAGTTTTAGGGACATGGTGATCACCGAAGCAATGGGAAGACACCTTAGAAGCTACCCTCATGCCAGGTTCCCGGATCATGAGGACTTACTAAGACGTCCTCTACTCGACGATCACCTTTTGAAAGGCAACAGTGAGGCGTACCCTAGGGGTGGTGTGTGCGGTTCGTGTGTCATGTTTCAATTATTTTGTCTTGTCATGTTTGTTGTGATCTACGCTTGATTTTATTTTTAGGGCCATACATTCTTTCATGCTTTTTGTTAACAGTTATATACGTGCGAGAAAATAAATCTAAACTATTACAAATGGCGCGGGTCCACATCGCCAAAATAAACCGAACCCGATTTGACTGAACGTAAAGAAGCAATAAAATAAAAGTGCGAGAAATAAAGTAAAAAATGTTACAAGGCTTTGGGGCATATACATAATTATTTAAACGATATAAAATAAATGTGCGAAATAAAGGAATTAAAAACAAAACTAGGGCGTTGGACCCTTTTTGCAAAAGTATTTAAAGTTAATGAATTGATTAATTAGAACTAATGAAGAATTAAAATTAAAGAAAAAGGAATGTTTTTTGTATTTTTTGTATTTTTTAAGACTTAAAAGAAAAAAGAAAAAGAAGGAATTAATTATAATTGACTAACCCCAATTCTATTGTTTTTTTAAGTTTATTGTAAAAATGTTATATTAATCTAAATTAAACCCTAATTTATTTATGTACATTTAATTATAAAAATAAAATAAATAAATAAATAATATTGTGATAAAAAAAAGGAAAATTTAAAAGGTATAAAAAGTCATTAACCTAATGCTATATTTTTGGATTTTTAGTTATTAAGAAAGTATTAAAATCTAACCTAAAATGCAACCCTAGTTTAATTATGAAAATTACTAATATTATGGCAAAAAACAAGGAAAGTTAAAAGGAATAAAAAAGTTATTAACCTAATGCTATATTTTTGGCGATTTTTATTAAAAGGAATTAAAGTTGAAAACCTAATTAAAACTAAATATTTACATATTATTGTTTATACAAAAAAAAACAATATTTAAAATAAAATAATTATTAAATTTTTTGACTTTTCTGATTTTTGTGATGTTTTTTGTATTTTGTAAGAAAAATAAATTAATTAAATTGAGATGATAAATTAAACAAAATTGCAAAAAAGAAAATAAGATAAAAAAAAAAAGTGAAAAGAAAATGCAAACCAGGGGGGGGGGGGGGGGTAGCCCCAGAATTGGAGGTCAAATTAGTGAAATCTGGCCCAATAAGCAATGGAATTTGTTGACTTTCCTAAGCCACGTGCATGCCTGCTGACCTGTCCTCATGGTATTCCCCAGTACACAACCCTTGATCTGATTCCACTAAGTGCGTGGCTGGCCTGATATGGTGAGTACACGGTAGTCTGCAACGTCATATCCACACCTGAACATATATTGAAAAAGAATATTGAAGTAAAGTAGACCTGGGGATCGAACCCAGGTCTTATGCATTACTCACGCGTTCGCTTGCCATCTGTGCCATTTAATCCATTCGTTATATAATAAACAAGTAAATCATATAAGACAAAAGCAACGCGCTAGTGACTGAAGCGCGCGAAACTTTGAATGGACGAATCGCTGGTTGACACCACATCATCGTCCTCACCACCCCTGCAAAACAAAACCCAAAGGCAACGTTTTCTTACGCGTTTCGTTAGGCAGCTTTTGAAAAAATAGCGATTAGGCCTGTGTGGTTTAGAAATTAGGCGCGATGAGTGGTCTTTGTTCGTCTAGGCTCACTGAAGGCAACCATGGTACTCATGAGTCTTAATTTTTCCTCTATGCAAAAGCCCCAATTTTATACCCTGCAAAACCCTAAGGAACGAACATGGCATCTTGGCCAAAAGTGCACGAAACTTCAATTAAAAGTTATGGTCAGCTTGCAAACTTCATCAGGAACAAGAATTCATGAATAAAAATGCAAAAAGATGTATGATTTGGGATATGCGATTTCAAAAGTTATGTGACACAGTTTGACTTGTGGATACCAATTCAGGGCGTTTTGGTTGATGTTAGTGATTGAGAATCGTTCAATGGTGTCTCAGGATGCTATTAGAAAAAGAATTAAGGCTTCAAACTCCTTCAAACCTTGATTTCAGATTTGTGTTTTTATGGAAAATTTTCAATGTTGCAATAAGCTTTTGAGCGCAGCATATGGTCTCCAAGGCTTAGGGTTTGACTCAGTGCTTATGATGGAAGAGAATTGGCTTGTTATTTGACCTTAATTCATGCTCATGAAAGAACTAGTCCTAGGGTTTTCACCATTAACCATTTTTCCTTCTTTTAAGCCAAGACCTAGACTTAGTGTGCAATTTAACCCTAGCCTGAGTTTTTGAGTTGGCCCATGATACATGGAAGTTGTCCAAATTCACATGACACTATTCCATTGGTTTTTGAATTTTATTTGAATTTTCAAAGATTTAAAATGAATTAAATTATCAAAAATTAAATAAAATAGAAAAATCAATATTTGGTCTTGAAATTAACCATGGGACACGTGTGTGGCATGACAAGGATGAATCAAGTGGAAGAAAGTGGGCCCTTTTGTCAAAAATTGGAGTTTCAAGGATAGTTGACTTTTGCCATTTCACAAAAATTTCCCAACTTCTACAAGGCATAACTTGCTCAATTTTTAAGCTTTTCACATGTTCTTGGACATTTTGGAAAGGTCTTTGAGTCCTCTAACCAATGCCTTTGGTCCCATGTCATTTTGATTTTCCAATCTCAAGTTATGGCCTTTGACTTAAAGTCCCTTTTTGTTGACTTTTGAAAATGACCTATAATGTTGAAATTGATAACTTTTTGTGAGAGCATTTCTTGGACTTGAAGTATGAAGATGAGTTGTAGGAAATGTCTTTCTATTCAAAATGAGCTTTGGATGGGATTTTTCTGATAATCCATGTGAAAGTTATGCCCTGGTCAATTTCAGTTGACTTTTTCAACTGTCCAAATATAGCAACTTTTGCATCTTTGATGATTTCAGAGCCAAATTTTGAGAATCATGATCAAGCATTGATCAAATGATGTTTGTGGCTTCAAAATGATATGTTGACCAAAAATTTGAACTTTTGACTGTCAAATGACCATTTTGCCCCTACAGTTGACTGTAGTGCAATTTAGGGTTTTGACTGTGCAATCTTGAGCTGAATGCCTTGAAACTTGATATGAGGATGTTTGACCATGTTTGTAAGCATATGAGACTTGATTGAGCCTTTGAACACTCCATTTTCTTGATCAGCACACAAACCCTAGTTTTGACTGTATAGGAGACAGTTGACCTACACAACCCTTGGGGAATTTTGTGACTTGGCTTGGCAATTTCTTGAAGAATATGGGAGGGCAAATTTTGGGGTATAACAGTATGAAACCAAAAATGTGGTGTGAAAAGGAATTCAGAAGCAAGCCCAGCCCATGAAGCTTCTTCTTCAACCTCTGAACAAAACATATCAAAAAACGCGCGCCTGTACTTCAAATTCAAACACCTGGATTCTTTGATCTTTTGCACAAACTTCCAACATAAGAAATGTTAAGCATTGAATCACGATTCTAAATATATAAAAAAACTCATCCTAACTCTCAGAAATGAGAGAGAATTTTGACATTCCCAAATCCTGACCTAACTTTTCTGCCATGTTCAAACCTTAAATTCTCACAGCTCGAGCAAAATAAATGAAAAGTAAAAGCATGTACAGGTTCAGGGGCATGAGTAGAACATTTCTTATTCACAAACTTAGAACTAATGATGCCTAGGCTAAGAGTTAGAAGTTCAAGAAAATAACTGTTCAGTTGAAGTTCTATCTGGCAATGGGGGAGCTTTCAGAGCAAGATGATGACCTGTACAGCTTGCCTGAAGTGTGGTGATGCTATTCCAATGCTTACTTTGCTTTGAGACACCTTGAATCGAGCTATGGACCTCCAACTGTAAAACAAGAAAGTGAAAATGGTGGAACTGGTTAGAGGAATTACAAGTTGTGTTTTAGGTTTTGGTTAGCTTGCATTGGTGCTAGGGAATGTGTTTGATGAGCTTTGGGCAAGAAATCATGCAAGGAATGAGAGTTGGCACTCAAACTACAATGAGAACTCTGTTTTTGCAGTTTGAGAGTGATTCTGGGAATGGGAGTGTTTTGGACCTTGCTTACTCGTGTTCTAGCTTAGTTAGGATGATTAGAAGGTGTATACAATGTTTGCTTAAGTGTTCTAATGCTGAGATGATAGTTGTGTTATGTTATGCCACTTTTCTTCACACTTAAGCAAACAAAGCCAAGTTGATGTTCTAGGCAAGTAGAGGCCCCCTAAACATGCTGCTAACCTTGTCTTGATCAGAGTGTTTTGCTCATAATCTTGTGCCAATTGGATTTGATCTGTACCTCTTGGATTTGCATTATGACATAAAGCTTGCTTTTGCAAAAATGGCCATTTCACTTTTTCCATTAATGGCTTTATTCAACATGTAATGCATAAGCTCATGAAACAAGGCCTTATCACAATGAACATGCATTAAATTATTGAGTGTTGGATGGTTTAGAGGCCTGTAATGCAGCACAAACCAAGCTGACTTGCAAATGGCATAAGTTATGAACATGTACATGACCAATTCAAAAGTGAGTTTTTTCCATATTGTGAAATTCGATTCTCTCAAGTTATGAGGTTGTTTGATGAGTTCTTGGACATTTTGGAAAGCTTGGAATGTGTAATACAATCCATATTTGAAATGAAAATTGAAATTCCAAGTGGAAGTGTATGGAAAATGGCCTTGAAGTTAGGTAGAAAACCTTGCCAAAATAGGTTAAAATTTCACTAAGTTAAGAATGGTTTAGTACCCTTATTCCAAAAATTGTAACTTGAGATACAAGCCTCATTTGGGAAAACTTTGTGAATCAAAGTTGTAGATTATGCAACAAACTACAACTTACATGTTTTGACTTTTGTTTGAATCCAAATGAATCGTGGTGAGAAAGTGGGGCAACGTTGGGAAAAAATTAGGGTTTTTCATAACTTAGAAAAATTCTAAGTCATGAAAAATTCTCATTTCAAACCCTAATTTGCAAATTTTGATTTCATGGTGAACAAGTTTCATGATTTGGCATGTTTTGATGAAAAATGAATCTTGACCCTTGATTTTGACCAAAAAGTCAAAGTTTGACTTTTCAGTATAGAGTCAAAATTGGTCAATTGACTGGGAAATTCAACTGTCAATCTTGTGTACTTTGGATCTTTTGGACTTGTTGAGCATGTCAAGATAATTCCATGGGGTCCTTGAGTCTATATGTGAGCTTGGTTTGCCATTGGTTGGGTCAAACAGTCAAAAATTGCCTTTGTGCAGTCAAAACCCTAAAAATGACCATTTTGCCCTTTTGGTGATCTGATCAAATTTCTTGTGGAATTGTGATCCAAACTTGATCAAATGGTTCATATGAGTTCATAATGTTGATGTGGGTCAATTTTCATGAGATTTGACTGTCAATTGGCCACAATTGACTTTTTCCCCAATACAGCTGATTTCTAGGTCAACTGTCCAGTTGACTGGGCAAAACTTGGAATCAAGACTTGAAACTTGATGTGGATAAACTTGGGAGTCCAATATGAAGCAAGAAGGTCATCTTAGGCATTTTAGGTCAAAACATCTTTGTGCAAACACAAACCCTAATTTGGGTCAACAATGCAAGGAGAAGTCTTGAGCAGATGAAACCCTAACTGGATCTTGATCTTCAAGAGCCTTGTGATGAGAAATGTTGAGAGAATGGGAGGGCAAATTTTGGGGTACAACAGTTGCCCCTGTTCAATCTGCTTGAATCCGTAGAGTTAGATTGGCAAGTTTGCCTTTCGTGACTCGAGGGTAAAAGGAGATTGGACACTAGAGTGCCCTTAAATTTGCACTCGTCAAAGTAATGGATGCGGGAATGGGCTTAGAGATGCCATTTGGAGATGGGCTTAGAGATGCCATCTGGAGGGGTGACAGAATCTTGTCGGGGATGGGCTTAAAGATGCCATCTGGAATGAGTATCAGGAAGGTGTCCATGCTTTGGACCATCTTCGAACTGGGGGTCTGAATAAGCAATAGATTGACATCCGTTGTTGGGAGGAATCCGTAAACTGTTTTCAAAAGTTGCATCTGAACGAGTTGATAGATTAACATCCATTGTTGGGAAGAATCCATAAGCTGTTTTCAGAAGTCTTGAGAAGCAAATGAACAAGCGATAGGTTAACATCCGTTACTTGGAGAACCCGTAAACTGTTTTCAGAAGTCTTGAAGTTGAATGAGCAATAGAGCAGCATCCGTTGTTGGGAAGCGTCCGTAAGCTGTTTTCAAAAGTTGCATCTGAACAAGTTGATAGATTAACATCCGTTGTTGGGAAGAATCCATAAGCTGTTTTCAGAAGTCTTGAGAAGAAACTGAACAAGTGATAGGTTAACATCCGTTACTTGGAGAACCCGTGAATTGTTTTCAGAAATCTTGAGTTTGAATAAGCAATAGAGCAGCATCCGTTGTTGGGAAGTGTCCGTAAACTGTTTTCAAAGGTCGCATCTGAACAAGTGATAGATTAACATCCGTTGTTGGGAAGAATCCATAAACTGTTTTCAGAAGTCTTGAGAAGAAACTGAACAAGTGATAGGTTAATATCTATTACTTGGAGAACCCGTGAATTGTTTTCTAAAATCTTGAATTTGGAAGAAGAACCGGTGCAGGGTTCCCTGATGATGAGCTCGTGTAAAACTGCATCTGGATAAATCTGGAATAAGTATTAGACTGTTGCCATGTCTGGGTCACATCTAAACTATTCCTGGAACGAATCTCGGAAGATAATGATTTTAGTCCTTCGACTGATCTTACCTGAAAGGCAAAGAGTTGTTACATGCAATGCTATGATGCATGATACAATGTATGTTATGTAATATGAATGTAAATGAATGCGCATGTAAGCTGGAGAGCTGTCTTGCAAAGGATAGACGAATCAGAGACGGCTGAAGATGACAGTATCTTGACTGCTGCCGGGAAGAATAATTCCTGGTCATTGCTGGAGAAAAAAGGAGCTTGGGTTGTATACCAATCTTCTGGGGAATTCCTGATGACTTCTACTGGGGAGTACCAATCTAGTAGACTCATGCTGGGGAGGTAAGACCGAGAATCTTCAGTTTGGCGGGAAGCATCTCTGGCGACTTCACTGGGGAACTCAAGATTTGCCCTCCTCAAAACTCTGTAGGGAGGAGGTTCATTAGTGTGGCTTCGCTGGGGATTGATAATTTGAAGTTTTAGCTCAGCTGGGGATGCTGAAACTTAAACTCTGAGGGGAAATGAGTTCTGGAAGATTCTCTGGCTGGGGATAATAGAGATAAACTCCTCTGGGGATTGTATTGATAAGTTATGTTGGGGAACTCTGATGAACTCCGCTGGAGGTAGGAAGAACTTTGGCGAGTGCGATCTTCCGTGGCAATAAGCTAAGGATAACCCAGTTATAAGCCCTTGTGAGGAATAACTTTGAATAAAACTCGGGAGAGACGTCCGTACTCTGCAGGGGATAAGCCTCGAGAATCTACTGGAGATAAGCTTCAGGGTTTGCTGGGATATGGAATCCAAATTTACTGGGGGTTTCCTTTGAGGGGTATCAAGATATCCAACTGTTCTTTCGACCTATCAGTAATCCTCTTTCTGGATTCATAAGGAAATGATTATGTTCAAATGCATATGCCTATTTAACAAAACATTGGACGTTTCTCAAAATAAAACAAATAGTGCAAGAGAAAAAGTGAAAGGAAATGACACAAATTTCTGGGAAAAGTATTTGTATTGACTTTTTATGAGTATATTTGTACAAAGGAGACAATCATCCTAGTAAGAGGATTCTGTCGTAAATATTGAAAGATTTATACAAAATAAAGGATGGCTATGTGAAATAATTCCATGGGATTCCATTCCGCTATAGCTTTCACAACTCTGAATATCTGTCCATTCAATGCTTCGTTTTCCGATGACTGGATTGATCAGAAGCCTGGAACTAGTTGATGAAGAGATTGTCTTTGAAGTGATCCGACGAGACATAGTCATACGCTTTAATTCCCTAACTTTTGCCTGAATCGCCCTTTCGGTTTTTCGATCCACCGGGAAACCCCTTTTTGCCCAAGCCGCCCTTTCGGGTTTTCGACTTGTCGGGTTATTTTATGCGTAGTATCTTTTGACTATGTCTGCGTTCGTAGGGTGCGGAAAATCGTCGCTGTTCATGGTGGTCAGAATCATTGCACCACCAGAAAATATGCTCTTGATCACAAATGGTCCTTCATATGTAGGAGTCCATTTGCCCCTGGGATCACTTTGCGGCAAGATAATCCGTTTGATTACGAGATCTCCGACTTGATACACTTGACGTCTGACTTTCTTATTGAAGGCCTTGATCATTCGTTTTTGATACGCCTGACCATGGCATATAGCAGCAAGTCGCTTTTCGTTGATCAGATTGAGTTGATCAAGTCGGGTCTGCATCCAATCATCTTCATTCAAACAAGCATCCTTCATAATCCTTAGAGAAGGAATTTGGACTTCCATAGGCAAAACAGCTTCCATGCCATATACCAAAGAAAATGGGGTTGCCCTAGTTGAAGTACGTGCCGTCGTACGGTATCCATGCAGAGCAAACGGTAACATCTCATGCCAGTCTTTGTAAGTGACTGTCATTTTCTGAATGATCTTCTTAATGTTTTTGTTCGCAGCTTTAACAGCACCGTTCATCTTCGGCCGATAGGGAGATGAATTGTGATGATAAATCTTGAACTGCTCGCACAAAGAGGTGATCATCGTGTTATTTAGATTTGTACCGTTGTCTGTGATGATCCTGTCTGGAACACCATACCGACATATGAGATTTTGCTTGATAAAGCGGGCAACCACATTTTTAGTAACAGAGGCGAAGGAAGCTGCTTCGACCCATTTGGTGAAATAGTCAATGGAAACCAGGATGAAGCGATGTCCGTTGGAAGCCGTGGGCTTGATCTCTCCAATCATGTCAATGCCCCACATAGCAAATGGCCAGGGAGCAGTCAGAACGTTGAGAGGAACCGGAGGGATATGAACTTTATCAGCATAAACTTGGCATTTGTGGCAAGTACGGGAATGTTGATGGCAGTCAGCTTCCATGGTAGACCAGTAATAGCCTGCCCTTAGGATCTTCTTAGCCATTGTATGCCCGCTCAGGTGAGTGCCAAATGTGCCGCTGTGTATATCAGTCATGATCAACTCTGCTTCAGCTTTGTCTACGCATCAGAGTAATACACAATCATGGCTTCGTTTGTAAAGGATGTCGTTGCTCAGGAAGAACTTAGCAGCAAATTTCCTTAAGAACTTCTTGTCATTTACGGAAGCTCCTTCGGGATAATCTCTAGTCTCGAGATACCTTTTAATTTCATGGAACCAAGGTTGTTCCACTACTTCTTCGGTATTAATTTCGTGGCAATGCGCAGGTTCATCCATTCGCTCGATGGTGATTCGGGGAGCCTCGTTATCCCAGTTGAGTTTAAACATGGAGGACATTGTGGCTAGAGCATCTGCTAGCTGATTCTCTTCTCGCGGGAAATGCTCGAAGGTAATTTGCTCGAAATGAGGCAACAATGTCAGGACATGTTATTTGTATGGGATAAGATTAGGATTCTTGGTATCCCACTCTCCTTTGATTTGACTGATGACCAAAGCCGAGTCCCCAAATACGATCAAAGATTTGATCCCCAAGTCTATAGCAGCCTTGAGACCAAAGATGCAAGCTTCATACTCAGCCATGTTGTTTGTGCAGCTGAAGCAAAGTCGGGCCATGAAAGGTGTGTGACAACCTTCCAGAGAAATGAGTACTGCGCCAATACCGTTTCCAAGTGCATTTGAAGCACCATCAAAGTACAGGGTCCATCGGGATCCCTTTTCGGGTCCGTCATACGGTCCGTTACTTTCAATGTTGTCCAAATTCATGATGTCCTCGTCCGGGAAGTCAAATCTCATGGGTTGATAATCTTCGATAGCCTGATGAGCCAGATGGTCAGCTAGTACACTCCCTTTTATAGCTTTTTGGGTGGTGTACTGAATGTCATACTCAGTTAGGATCATTTGCCATCTAGCTATCCTTCCCGATAAAGCGGGCTTTTCGAAAATATACTTGATAGGGTCCATTTTGGAAATCAACAAGGTAGTATGAGTCAACATATACTGTCTTAGTCGGCGAGCAGCCCATACCAAAGCGCAGCAAGTTTTCTCGAGCAGTGAGTAGCGAGTCTCACAGTCGGTAAACTTTTTGCTAACGTAATAAATAGCATGCTCTTTTCGACCAGACTCGTCATGCTGGCCCAAAACACACCCCATTGAGTTATCCAAGACGGTCAAATACATGATCAATGGTCTTCCTTCGACGGGTGGCATCAGAATAGGAGGTTCTAGCAAATATTCCTTGATTCTATCAAAAGCAGCTTGACAATCGTCGTTCCATTCAACTACCTGATCTTTCTTCAAGAGTTTGAAAATTGGCTCACAGGTAGAATTCAGATGCGAGATGAATCTGGCAATATAGTTCAAGCGCCCCAAGAATCCTCTAACCTCCTTTTCAGTACGGGGAGCAGGCATCTCTTGTATTGCTTTTACTTTTGCCGGATCGACTTCAATGCCTTTGTTGCTTACAATGAATCCCAGGAGTTTACCAGACCTAACTCCAAAAGTGCATTTACTGGGATTCAGCCTGAGCTTGTATTCTTTTAACCTGGCAAACAGCTTCTCCAGATGTTCAAGGTGCTCTTCCTCTTTTTTGTGACCGAGCTATCATATCGTCTACGTAAACTTCAATCTCATGATGTATCATATCATGAAATAAAGCTACCATGGCGCGTTGATAAGTTGCTCCCGCGTTCTTCATCCCGAACGACATCACCTTGTAACAGAAAGTGCCCCATTGTGTGACAAAAGTTGTTTTCTCCATATCTTCGGGGGCCATTTTGATTTGATTGTAGCCCGAGAATCCATCCATGAAGGAAAATACTTTATGCTGAGCTGTATTGTCGATTAAAATGTCAATGTGTGGCAGCGGAAAATCATCTTTGGGGCTGGCCTTATTCAAATCCCGGTAGTCCACATACATCCTGACTTTGCCATCCTTCTTAGGTACTGGCACGATGTTAGTGACCCATTGAGGATAGGACGTAACAGCCAGAAAGCCAGCGTCGAATTGCTTCATTACTTCTGCCTTGATCTTTTCAGACATGTCAGGCCTCATTCAGCGAACTTTTTGCTTGATCGATGGACAATCCTCTCTTGTGGGGAGACGATGAACCACGATGTCTGCGTCTAAACCCGGCATGTCTTTATAAGACCAAGCGAAGATTTCAACATATTCATTCAACAACTGTATCAGGCGCTCCTTGACTCTTGATTCCAGATTGGCACCCACTTGCACCTCCTTCCGGTCTTCCTCGGTCCCTAAGTTGACAGTTTCCAATGACTCTTCGTGAGGTAAGATGGCTCTTTCCTCTTGTTGTAGAAGTCTGGCTAGTTCCCCTGGTACTTCACAACCTTCGTCATCTTCATACTCGGCTTGATTGACCAGATCTTCAGAGTTATTGAAAGATACAACAGAATAGTCACCCATGGAATCCGGAGTGGATGGGTACCTGCATTGGTGAGTGTGGGTGTGTGTAAGGGATAGCCATCCTTAAACAAAAATGCAAAAGGAAAGAAAATGAACACAAGCAGTTTATCAAATGAAAAACGTCCAATGAATCATTAAACATGGCATATGGATATGAAAAATAATCAAAACCCTTACAAATGGACCTACATGCCCCGGGCAAGGCATGAGGTGAAAAGATAGTGTACGGATTATTTGAAAGTAAATATTACAGACCAAATAGGAAATGTTTAACAGATAAATTACTGATGAATAAAAGTGATGGGGACAAAGTCTTTTGCCTCCCAGTTGCTCAATCCTCCTTTGACAGTTGGATAAATCCACTCTTCGATGTTTCTCTCTTTGTCTTCGTCTTCCAAAGCGTTGACCCCGTAGGGAGAAATTTTGACTGGCGCTCTTTCAATCTTCGACCGGCGCATAGCTTTCTGGCCAGCGGCTGTGAACCCTAATCCAAATTTGTCTGTCTTATGTGGAATGTCAGGTAACTGCCCCCATGCTGAATTTTTCCCTTCCTTTATTGCGGCCCTCGCGTCCTCCAGAGATGCCATCCTGGCCATCTGCCTCGGTGCCTCAACTGCCAACTTTGCTACTGTTAACTCAGGAAGGACTTCTTCGAAATGCTGAAAAGGCGTCTCAATGAATTCCCCTTCAACCTCCACATATCAGAAAGAGTTCAAGTGGCTAATCATATACTCCTCTTCACCATGGACAGTAATGATCTTTCCCTTAACAGGATACTTCAACATCTGATGTAAGGAGGAGGTGACTGCCCCAGCATGGTGTATCCAAGGCCTACCCAGCAAGCAAGAGTATGACGGACGGATGTCCATCACATAGAAAGTAGACTTAAACACCTCAGTGCCTATCTTGATGGGAATTTCAACCTTTCCATGGACCATTCTCTTCGAACCATCGAAAGCTCTGACAACAATATCACTCGGCTTCAATTCCAACCCTTCACAATCTAGTCGGTCCAAGGCCTTCTTAGGCAAAACATTCAGCGACGAACCGGTGTCGACCAAGACATGTGCGAGAGTGGTTCCTCGACACTCGACTGAAATGTGCAAAGCATCATTGTGGTTTCTACCTTTAGGAGTTAGGTCGGCATCAGAGAACCCTAATCCAATGTCCGCAGTCAGGCTAGCCACGCAATTTTGAAATTGATCCGCAGAGGTTTCCTGGGGCACATGGGCTGCCTTCAGGAATTTTATCAGGGCTTTAGCGTGCGCTTCCGAGCAAAGTAGTAGTGCCAGCATGGAGATCTTTGAGGGGGTTTGCCCCAACTGTTCTATCACATCGTAATCACTTCTTTTGATTATCCTCAAAATCTCATCCATTTCCTTCTTGGAGGTTTCCGGGATGACCAAGGGTTGAGCCCTCGTCCTGACGAGCTCGTCTTGGATTTCCTTACCTTTGTCAGCAGCGGTAGGAGAGACAGTACTAGGAACAACAACGTCTTCAATCAAAGGAGTCCTAGCAGAAAGTTTTATTAGTGCAGGGATGACCTTGTCAGCTGACGAGGGTCCAAAGATTGCTCTTGGAGGGGCAATCTCTGGAGAAAATATTCTCCCGCTCCTGGTGATTTTGCTAGTGCCCGCAATGTTACTAATGTTGGCTTCTTCATCATTCGAACTTTCTTCAATTATTTCGATTTGTTTGATACCATGGTAGTAAACGTCACCGCCATAGTTCCATGGTATGGACTTCTCAGAAATATAGGGGACATGCCCTGGCATTGTTATCTTCAAAGGAACATATTTCGTAGCTGGCGTAATCTTAACAGGCTTTTTGACGGTCTTGGAAGGATTGGCGTTAATGGTTATGATTGAGACATCTTCAGTATGAACTGGAACAGCAGAAACTTTTTCAAACAAAATTTGTCGACTATCCATAAGGCCCTGGATGCCTTTCTTCAGTAACGGACAATCAAACGGCAGAGAGTAACAACAATAGCAGTCTTCCTTACATCCCGGGAAGATCCCGGCCCTTAACAGATTCAACTTAATGGTTAGCAATGGAGTAGTCAGATTATTGACATCAGCAACATACAAATCTTCTTCAATGGCATTGACATTTCGGCCGTGCTTCGGCATGGGTGCAGATATCACATTAGGCTTCTCCGGAGCGTCAAACTCCACCTCCTTCACCTCTATCAGGTCTTGGATTTTATGCTTGAGTGCCCAACAATCATTGGTGTCGTGTCCAACACTGTCTGAATGGTAGGCGCATTTAGCATTAGCATGATAATGCGGAGAGGACGTATTCACATTCTTTGGTGCCTCCTTGATGGTGGCGATATTCAACTTCAACAGATGGGGAAGCACTTGCGCTGGAGTCATATTAATGCGGGTGAACTGCCGTTGTGGCCGTTCCACCCGTTGTTGATTTGGTCTGGACTGGTTGTAGCGAGGCTGCTCACTTGGAGTATTTTGAATCATTACGGCCCCAACAGTTGGCCGACGCTCCGTCTTCCCTGCTCTTCTCTGAGAATATACCACAGCTGTCTCCTTCTTAAAAGGTTTCTTCTCAACACTTGCAGCAACACCCTTCTGAATCTTTCCTGACTTGATGCCAGCTTCTATTCTTTCGCCTGTTAAGATCAAATCGGTAAACCCCTCGGAAGAGTTACCAATTAGATGATTGAAAAATGGCCCAGATAGGGTCCCTAGAAACATATCAACGAGTTCACGGTCGGTTAAAGGAGGCTGCACCCTGCCAGCCAAATCCCTCCATTTTTGTGCATATTCTTTGAATCCCTCGTCTGTTCCTAATGACATACCCTGAAGTTGGGTACGAGTAGGAGCAAGGTCAGAATTATACTGATATTGTTTGTAAAAAGCGGTGGCCAAATCTTCCCAATTTCGGACGCTGGTTCCCTCTAGCTGATAAAACCACTCCAACTGAGCTCCAGAAAGGCTGTCTTGAAAAAAATGAATCCAAAGGTTTTTATCTGCCGTATAGGGTTGGATCTTTCTCACGTAGGACCTGAGATGCATTTTTGGACAGGACAGCCCATCATACCTCACAAACACTGGCACTTTGAATTTTGGGGGAATCACAATCCCGGCAACCAAACCCAAGTCTTCAAAATCCAAACCCGGTACTCTTTGTAGCTCCATGGCGGCCAATCTGTCTTCTAAACCTTTGTATTTATCATCAGCTGGAGGGTATTGTTGATCAGAATAATCTTCATCCTCTTCGACCTCTTCTTCTTCCGTATCAGACTCGGAAGGTACCGCAGCCCCACCTCCTTTGCTGGTTCCTTCATCAGAAATAGGAAGAAATTCAAGCACTCTCCGAGCTTCTCCGTCAAACCTTCTCCCCAAAGTAGCCACCCCGAGTCTCTTTTTCTTCTTTTTCACTGGGTCTTTGTTCCCCAATTGAGTCTTGATATCCTCCTGACCCTTAGCCAAGGTCATCAGGAGTTGCTGGAACTGTGCATTTTTAGCTTGCAGGTCTTTGACTGTTTGCTCGAGATCCATCCTACTGAAATAAACAGTAGACAGATAAGGAAACCTGGCGTGAGACTTGCTTATGCACATGATGAATGGTATGCTTATGTATGCAATGCATTCAAGGATTTAGGACATTCAAAATTATTTTAGACAAAGAAGAACGCACGTCATATTAATAAGAAGAAATTTGTTAGTACATAAATGCCCCATGGGCCAAATATTACAAAATAACTTCTCAAGGCAAAAAGACATTGCGCATCCTCTTTGGTGCGATGTAGGTGTTGAGGGCCTCTTGCTCATGGAGTCGGCGGGTAAGCTCTAGAACCTTCTTCTCACTGGCGTAGAAGCTAGCTTCAAAAGTATTTCGTTCCTCCTTGAGCTAAATCCAACTTTTCTGCATTTCCTCCCACGATGTAGGCATGTCTGGATGTAGGATGGTGTAGGGAACCTCTCCTTCCTTAACAGGCTCTTTAATCACAGGGAGAACATGCGGATAAGGCATCATCAGACTTTGGGCTCGGGCTCGTACCCACTTGAGATAAGGCTCAAGAGGGATGGAGTTCTTGTGTCCCATAGTCTTGCTATCAACCTTGTTGGGTCTTCCCCAAGCTCTGATGAATCTTTGGCGAAGTCCTTGCGCATCGTTGTCAAAGTCAAAAACTAGGTCAGGAATCAACATATCATGAGGGCCATCCCTCCGTGCATATCCAAATTGCCTCAAAGCTAGGCAAGGGCTGTAGGTGATACCTCCTCTGATTCCAAGTAAAGGAACATTAGGAAACTCTCCATAACAATCGACTATGATGACATTTTCTCTGGACCGAGAACACCAATGTACATCAGAGTGAGTAAGAGTCATCAACCGTTGGGACCACCTTGAGCCTTGGTCATTCTTCAAGACAGATTGTGGAAGGTGCGAAATAAACCACCGTGCAAGGAGAGGAGTACAACATATGAGAACACCCCTCTTTCTCATTGTTCGTGTGTAAAATGAGTGAAGAATGTCCCCAAGCAAGGTTGGTATTGGATTTCTGGACAAGAAGATTTTGACGACGTTGACATCTACCAATTGGTCAAGATTTGGGAACAAGACCAACCCATAGATAAGGAGTGCCACAATTTCTTCAAAGGCTTGTAGGTCTAATGAGTTCCAACATTCTTGTGCCTTCTCAAACAAGAATTTTGCTAAGAATCCCTTGACGCCGCTTCTGGTTTCCCAATGCCCCTTGATGTCGGATGGTTGTAGATGTAATGCTCGAGCAACATCTTCCGGCTTTGGTTCCTTTTCCGTACCGTTGAAGGGTAGTTGATTAAGGATAGGAATTCTCAGGAGTTGAGAAAACTCCTCCAAAGTGGGCACCAACTGGTAATCAAGGAAAGTGAAACAGTGGTGAAGAGGGTCAAAGAACTGAAGTAGCACTTTCATCATGTCTTCTTCAATGTTGGTGTTGACTAAGCTGAGCAGTCTACCATGTCTTTCACTGAAGGATGAATTTTCTGGAATTCTTGAGGTGAGCTCCTTGAGTTGAGGAGAAATTCTCACAAGGTTGACTTGAATGGTGTTTCTGCGAGGAATTTCCATGACCTACAAAACAAGAACAAAGATGAAGATCCAAACCCTTGAAATGGTTAGTGAATGCATATGATGTTTTATGATGTTTATGATGTATGCACAAAACATATGTACAAGCAAATCACACCAAACCCTAGTTTCAGGCTGGCACGGGGTTTCATAGGTAAGTACCCTCTTGAGTGTAGTTGGCTTAAAAACTTGTCCTATAAATAGTAACCGGGTTCTAAGGAGCTCAATATCATTGGATTGTTTTCAATGTTCATTGTTTTGGTTTAGCCACTTAACTAGCGACCAAAGTATTCCAATAAAACAACCCTCAATGAGTGTAGTATCGAGTATCTACCAACTTCGGACTGCACCAAAGCCTTTCATCTCACTACCCCTAATAAAAGGCCAAGATGGTCAAGTAAGGTTCTAGGTCATTAGTGCTTAGTGACATCACTCAGCGGCCCCGTACTCTCCTTGATTGAACTCAAGGGTTACCGGTACTCACAAATATGTCGCACTAATATAGCTATTGCTTCGACCGTGTCGGTATACCCTGCACAGTTTCCACAACGTATTGCTATCTATGAATGTTTCCCAAAATCCGGGTGTAGGATTGCAAACCCAAACAATAGAGCTAAGATGTAAAGCAATCAATTCAAACAATTAGTCATGCAAGAGGGTGATCTAAGCCCTAAGGTTACTCCACTTTTAAATAAAGTCCCCAGCAGAGTCGCCAGTTCTGTGATACGGTGGGAGAACTGACTATGGTTTTGCGTTTGTTTTCACAAATGTTTCGGTTGAGCAAGAGTCGCCACCGACTTTTTATTTTATCCTAAGGAAAGGTTCAAAAAGCACAACAAAAACCTTTGAGATTTTTTCTTGGGTTCGGGGAGTAGATTATAGAAAGGGAAGGTATTAGCACCCTTTCTATCCATGGTTATCCATGGGCTCTTAGGTACTTGCTTAGATCAACTTGCCTTGGTTTTCAATTGTTTGAAATGGTGCTTGGTGTGTGGTTTTGAAAATGTTTTGAAAAAGATGCCTTGTATAGGCTACCCTTATAACAATTCTTTACTCGAATGTTTTACAAAAGGTGTTGGTCTTTTTTGAAAAAAGATGTTCCAAGGTTTTTGAAAGTTTGTTTTGAAAGTTCTTGTGAAGTGTGGTTTGAAAATAGGCAAGTGTTTTATTTTGCAAGTTGACAAGTACTTAAGAACTATCTACCCTAAAGTTCTCAAAGATTTTTGTTATGTTTTAACCCTTTTGACAATTTTGTTCCACCATTGCATTGGTGGACAATCTTGTATTAGGAGGTGAAAGGGACGGGCGCGGGTCATCGTTTAGACCATAATTGCAATAGTGCTAAGTATCTTTGGGCAATTTCTCTTTGAAAGGGACTTGATCATTTTAGGCAACTTTTCGAAAGCGTCATCGAGGGACTATGATCATTTGATTGTTTGTTTTACCCAAAGAAACCTAACATGCAATATGGCCCATTTATTTGAAGGCAACAAGTGGAATACCCTAGGGGTGCAAGTGTGATATGTGTTGTCCATTTTCATGCTTGTTTATCTTGAAATTAGGTCAAGCTATTTTTGTTCGTTTTATTTGCATACAAACCCTAATTCTAGCATGGTATATTTAGAAAGCGTTTAAAGTGCGAAAAGTAAAATTCCTACACTATTACAACACAATATGGGAAGGGGGTATAAATGTTCAAATGGGGGGATATTTAGACAAGGAAATTAAACCTAGCTATTACATCAATTTTGGGAATATTTACAAGATAATTGATTGCATAAATTAAATGGAAAATAAAATAAAGATGCAAAAATGCAAAAAAGGTTTTTATATGTATGAAAAAAGTATTATTTATGTCAAATAAATAAAATAAAAAAAGTATTATTTTTGGAGTTTTTGTATTTTAAGGGTAAAACCCTAATTTCATTAAATAAATATATTAAATATTTAATATGTATAATATTTAATAATTATATACAAAAAATAAAATAAAATGGAGTATATTCATAAAAAAAAGTATTTTCCATATCAAATATTAATAAAATAAAAATGTATATATTTTTGTATTTTAACCTAAATATATATATATATATATATATATATATATATATATATATATATATATATATATATATATATATATATATATATATATATATATATATATATATATATATATTATATATATATATATATATATATATATATATATATATATATATATATATATATATATATATATATATATATATATATATATATATATATATATATATATATATATATATATATATATATATATATATATATATATATATATATATATATATATATATATATATATATATATATATATATATATATATATATATATGTATTAATTTCTAAATATATATTATATATATAAAAATATTAATATTTAATATTTATAAAAAAGGTATATTTTGCATAAAATATTTTCAAAAGAAAAAATGAAATAAAAATCAGAAATGAAATATATTTACATTATTTTTCTAGTTCTTTTCTAAATAATAGTATATATATATATATATATATATATATATATATATATATATATATATATATATATATATATATATATATATATATATATATATATATATATTATATATATATATATATATATATATATATATATATATATATATATATATATATATATATATATATATATATATATATATATATATATATATATTTATGTACAAATGTCTATATAAACAAATAAACACCTAAAAAATGCAAAAATGGTGTGAAAATAATTGTTTATGTTTTTAATATTATTAGCAAAAATAAATAAGTCAAAATGAAAAAAGAAAAGTCAAAAAATCATGAAAATACACATAATGGGCCCAGGGGGTATGAAACCAAAAATGTGGTGTGAAAAGGAATTCAGAAGCAAGCCCAGCCCATGAAGCTTCTTCTTCAACCTCTGAACAAAAAATATCAAAAAACGCGCGCCTGTACTTCAAATTCAAACACCTGGATTCTTTGATCTTTTGCACAAACTTCCAACATAAGAAATGTTAAGCATTGAATCACGATTCTAAATATATAAAAAACTCATCCTAACTCTCAGAAATGAGAGAGAATTTTGACATTCCCAAATCCTGACCTAACTTTTCTGCCATGTTCAAACCTTAAATTCTCACAGCTCGAGCAAAATAAATGAAAAGTAAAAGCATGTACAGGTTCAGGGGCATGAGTAGAACATTTCTTACTCACAAACTTAGAACTAATGATGCCTAGGCTAAGAGTTAGAAGTTCAAGAAAATACCTGTTCAGTTGAAGTTCTATCTGGCAATGAGGGAGCTTTCAGAGCAAGATGATGATCTGTACAACTTGCCTGAAGTGTGGTGATACTATTCTAATGCTTACTTTGCTTTGAGACACCTTGAATCGAGCTATGGACCTCCAACTGTAAAACAAGAAAGTGAAAATGGTGGAACTGGTTAGAGGAATTACAGGTCGTGTTTTAGGTTTTGGTTAGCTTGCATTTGTGCTAGGGAATGTGTTTGATGAGCTTTGGGCAAGAAATCATGCAAGGGATGAGTATTGGCACTCAAACTGCAATGAGAACTCTGTTTTTGCAGTTTGAGAGTGATTTTGGGAATGGGAGTGTTTTGGACCTTGCTTACTCGTGTTCTAGCTTAGTTAGGATGATTAGAAGGTGTATACAATGTTTGCTTAAGTGTTCTAATGCTGAGATGATAGTTGTGTTATGA